>OZ037784.1:25514819-25547319 GCA_964035525.1 Porites cylindrica
AGTTTGTTTCGATAGACATATTCGTTTAGTCAAACCGTGGTAAGAAGTCAAAATACCTCGCCTTTTCAGTAACTTTTACACCCAAGCACCCGTTTTGAGTAGAGCAACAGATGATACCCGCACAGGCGCAATATCAATGCATTAAAATGCGTCACGCGATCTGTCGCACAGTATCACGCGATGTCTCTCAAGAGGTCACGAAACTTTGACGTAATGTTACCTGAACACATCGTTGTTGCTCAATTGTCTACATTTCGGGCGTCAAACTAACACTTGTTTGGAGACGTCAATAACAAAAAATGATGCTCGTTCGAATTTCTTTTTAATCTCCACTCTACTGGAGCCCAATTTCAATATTATTGAAGTTAACCTTACAGCAATTAAAAGACGCGTTTTTTAAGCAAAATTGGTGCAGAGAACGGGGGTGGTTGTATCGTCTACGTCGCACACTAATGCATCAGTCAATTCCACCTGCGCCCAGCCCCCCCCCCCCCCGGGCAACTGCGGGGCATTTGCCCGCCTTGTCAGTCCCGGGGGTGGGGCATTTGCAAATGTTGCACTGCCCGGGGGCCGGGCATTTGCCAACCCCCGGGCCAATCCCGAGCTTTTGACACGCACGTGGTTTCCTATCAGAATATAAGGTTTTACTGGAAGAAAAGCAGATTGGCTCATTTGTCAAGGACAGAAATAAATTGTAGAGGGTTGTAAAGGCATGTTCTCGATTTTAAATGTATGTATGCATTTCTTCATTGCTTATCAAGCCAGAATTACGTAGCGAAATTGGAGCTATCGATGTGAATCAACGTTTTTTGGTTATTGAATCAAATTTCTGTTGATATTATTATTTTGAAGAACATCCTCTCATATTTATAAAACTATTCATAACATATAACTTTACAGCGCTCTATTAATTTTAATGTCACTAATTTTATACCAATACTAAAACCATATTAAAACTGGTGCATGTCGTCGCGGCGTGAAGTCTTAATTAGAATCCTCGCGCTATTACAAACGAAGACGTTAATTAAACCAAAAAAATCGCACATTAAAATGCTTAAAACGGCCCTATTTGACTGTGCGATCAATGAAAAATGTTGCAGTGTTGACGGAGGACGGGGCATTTGCCCTCTTTTTTCGTCCCCACCCCGGGGAATTTGACAGCTCAAGAGTCCCCACCCCCGGGAATTTGCCATCCAAGGCAAAAAAAATGCTAATGCCCGGGGGTCAGCCCGGTGGGGGGCTGGGCGCAGGTGGAATTGACTGATGCATAAACCATGGACTAAAACATAAAAGGTCTAAAAGTAGTGCTTGCAGCGGTAAACGGCTTGACTTCTCGGAGATCTGTAAAGCCCTCGAAAATCGTTCCGCAAAATGGGCAACAGAGAATGATGAATGACCAAATCTACCCCGCCCATGCAAAGAGGTACAAAAGTGACCCCTGAACAGATTCTTCATAATTTCATATGTTATCAGAAGAAGGGAATCCCAATTCTCTTAAGTGGACTTTCAGTGCCAATGTCTCCCTTCAATTTCCCCCTTCATTACCCGAACTCTTGTGTCAGTCTCAAGGTTGGCAAGGATGTCAATTATTGGGCTAACGAATTCGAAATGAATTTAAACGTCTAGCACTTTAGTTTATATTTCTCTTTCATCGCACTGGCATATCCATATGACAGTGTTTTGGGGTACAGTAGTTCCTCACCTTGATTCCAGCTTTCAAGTTCAAGCGTTGTAAAATACATTATTATTATTATTACTGAAACTATTATTAATGAAAATGATGTGAACTGCGGAAATACAAATTTAAATCAAAACATGATACTTGCAGAGGTAATTGTAAATTAAACTGAAGTAAAGGTTATATCTAGTTTGCTTCCTGTTACGTCATTCTGCTTGATCTGAAAAGGCTGTTTAATGGAATTTCAATAAAGTTCCGGATAAAATAGGCGATAAAGCATTTAGGTCCAAGTGACATGAAAAAAAATCTTCACTGTTCACCGACCCTGAGGGGGATAGTTGTTTTAGTATTTACCAAATCAGTCGGATAAAAATGAAAAAAAGTAAATTTTTGTAAATTAAGAACGTCACTTAGTAGGAACTTTGATTTTTATGATTTTGTTGCAAATTCAGCATGAAAATAATTTTCTACCTACCAATTGCGCAAAGCTGGAAGTGGTTGTATTGCATATGTCGCACTTTTAACCATAAAGAAGAACATAAAAGCAGCGGTACACGGCCTTACTCCTTGGCGATTTGTAAAGCCTTCAAAAATTGCTCCGCGAGATTAGGTGGGCAACGAACAAATCTACCCCCGCCCGTGCAAAGAGGTAAAAAAAACCTGGCCACCGAACAATTTCTTAAACCGTAGTTAGTTGTCTCCCAGACAACTCTAAATTGTAAGCTGAGCGCAAAAAGATGGCTCTGAATGGAAGAAGGTAGTTTACTTTACACGAGTTTCCTTCCTGACCTTCCTGCATTTGATGCAGTATAACTACAGCAAATTAAATATGATGTCAATTTATAAGTTCATCCATAGAAGTTTACTGATGTCCATGGAAGTTACAAATCATTAAATTAAATTCACACATACATGTACCTACAAACTCCCGAGGAAGTACTCGACCAATATTTGGGTATATGCATGTGAGCCGCCAAGGATTTGAAACCCTGACCCTCTTTAGGACAAAAAATTGTAAATTACGTACCCTGTTTAGGACAACACCCTCAAATTTTATTACCCTGTTTAGCACAAAGAAAAAAATGCACGCCGTCTTCTTTTAAGCCATTTATTGGCAATTGCAACAGAACAAATTCACGTTGTAGTCATTGCTTTTGTATGCTTGGATTACCAAGAAATTTCATCCTGTTTATAATTAGGACAGGCTCACACGAAATTATATACCCTGTTTAGGACAGACTCGCGGGAAATTATTTACCTTGTTTAGGACAGAGACGTCAAAAAATATACCCTGTCCAGCGGCATATCCCCGGATAGGCCATATACCATGCATATCAGGGAGTGCCCACCCCCCCTCCCCGCTCGCACATCCCCTGCTCGCATGTAGCTTAGCGCAGAGGATAATATAAAGTTATTCACCTGACTGGAATAAAATCAAAGACAAAATTTGTTAAAGTTTTCCTTTGACTGTGTTACTGTCTGTACAGTAGATGGGTGCTCAATTAACCGTACAATCAGTACAATAAAAGTTTCAACTGAAAAAGGAAGTTTACCCGTAAGAACCATGTATTCAATGCGTCAACCTTAAATTAAAGGATTAGTTGAGAGAAAACTACACGCGAGGCAACTTCTACGACCACCAACTCCTCGAAACTATGGCCTGAATTTAGGGCCGGAACGCAATAGCGCGATATGTTTTTGCGTATCTCGTAAATTGTCACCTGAATAGCGAAATCACATATTAAGATTACGCGCCACGGAAGACTAGGAAGGGGATCGACTATCTTGCTTTTTCACTTTTGCAAGTCGATCTCACTTGTTTTCTTATTTTAATTTATAGAGTGTTTCTAATGCAGTCGATCCCAAGATGAACATATGCCTGTTTAATTTCGCTATTTCGGGATTTAGAGTTTGGAGTATGTGCACTGTACTCCAAAGCAAAATAGGCAAACAGAAGTTCTGAAAATTAACCTGAGTATAGACCTCTTTAGCTTGTATGTTTTGTTTTCCCAATACAGATCATGTGATAATACCCTAGAGAGCCGTTTCTTTAAAATTTCATCTTATTAAAGTGTATATGGGAGCATAATTTATGAAAAGACAAAGAGATACGAGTTAGAGAGGTCTATTAGCGGCATCTTATTCACGTAATTGTTCTGTCTGACCTAAAGACGGTAGAAAATGTAACATTATAATAGTCTCTTTCATAGCCTGCGTAGCTGATGGTTTTCGGTGCGTTTTTTCTTTTGTGGTCCGTAAAGTAAGAGATACAGCCGCGAAAGCTTAACTGAGTGAACCGAAGTCGAGACAGAAAAGACAGAAAACGATGGTTCTCCCCTCCCCATCTCACCAATCGTTTTCTGTTTCGACCTTGGTTCTGCTTTTGCTCGACTGTCTCTCTTACTTTACGAAACACAAAAGAAAAAACACACCAAAAAACCGCCAGCTACGCAGGCTATCTCTTTGAGTTCACAGCACCCCTTCAGCGCCCAAAATTTCCTCTTCCAGGCCATAGGCCTGATACTAACGTTATAACGCTGCAACGTGATACCCGTTTTGTTATTTTTTAGCACAGCAACAGAGTCAATCATGACATTTACATTTACAAGAACTAGAATGTCTACTACAGGTATCCGTAACTTCCAGTTAGTGTAACTTCTGTACACATGATGCGTATCTATTATTTTCACTGCAAAAGGCAGACTCGATGTAATTTAGTTTTTTTCTACTGAAAACTAAGCAAGCCAGTCTTGCTCCGCTGTTTTTTGGTTATATTAGTTCAATAACTACACAACAGTTCAATAACCACACCAGTAGTTCATTGTGCGTAAACTACATGTAGCTGCCGGAAAGATGGCCACAAATACGTTAGATTTTTATTAATATGAATGTGTAGTATTGTGGTAAATACTCATTTAGCAACGATACAAGAACCTAGTATAGGTAATAGCATGATTTGTAGTGATATTTAGCATAAATACCACGAGTGATATTTCGAAATTGTTATACGTAATTTCACGAGCCGTTAGGCGAGTAAAATTTGAGACAGTTTCAAAATATCACGAGTGGTATTTATGCCAAATATCACGTACAAATCATGCTATTATGATTTGTTTATACTAATACCCACAATAGAGGTTTTTAATTTTCACAGTGTAGGTATTTCAAATTAAGCTGAAATACCACTGCTCTAAGCCAATCAAATTGCAGAAGTTTCTCATGTAGTAGTATCAGGGGCACCCAACAACTGTTTTCTGTAAAATAACTGTTCGGAGAAGCAAATATTGCCTAGAACTTTCTATCACCTGACGAGGGCTAAAAATTTCTAGATGACCGTTCCATTCATGTACAATTTTCGGAGCTTATCTTAGGCTATTTTTCGAACAGAAAAGGAAACCTAAAATTTTCGGATTCAAAAATGGATGGAGAGAGGAATCACAAAATGTCTCACTTTCGTAATACGTCAAATTGAATCTAATATTTTCGGGAAAATATTACTCAAGCCTTTGTAATTTCGAAAAGACTCAAGTTGCCCTAGGATGACAGAACAGATACAAATTTTATGGGGCTAGTTAGAATACATTTCTAGAGATCTAAAAGTACTCTGGATAGCCTAAAAAGTGTTTTCAATGAATTTAGGAGGAAACCGCCCTTGGGTGCCCCTGAAGTGTAAATTGAGAAATAGCTATGGTACACTGTTACTAAGTTCTAGTGACCTCACTAATGTAAACAGGAACATAGCCTGATGGTAAAAGTTATAGTCTGCTCAGAAGGTCTGTCATTCTCATCAGGGGAAAAGTGAACAGACCTGGAAAGAGAGTCAGCGCTGAAAAGGGAAAGCTAACTCGGTCCGGAGGAAATTACACAGCTTTTTTGCTAACGGATATACATGAGAGAAACCTCCGCCTGAGAGAATTTGCGAACCTGACAGTGCTAGCAATTTTTTACAGAGTGATTAATACTAAAAAACCGTAACGGCTATTTCACCTGAACTTAGGATGTTTCACTATCAACGATTTTAATAGCCAACACTTCTCCCGTTTATACGGAAGCGTACAGTATTGCTTATGATGATTGCTTCAGCGATAATTCCTCTTTTCATCTCACCTGTCTGCAGCAGTTGCTTTCACTGCCAAACGGCATATTCAGAGGCGGATCCAGAGGGAGGGTTGAGGGGGTTGCAACCCCCCCCCCCCTTTCCCGTTTGGGAAGTTTTCAAACTTGTCTGGTTACCCATGTCTATCTCTTTTTCATACCAAAAGTAATATTATAAGTTATAATATAAGTTTCAGTCCACAATCGATTATTACAAGAAGACTGTAGGTCCTAGTTATTCCTCTTCTTGACTCCTTAATTATCCAAATGCAAGATCGATTTTCTGACGAAGATCGCCACGCCCGCCATCTGCTTTGTCTCATGCCATCGATTATAGTAAATAAGGCACTGCAGCTGGATCCGGTGAAGTAAAAGGCATGCTGTTCTGGGAGAAAGACATTCCATTTCTCAAATCCCTTGGAAATGAAGTACATAGATGAAAAACACTCTGGCAGTCAACAGATAGGGAGCTTCCAAACAACCTTTTATTTGCTCTTAATGTCTCCGATGAAGATGCTTTCCCAAATATCTATCGCCTTCTGGTCGTTGCCTGCACCCTACCGATCACAATCGCAGAGGGTGAGCGATTTTTTTCACTGATAAAATGAATCAAGACCTGCTCTAGGTCAACAATGGAGCAATTTTCTGATCTCGCAGTGATATGCACTACTGCCAGAGATTCGAGGTAGACGAGATATTCGAAGCCTTTGTAAAGGTTCGTCGAAGAAGGCTCTTTCACGCTAGTCTGTTTGATTAAATGAGACAAACAACTATCGTTGCTGCACTGTACTCTTAGTCCTTAATAATTGTGTCAATAACAAAATGCTTGAATCTGATTGGTTCTTAACAGCCCATATTTATAGCTTAATTTTGCTTTTGTAACTCCATTTGAAACTGTCCGATTTGACCTGTCCAATTACCAGGAGCTTGTAATAAATATTCCAAGACTGAGATTCTCGAATATATTCAAACATTACCCTAGTCCTCCCCCATTCCCGCCCTTCCCCCTCCCCCATTCCCTTGGCCTTGGAACGTTTGCCTTGAATTCTCAAAATTATTACAACCCCCTCTTTGAAAAAATCCTGGATCCGCCCCTGATATTTCATTTGTACGGTGAGTTATATTTTGAACCAAGCCAAAACCAAGCATTTCTTGTACCGGTTTTTTAGTACAGGCTACTAACACAGTAATAAATGACACGGGGTTGTCTCCTTCGATGTTAGAAAACCCGACTTGAATACTTTCGTGTGCCAGCTACTGACAAGACAGTGATCTCATCCGGATTTACAGAACTTGTATCAGAGACAAAAGCGAGATCTCATGTAGTGGTCTTTTCAGGAGAGGTAGCCTACGACACCGTTATATTCATCATCAAAATAATACTTTTTTTACTGCTGTAAACAAACAAAAGAGGATGAGGAACACTATTTTAATTACACATGATTAATTACGGGCGAGCGTTAACACTCTCATTCATTAAAGCTTAAACAGAGAACAAAAATTCAGGAAATTGGCCTGCCTTAGTACTTGTAAGATTAGAGTAGAGCCTGCACTCTGTTTCCAAAAATGAAAAGGTAACACTTGACTTCCCCGCAATAACATACCCATTAACTCCTTTTCCAGACTCGGGACCAGATATTAACGCTTCAATTTGATAATCTGTGTTCTTTTTCAAATAAGCTGCAAAGTCAAACAAAACTTCAAATCCGTAATAGCTAAATTGTTCATATTGCAAACGTTTCGAAGGATATGTTCCTAATTTGGACACGACAGTTATATCATTACTCATATCCTTCACTTCCAATGTTACGGTGTAACTGTTGTTTTTACTGCCAAACAAGCAAAGTCCGTGTAAGGTGATGTTCTTGTCTACAGAAAAACTAGGTAAGTCTTTCTTGCCAAGGTATTCCCAGCCTCTATCTTCCAGCGACTGAAATCTTCTACATCGGCGAAGATTAGCCGTGCTTTGCCTCAGAGTCTTTAAAAACACTCTCCGAGTAGCACGGCTTTGTCGCGGAGTCTTTGAAAACATTAAAGGAGAAGACAATGATGAGTTGAAAAACTTGAAAAGCAAGGCTATTTCATTTGGATGAAGAATATCAGTATCGAGGACGACATCAGCAAACTCCTTAGCTGTCATTATTGGAAAGCGTATTGACTTGATTATTTCTTCACCAAGAATTCGTCTTTTCAGTTGTCCATCTGCTACCAATCCTTGCATTTCGCATCGTTTTGTTGCCCATCGATCTGCAGCTTGAAACAAAGTTATCTCCTTAACCGACAGAGTGTCTCTTGTGACTATTGATTCAAGTAAGTACCTCTCAATTTTCTCAAATCCGTCTGATGTCAACGCTTCATCTGTCCCTTCGTCGATCACTTTCCAGCATCGATCCGCCAGGTTTTTGTCTTCATATTTCTGTCCGAATGGCAGGATTGTGAAAACATTCGAAGGATCTAAATTTTCTTGTAGATACTCCATGCATTTATCAGTGAGTGAAGGCACCATGTATTTCTTGGCCAAGTATAACACCCCCATCACATTACTTCCGCTTAAATTCACTTCATCGCTGTACATGTAACGAAACAACTCCAACAGACTCTCATGATCACAGTCAGGTAGTTCAATAGTGTCTTTAGTCTCCGCCAGTTCACCGTAAAACATGGCTTCAAACACAGGACTGCCAATCGCCAGTATGAATTTGTGAGCTGGAATCACTTGCTTACTTTCGCTTTCGCCATTGCTCTTTGTAGCAACAAACTTGACATCGCTTAAGCGATCATTGTTGAGCATAAATCTGGCTCTTTCTCTGATGGTGGGTCTTGCTGTTTGCCAGTTTGTTTCGACAGACATATTCGATTGGCGGAACCGCAGGAGAACGTCAAAATTTCTCACCTTTTTAGTAACTTCAACAGGCCAAGGCCACTCGCTTAGGAGTCAAGCAACAAATGATGCCCGCCCTCGCAATGCATATAACTTACGTCAAGCGACCTGTTGCACAAAATCACGCGATGTCTTCTAAGAGGTCACGAAACCAGTGAACACATCAAGTCAAAGGCAGCCTGAATAGCAGCGGTAATGCATCAGTCAATTCCAGGAGCCCAGTGCCCCCCTGGCTGATTCCCGGGCATTAGCATTTTTTTGCCTTGGATGGCCAATTCCCGGGGGTGGGGACTCTTGAGCTGTCAAATCCCCCAGGGTGGGGACTAAAAAACAGGGCAAATGCCCCGTGCTCCGTAAACACTGCAACATTTTTCATTGATCGCGTAGTCGAATAGTGCCGTTTTAAGCATTTTAATGTGAATTTTTTGTTTCAATTAACATCTTCCTTTGTAATAGCGCTATGATTCTAATTAAGACTTCACGCCGCAACGACATGCACCAGTTTATAATTTTGGTATTGATGTAAAATTATTGACATTAAAATAATAGAGCGCTGTCAAGTTAGATGTTATCAATAGTTTTATAAATATGAAAGGATGTTTTTCAAATAATCTCAACAGAAATTTGATTCAATAACCAAAAAACGTTGATTCACGTCGATAGCTCCCGATTTCGCTATGTAATTCTGGCTCGATAAGCAATGAAATGCATGCATAAAATCAAGAACATGCCTTTACAAACCTCTTCAATTTTTCCTGTCCTTGACAGATGAGCCAATCTGCTTTCTTTCCCAGTAAAATCCTCTGTGTAGTTATTTTCTGATAGGAAACCGTGTGCGTGTCAAAAGCTCAGGAATGGCCCCGGGGTTGGCAAATGCCCGGCCCCCGGGCGGCACAAAATTTGCAAATGCCCCACCCCCGGGACTGACAAGGCGGGCAAATGCCCCGCAGTAGCCCGGGGGGGTGCTGGGCGCAGCTGGAATTGACTGATGCATAACCATTACGAAGCTATCATTCTCGCACAGTTGTTTTCATTTCAGGCATCTAATTAATATTTTGTTGCAGACGTCTATAATACTCGTTTGAATTTCATTGAAATTTATTTCCCCTGTGTTGGAGCACAATTTTAAATAATGTACAGGTTGGCCTTACAACATCTGAAAGAGGCAGTTGTCCTTTTCTTCAAAAGTAAGATTTTTTTTTGTTTCATTATTATATAATAACAATGATAAAAAAAATACGGGAGTAGAGAACGGAAGTGTTTGTATTGCGTTTGTCGCAAGTTAAACCATAAAGATAAAACATAACAGCAGCTGTACTCGGCCCGGCTGACTTCTCGGCAATTTGTAAAGCCCTAAAAAATCTCCCCACAAAATTGCCAACACAAGCACTATGGCACTATGATAAATGACCAAATCTACCCCGCCCGTGCATAGAGAAACAAAGTGGCCGACAGATCAGTTAAAAGTTTTGTTCTATGCAATCAGAAAAAAAAGGGAATCCTGACGCTTCTGGAACATGTTCTCTAAGGGCAAGTGCTCAGGAGCTCTACCGTTTGCCCCGATTTTGCTAGCCTGCGTAGCAGGCGCTAGGAAGTAAATGGGCGCAAGAGAAAACGGGCGCGCGTTTTTTCTTGCGCCCATTTATTTCCTAGCGCCTGCTACGCAGGCTACGATTTTGCCCCCATCTTCTTGTAATCTCTCCCTTCAATATGCCATCTGCATTACCCTCTTGGGTCTGCGAGGATGCCAATTATTGGGCTAACGAAACAAAATTAAACGTCTAGCACTTTAGTTTATATAATTCTGTACCGAACGCAGAGATTCCAAAAATTTTCCCTAAGTTAAATAGTCGGCTCCGGCTGAAGTTAAGTCAGGAAGAGGAAGAGGGCCGATTCTATTTCCGATTACGTTAAGTTTCTCCTGAGTTAAGTACAGATTTGTTGATTTCTGGGCAACGGCATTATATACGTCCAAAGTATCGATAAAAATTAAAAGAGTGATCCTGGAAGAGACGTTAAATCAATCTCTATGAAAAGCAAATCCATTGTGTTAGCCTGGGACCAGGCTCCGCAGTGGGAGAAAAAGGCAAAAAAGGGGTCGAATAGGAAACATATCGGCGAACGAAGCGAGCCCAGCGGTGGCCTTGGGAGTGGGAAAGGACCCTTTCCCCTTCCCAGACTTCCTCTCGGCTCGCTTCGCTCGCCTATTTTTTTTTCCTTTTTCCCCCAATGCGGAGTCCTGGTCCCAGGCTACCATTGTGTCTAATAAGAGTTATTTTGCTACTCGGCTGATTTACAAGAATCACCAAAACACTGTTTAGGCTAACTTGGTTAAACATATTACAATTACGATATTACAATTAATCTTAGAACAGAGAATTTATTTCACCTCTTGATCAGAGGACTCCCTGTCGAGGAAGTCATCAAACAGATGACATTTTCTCAAACGAGCAGCAATGTTTATCAAAAAGATAAGTCTGGCAGCTTCTGGCAGCCATATCCCTTATACAATAAAAATGTCAAATTTTCTCTACTGATTTCAAGGTTCCATATCTATTTTTACATTAATGTTGTAGAGAATTTGTAACTGTTGCTATACAGTTCTTCTCTGATTTAGGCAATTGAAGATTCCCAGGTTATAGCTCAAGAGAAACATGGAATAGAAGACAGTGAAAAGCGTAGATGGATCTCAGATCTAAATATAATACCTGTCCCTGTACCTTGTGCCTAAGAAGACGTGACACGATTTTTGGTTAAATGTGTTTTTTGCTTGTTTTTCCATGCAGAAACCGCCCTTGAACAAGACAGAAAACCCTGATTTAAACTGATTTAAACTCTGATTTAAAGTAAATGAATTGTACAATACAAGACGAGTGTATCAATCTCATTTCCCATGCAGCTGTTTTGCATTTATTTCTTGTAGCGGAATCATTTGTCGGCAAAGGAAGATACATTAAGAAAATCCGCATGTACTGGAGAGGAAGATTTGGTATTCAGGAAAAAAAAATTCTGCCACTATTTCCTTGTACTTAAGGAGGGTACTGGTAAAGAGAAAAACATCAAGAGAAGATTAAAACACATGAATGAACTGGAGGAGATTCAACCACATCCACGACACATTGTTAACTCATTAGCTTGGTGGTGAAATAAATCAGACTGAATTTTGCTACATAATATCTGGTCATCTGCGCAAGTGGCCCGAATGATGCAAGCTTACAAAGTCTGGGAAGTGTGATGCTCTTCTCCTGGGAAAAAGAAAGAAAGGGGAGGAAGAAGAAAGAAGAAAAGAAAAGGACATGGAGAACCACCATGTTTACTTTCCCAACAAAAAACAAGGAATTGGTTGCCTCATTTTTAATCTTTTCCCCCAAGGATGTGAAAACAGTACACTTTTCATTCCTTAAATTCCAGTCGTAACTTCAATTAAAACACGAAAACGGCAGGGTATAGTTCAGGATCGATAAACAAGCCATGAAATATTGATTACAGCAAAAGAAAGTAAATTTCTTAGAGTGTATCAGTAACACGAAATGTTCTTTAGTTTTTTCTTGTAGTTTTGTAGACTGACTTGCTAGTGACTGTACTTGCAATTGTGACAAGTTGATCTGATGGTTATTTTCCTGTATTACGAGTTTGAACTGGCTATTGTCACGGTTGTTTTTGCAATAAAATGGAACCCAATTTTCAGATCGAACTGAAAGAGAAAGAAAAAACATCTTCTAACCATTACCTCTTATCCCGAAACTTCCTTTTTGATAGCCTGCGTAGCAAGCGTTTCTGTGCGAGTTCGTGGAAACATAACTCAACTTTTGCCTTTGTGAGCAGTAACAATGTGTCGCACTCACTGCAAGGTCCCACAGGACGCTTTTCAGTGTCTCCTTTTACTACTTTGTGTACTACAGCAAAAGAAAAAATATCAGACAAAGAGTGAATTAGGCTGGATTTCCACCGCTCTCGGGTCTGGTCTTGTTCTCCCCGATAAGCGAGGAGAACAACAGCAGCTGGCAATTGAGCCTAAGAATGAATTAGCTAGCAATGTTTTGCAACGTACCTTTGAAATTTTCGCGACATTGTAATTTCACGAATTTCGCGATTTTTTTAAAATTGCAAAATTAAAGTGACTCGAACAATAAGTGTCGCAAACATAACATGACGTGAAAATTAAGTGAAGACTAATATATCAATAATAGCTATCATTATTCATTCAAAATATTTCCCCACTTCTGATTGGCTAAAAGCACACGCATAATTCACCAAAACCAGCTACTGATGGCCAAATTTGGAAGAATTTTGCGATTAATCAACCGGTGACAGCACAGTAACGTTGCAGGTTAATGCACCGTTAACTGAGAATACCTGGGGACGAGGTTGATTTGTTTTGGTTTTGAAAACAAAAATGGCAGACATTTCACCTCGTTTCAAGAGTAAGAAATAGGCGAAATAATAGCTACAAACATGGCAAGAACAGCAAGAAGACAACTCAAAGGGCAAAAACTGCTATTTGGAGGATGTTTGCGGAGCTGAACAACCCTGATCGTGCTGACTATCGAAGATGAGCTAAACATCGATGGAGGTAAGCATGTTTTAGCTATGTTTTTAAACTAGGAATTTTTTTGAATGAATAATAAAGCAATTAATGAAATTATTCGGCTTTTGTAGGATATAAAGAATTATGCAGATCTCGGAGGATGTTATCCACTGAGGCCGACCTCGATCTGCACAATTCTTCATATCCTACTCAGCCTCATTCATTAATTGCTAAATAATGAAGAAAGGACGAATTTACACAAACGACTATGGAGATCATGGTCAATTGACTGAATTTAACCAACAAGCGCATAAAACTTTTGTGGAAATTGTTAGAACTTTGTTGTTACTGCTCTCTCGTCTAGACCCGGCACTGCGTCTCGTTATAAATTTTGACGTTATTGTAAATGAAGTTGTTCTATTTGCTTCAAGGATAAGTTAGGGTCTTACTAAAGATTGCAAAATTAATGTGATTCAGGGTACAAAAGTTTCACGAAATACACGGATCGTAAAATCGCGAAATTAATTAAAGTGTCGCGAAAATTTCATGTAATGAGATAATCAACGAAGTGTGTCTCAACCTCGTTCCCAGGGTTCTCTCCTACCCGCCCTACAGAGCTCCGTAGGGCGGGTAGGAGAGAACCCTGGGAAAAAGGTTGAGTTTATCTATGTATCATAGTGATACATTATGAATGAAGCAAATTAGTTATGCTGTTCATTGGATGTCGGCTCTTTTCAAGTAGGCTATGTCTTAATGAGCACTCCTAATCATCCATAACTCAAAGCCTGATAAACACACAGTGATGGACATTGTATTTAAACTGGACTGACAAATAGTAAAGACAAAGAATACGTGGTTTTTGAAAATAATTTCAATGTTTCGGACTGTAGTACACTTTTTTCCACTTGTCAGGTGCTTAAAGCATGGTTCCAGTTATCGAGCATAAATTTATATAGGAATGATCTCAGGGAAAACAAACATTACTTCAAGTTAGCGGGAGGTTCGAGTTACCGAGGGTAAAATAATAGTAAATGTATGAAGCAAATCCATGTAAAATCGATTTTAGTTCGAGTTATCGGGAGTCGACTGTTCCTACATTTAAATTTTTTAATACTGCATAACAAGTTCTGAATAAGTAAAAGTGGTTGACGACTCCTCGGAAGTAAGATCTGAAATAATAATAAAAAGCCACTAAATCGAAGGCAGACTGACCAACAAAAGAGGCCCTGCCGGGGGGGGGGGGTCCCATGTCGCCAGTCTTAATTTTTTAAAACATCTCGTGTCGGTGTTTATAAATGCTTGTCACTTATTGTCGGCTATGCCGTCACTGTCGCAATTTGGCCGAGGGAGGTTGTCTCTTGTCGCGATTTCATTTTACGTGCTGTCGCTACTTTTTGGGCCATGTCGCTGGTCGGAATTTACCCTGGCAGGGCCTCACAGAAAGTTGCGGGAAAATATTACAACTCAATAAACTAACAAGAAAACAGAAATTGGGAAAATTGACCTTTAGTAACTTGTGTACCGTTACTGTCTGACCTAACTACCTCAGCAAATCTGAATGTAACACCAGACACAGTCACCGTTTCATTCCCAACAGTTCCTTTGCCAGATGGTCGGCCACATATTAACGCTTCAATTTGATAATGGGTATTCATTTTCAAAGAAGCGGCAGAGTCGAACAAAACTTCATATCCATAATACTCCACCGACTTCTCATTCTCTGATTTATAAGGTAAACGTTTTGAGAGATACATTCCTGATTTAGACACTACAGTTGTGTTTTTAGTGGTGTCCTTCACCTCCAGTGTTACTTTGTAGCTGTTGTATGCACTGCCAAACAAACAGACGCCATGTAAAGTGATGTCTCGATTCACAACAAGAGCTAAAAGGTCTTTGGGTCCGTAGTGACTCCATTGTCCAGAGCTATTCACCACTCGAAATCTTCCACATCGGTGAATCTCGTGATGGGCACTACTTTGTACATGTCTCAGAGTATTTGAAAACGCCACAGGAGAAGGCAATGCTGAGTTGAAAAACTTAAAAAAGGAGGTTATTTCATTGGGATGAAGAATGTTGGTATCAAGAACAACATCAGCAAACTCCTCTGCAGTCATCACTGGAAAGCGTATTGCTTTAATTACTTCTTCGCCCAGAATTCTTCTTTTTATTTTACCCTCTATTGCTATACTTTGCTTCTCGCACTGTTTTGTTGCCCAGCCATCTACAGCTTTAAACAAGGCTACCTCCTCAATCGTCTGAGAGTCTCTTGCGACTATTGCTTCAAGTAAAGACCTCTCAATTGTCTCAAATCCTTCCGATTTCATAGACGCTTCTGTGTGATTCTCTATCACTTTCCAGCATCGATCTTCCAGGGCTTTCTCTTCATATTTCAATGAATATGGCAGGATAATGAAAACATTGGAAGGATCCAACTTTTCTCTCAGATACTCCGTGCATTTATCAGTGAGTGAAGGCACGATGTATTTCTTGGCCAAGTATAACACTCCCATCACATTACTTCCGCTTAAATTCACTTCATCGCTGTACATGTAACGAAACAACTCCAACAGACTCTCATGATCACAGTCAGGCAGTTCAATAGTGTCTTTAGTGTCTGCTAGTTCACCGTAAAACATGGCCTCAAACACAGGACTGCCAATCGCCAGAATGAATTTGTGAGCTGGAATCACTTGCTTACTTTCGCTTTCGCCATTGCTGTTTGCAGCAACAAACTTGACATCGCTCAATCGATCGTTGTTGAGCATGTACTTGGCTCTTTTTCTGATAGTGGGTCTTGTTGTTTGCCAGTTTGTTTCGGTTGACATTTTCGTTTAGTCGGCCTGTGGTAAGAAGTCAAAATATCTCGCCTTTTTTAAAAACCTTTACACCTAAGAACTCACTTTTAGTCCAGCAACAAATGATAGCCGCACACGCGCAATATAAATTAAATGCGATTAAAAACGTCACGCGATCCGTCGCACAATATCACGCTATGTCTCTCAAGAGGTCACACGAAACCTTCAGATAGCATAAATTCATAAGGCAGCCTGGATACATGACCAGGACAGTAACAGTGGTTACCATCATAAGGCCATAAAAGGTCTAAAAGCAGTGGCTGCAGCGGCTTACGGCCTGACTTCTCGGCGATTTGTAAAGCCCTCGAAAATCGCTCTGCAAAATAGGCAACACTATGGCATTATGATGAATGACCAAATCTACCTTGCCTTACAAAGAGGTACAAGATAGTTTATTTATGATCACATCACAATTGAGAGGTTGAATTAGGCGATTAGTTACAAATAATTATGATTATTTAAAATACTACCACTAAAAAGCTAATTTATGAAGACAAATGAAAGAAACTAATAATTGAAACAATATACATGAATACACTACAGTAAAATTGTGATTTGTTAAAAAATAAAAAATCGATATGATAAAAAGCAATCGAAACTTCTAAAACAATACACCGGGAACACAGTTTAAGTTTTGGGGGCGTTGGACGTTATTACAGGCCTAAATTTCCATGCGTTTCTTAGGTTCGACCTACGGGTATTAAGAGCAGGGAGAAGGCCATGGAGCTTGTTCTGCAGCTTTCCTAAATAGTTTGTGAAAAGTAGCCAGCGCCACTGAACAGTTTCTCGTCCTCTATGCGATCAGAAGAAGCCGGGGAATCTAAATGCTTGTGGAACATGTTCGCTATAAACTAAGTACAGCTGAACAAGGGCTCCTTCAGGTTCAGCGGAGCCAAGATCTGGAACACGCTTCCTCTGGCCCTGAGGAGCGAGCATGATTTAAATAAGTTTGGGTTTGGCCTAAAAGGGCACTTTAGATCCGAGCCAAATTGAGCCTCCAATACTTTCGCTATACTTAGTTGTTCCAATTTTTTTATCTGTGTTATTGTTTTTGGTGTTGTTTTTTTTTTCTTTTCATCAGGGCCCCATTCAAACCAGCCTCGCTGAACTGGGCACCCTGAATAAATATTATTCAAAATAAAAAACAAGTGTTAAGGAGCTCTCCAGCTTGCCCGTATTTTGCCACAATCTCCTTGCAGTCTCTCCCTTCAATATCCAATGTGCGCGCATTAACCGCACTCTTGGGTCTACGAGGATATCAATTATCAGTGTAATCACAAAATGAATGCACTTTTATTCTCTATTGCTTTAGCATAGTTCTGTAACGACGAAGAGACGCAGTACAACATTCCAACTGAATTTACCTAAGTTAAATGGTCGCATCTTAAATTTAAGTCAGGAGGAGGAAGGGGTCGATGTTATTTCTGATTACGTACATTTCTCCTGAGTTTAGTACAAGATTTCTAGTCAACGGTATTATCATGTCCACTGTAACGATAAGATTGGCACATAAAAGACTTGGCTCAAAATCGTAGAGAGAAGTTTGCTGTTAAATTTGCTTCTTTTGAAACAAGATAACAATGCACCCCTTTTTTAGTTAAAAAGCTAGAAAACTGACCTGCCTGTGAACAGGCTAGGGTCTCGCCGGATGTTGAAAAAATGCATTTCAGCATTAGCCTCACATGGATGATATGCAATGCTGTACCTACACACGACAGTTTCGTGAAAAGCCTCAGTTAACCATGTTAACAGAAGAATACTGATGCAAATGAAATGATTTTTTAATGCTCACTTTTTGGTAATAAAAAGCAACTTATAAAGTGCTGTGCCTGCCTTTTTTATTTACCTATTTATTTCCTTTTATTATTTTTTATTAAGAAAAGGGCACGGATGGAAACCAAGTACTATAAGAATTTTATTGAGCATCCCGCTTAGCTTATCTACACAATCAAAGGCAGAAAAAGAAACACAGCAGCAAATTACAATGTAAATTTTAGTTAAAACTTCAACGATTCAATTCACTCCGATTTTATCGAATAGCGAATTTTATCATAATTCCTCGTTGTGCTTGTAGTGAAATTAATTTTTTTGAAAAATAAAAAATTAAAAACAGGGAGGAAACCTTAAAGTAAAGTACTGTCTTAATTGTATTTTGAGTCAAGTCTTCACGGGCTAAGGAAAACTATAGGAAGGAGACTCTTTTGCGTACGCGTCCCCAATACATTGCTACTTTTTATTATATAATAACAAAGATAATAGAATGTGCACAGAGAACCAAAGTGGCTGTATTTCTTTTGTAACACGTTAAACCATAAAGAACACCATAAAAGGTCTAAACGTAGTGGTTACCGCACAGCGGTACACGACCCGACTTCTCGGTGATTTTTTAAGTCTTCGAAAATCGCTCCGTAAAATGGGCGACACAAGCTTTATGATAAATGTTCAAATCTACCCTATCCGTGCAGAGAGGTACAAAAGTGGCCACTGGACAGTTTCTCTATGGTCTTATATGTCATCAGAAGAAGGGAATCAAAATGCTTCAGCAACATGCTAGCAGTAATATAAGGGCAAGTGGTAAAGAGCTTTTCCGTTTGCCCCTATTCTACCACGATGCTCTTGTGGACTTTCAGTGCCTTTTAAAAACTGAATCTCTCCCTTCAATGCTCCTTCTGCACACACTCTTTGGTCCACTGAAGGATGTCGATTATTGGACTAACGACTAGAATTGAAACGTCTGGCACTTTAGTGTAGTCACTGTTCCGAACCAAGAAATGCAGTCAGAAAACATTCCAAAAATTTGGGTAAGTTAGGTGGTCGGCTCCTAAACCAGAGGGACATTGGGGGGTGCCCAATACCGCAATACCGAAATACCCTGTCGAAAATGGACGAATTGCGAAATACCTATACCGCGCGCATTTATGATCGGTGACGCTTACTTAACGTTGTATCCATCTCGCGTGTTTTTTTGTCTCAAGCATGTATACACTAGAAATCAACCTCAGCCTTCGCGAGAAAACGTGAGAAGATCTCAAATTGAACGGTACAACGATCTAAAAGCCAGGTTATTGGATGTCCTACCAATTTCATCATAGAGTAACTGTCAGAAATTGTGTGTTCATTTGCTGTTAAGTCTGAAGTCTTCCAAATATTGACCTACATCAGACAGGAGAGGCCAAATGAACAGTACCACAATACCGTGAAGGATCTTCTTTTACCGAATACCGTTAGCAAGAAGGATGAAAAACCGCATACCGCAGGGCTAGATGATACCGCAATACCGCACATTAAAATCCAAATTACCAAAATATCGCTTGAAAAAAAGCTTAATACCGCAATACCGTAAATCCCCATGTCCCCCTCCTAAACTTAAGTCAGGATTACGTACGTTTCGGACGTTTCTCCTCGAGTAAAGTAAAAAATTTGTGGATTTCTGGGCAACGGCATTATATCCACTGTAACGATAAAAAGAATGATCCTGGGAGACAGAGGTTAAATCCATCTCTTTATGACAACCAAGTCCAATGAAGATTTGGTTCTCTCGATCTTTATAGGAGAAAGTAATTAACCTTAAAGTTTCCTCCAGGTTTTTTTAAAATCAGTTTCCGACTACAAGTACAATGAGGAGTAGTAATGATATTATTCACAATTCGAATTGGAATAAATTGCATTGTTAAAGTTTTGTTAAAGTTTTATTTCATTTGCTATCTTTTTTTTCTACCTCTGACCGTGAGGGACAATTGTAGAGAGATGAGGTGGTCGATAAAATCCTTATAATACTTGTTTTCTATCCGTGCCCCTTTCTTAATATAGAGGATTAAATAGAATAGATAAATAAATAAATCGCAGGTACACTACTATACAAGTTGCTTTTTATTACAAGAAGGTGAAAACTTAAGAGAAAAGATTTCGCTATATTTACAGTAGTATACTCTTGTTAACAGGCTTTTACTGAAAACTATCATAGCCCTGGCGTGTACAGGTTTAGCCTTGTTACATCCTTAGAGGGATTAAGATTCACGTTTACGCCAAATTGTACCACGTGACCAAGTCTTCCCCTTAATTATCGTTAACTGTTTATTACTTCAACTAAAAAATAAGTAGTTTCATGCCAGTTTTAATCATAGGAATCGTTCGGGACTGTTTTTATCTGTTTATTTTCTATTCTGAGAAATTCTCAACTTGAGTCTGATGCTTGCCGTTTGCGGTAAACGTGAATCTTAATCTCTCTATTGCATTTTTCCATCTTGCCTGGGAGCCTGTGCGCTAACAGGCAACATATTTTTCCAGAAAGGCTTTTAAATGAAAAAAGGGGTAACGTTGTACGATTATTTTGATCTTTAAATAGGCAAATTTAACAGCAAACTGCTCTCTACGATTTCTTATGTGCTAATCTTACCATGAAGAGTTTTAGTTAAGAGAATGACTAAAATTGGAGCAGCCTCAGCGGCCACCAAAACAGCAGACTATGAAATTTAATATGGCCGCGCGCCACAGTGCGATTGGTGATTCGCGGAAAATAAATCAGTAGCCTGTGAAAACAGCCCCCCCACCCCCCGCCCAGAGAAGTTTGGGGATACACTGTAAACAACGTACTCCTTATCTAAATGGAAAATAGAATTTCTGACTGAAAATTGACCTCTGAAAACATAACGTTTGAATTGTTGTGGTCTTTCTTATCTAAGGACGAAAATGTAAACGAAACACTGGACTCTTTCACATTATCCTCTGTACCGAGCCAGCTACCTTCACTGCCAGACCGTGGACCTGATATTAACACTGAACTCCCTATTGTAGGATTTCACTAGACCTTCATTTCCCAATTAAAATCTCCGGTTGGGGAAATAGCTTGTGGGATTACTTTGCTCTTGGTTTTGAGTACTTTCATTTTTGCGGTAACACGCCGACAAAATTGCCCAAGAGGAAGAAAAACACTCGAACCGGGTTTCACGGTAAAGATACTTGTAACACTGAAAACTGACTGAGTAGTAAAACGTTTACGATCATTTTTATCGTCTGAATAAAACCTCCGCATCAATCACCCTTAGCAAGCTATCCAGGACTTAATCTTCAGCCACAAAGAAAACTTCGACTTCATTTGCGCTTAAAAAAAGGCCAAAAAAATGTTGCCCGCCAGTCGAAGTCCAGGTCCAAAAAATCGGTTCCGACGACCTATAAAGAAATGACGTCTTGAAAACTTACGTTAAAAAAACAAAAAAGATTTATAGCAGCACCCGAAATCCTGTTGTCTTTTCGAACTTTTAAAAGTCCAATAGCGCGTGGGATTTGGCACTAACTATGTGGGGACTACCGGTAGTTCTTTTGTTCTTTTTGATGATGATAACTTGATGATGACGATGACAACTAGATTTATAATAAAAATATAAAACACAAGAATAAGAATATATAACACAAGCAAATACTGAATATTAATTTGAGGAGGACTCGGAAAAAAATCCGAGTCCCAGATGGGATTTGAACCCACGACCCTCCATGATGTAGTCGGATGTTCTAACCACTTGAGCTACTGGAGACTCTATGGCGAGCAAGGGCCAATTTGTGGGTCTCGACTGGAACCGCATCACGCGGCTACACAGCCAAGTAATGACTGGCACACAAGAACTCACTAACAGCATCGCGCTGTCACCTTAAAGCATATCCAAGATGCGGCCAACCAACCTCCAAAGTGAGTATATTAAAGATGAAACATTACTGAAACATTACTGAAACAATACTGAATAAAGCAGTAAATAAACAATTACATTGTAAAAATGGTTTTAAAAAACCGGCTCTAAACAGAAAACAAAAACCCAGGAAACTGACCACTGTTATGACTTGTACCGTTAGAGGCTAACTCGCCTTCAATTTTCGAAAATGTAAATGTAACACCCGACTCCTTCACAGTATCAAATCCCCTTTCTCCTCTTTCAGAGGCAGGACCAGCTATAAATGCTTCGATGTTATACCTAGTATTCTTTTTCAAAAGAACTGCCGAGTCAAACAAAACTTCATATCCATAATATAGATGGCGTTTAGAGGGCAAAATGTTTGAAGGGTATGTTCCTGCTTTGGACACCATGGCTGTATTATTATCGGCATTCTTTACCTCCAATGTTACTTTGTACCTTTTGTTCTCACTGCCAAACAAGGAAATTCCAAGTAATTTGATGTCTCTATCCACAGTTAAACCAAGATAGTCTTTTGATAGCCCATAATTCCAAGTTCCCTTCACTGAACCAAACCTTTCACAGCGAACGATACGAGGAAGACGTCTTTCATTCTTAGGAAATTCCACGGGAGCACTGTGCCGGGGTATTGCAAAAAACTTAAACAATCCATTTGTCTCTTCTGTCGTCAACAAATTTGTATCAATGACGACAGAGGCAAACTCTTCCATCGTCATTAATGGGAAACGTATTGCTTTTATTGCTCTTTCTCCAATAATTCGTCTTTTCACTTTACCGTCTGCCACTAAACCTTGCTTTTCGCATTGTTTTGTTGCCCATCGAATTACAGCTTGAAATAAGACTACTTCTTCAATCATAAGATTGTCTCTTGTGATTACACCTTCAAGTAAGGACTCCTCAATCATCTCAAATCCATCCGAATTGACAGCCGCTTCTGTCTGTTCGTCGATTACATTCCAGCATCGATCTACCAGGGTGTTATCTTCATATTTCTGTGCAAACGGCAGGATGATGAAAACATTCGAAGGATCCAACTTTTCTTTCAGATATTCCACGCATTTATCAGTGAGTGAAGGCACCATATATTTCTTGGCCAAGTATAACACTCCCATCACATTACTTGCGCTTAAATTCACTTCATCGCTGTACATGTGGCGAAACAACTCCGACAGACTCTCGTTATCACAGTCAGGCAGTTCAATAATGTCCTTAGTCTCAGCCAGTTCGCCGTAAAACATTGCTTCAAACACAGGACTGCCAATCGCCAATATGAATTTGTGAGCTGGAATCACTTGTTTACTTTCGCTTTCGCCATTGCTCTTCGTAGCAATAAACTTGACATCGCTCAAGCGATCATTGTAGAGCATAAACTTGGCTCTTTCTCTGATGGTGGGTCTTGCTGTTTGCCAGTTTGTTTCGACAGACATATTCGATTGGGGGAACCGTAGTAGAACGTCAAAATTTCTCGCCTTTTTAGTAACTTCTACAGGCAAAGGCTACTCTGTTAAGAGTCAACTACCAAATGATACCCGCCTTCGCAATGCATATAACATATGTCACGCGACCTGTTGCACAAAATCGAGAACCATCTCCCGAGAGGTCACGAAACCTCTGAACACATCAATATTTAAAGCAGCCTGAATAGGAGCACAATTTTAAATAATGTACAGGTTGGCCTGACAAAAATCTTAAAACAATTGAAAGGGGAAGTTTTACTTTTCTTCAAAAGTAAGAATTTTTTGTTTTATTATTATATAGTAACAATTATAAAAATAAAATGGGTGTAGAGAACGGTAGTCGTTCAGTATTGCGTTTGTCACGCGTTAAACCATGAAGAACTTGGAAGCGGCAGTGCAAGGCCTGACCTGTCGGCAATTTGTAAAGCCCCACAAAAATCTCACCACAAAATTGCCGACACATTAGCACTTTGACAAATGACAAAATCTACCCCGCCGTGCAAAGAGGTACAAAAGTGGCCAACAGATCACTTTCTCTAAAGATTTTTTTATGCATTCAAGACAAAAAAAGGAATGCTAATGCTACTGGAAAATTTTCTCTAAGATTAAGTGACGTGTTCAGGAGCTCTCCCGTTTGCCCCGATTTTGCCCGTATCTCTTGTAATATAATCTCTTCCTTCAACACCCCCCTTGCATTACCCTCTTCGGTCTACAAGAATGTCAATTATTGGTTAACGAAACAAATTTAAACGTTTAGCAAGTTAGTATATATAATCCTGTACCGAACGAGGAGATTCCAAAAATTTTACCTGAGTTACCACCGTTTTCGTTGATACGCGACTTTCGAAAACAAAACACCCGCGGAAACGTTTCCAAAAATTTCCGTCAATCATGCATGTTATCGACAGATCGGATCGAAATCCACCAATCACAACCACTAGTGTGACCTTCTGACCTTCTGTACGTCATGCTAGCGGGCTGTGATTGGTGGATTTCGATCCGATCTGTCGATAACATGCATGATTGACGGAAATTTTGGAAACGTTTCCGCGGGTGTTTTGTTTTCGAAAGTCGCGTATCAACGAAAACGGTGGTAAATGGTTGGCTCCTGAAGTTAATTCAAGAAGAGGAAGAGGGCGATTCTATTTCCGATTACGTTTGTCCTGAATTAAGTAAAGATTTTTGGATTTCTGGGCAAACGGATTATGTCCACTGTAATGAAAAAAATTGAAGAGAGCTAGGTTAAATCCATCTATATGACAACCAAGTCCATTCAAAGTCTAATCACAGCTATTTCGCCATGATCAGCTGATTTACAAGAATCACCAAAACACATCGCAGACATCGCACTGTCTTCCGTTCGGCACCAAATTCCATGGTTTGCGATTTTGATAGCCGCTGGGGCTGCTCCGAGTAATTGTAAGATTAGCACATAAAAGACTTGGCTCTAAATCGTAGAGAGCAGTTTGCTGTTAAACTGATTTGCCTCCTTTAAAACAAGATAAGAGCGTACCCCTTTTTTCAGTTGAAAATAGGCTAGAAGATTCTGTTGGCTATGAACAGGATCCCGGGATGCTAAAAACATGCATTGTACAGGATTAGCCTCAAGGCTATACCTATACACGATAGTTGCGGGAAAGCCATCATAAACATGTTAATGTGTTGGGAGTGTAATCCTCACTTTTATGTAATAAAAAGCAGCTTAGCCTTTTAAACTACTGTGCCTGCCGTTTCTTATTTTTCTTTTTGACTATGTATTTTTCAATCTATTTTTATCAAGAGAAGGGCACCGATCGAAAAGAAGTATTTTAAGATATTTATTGACCATCCGACTTACCTACGCAATCAAAGGCACCTGAAAAGAAATACAGCAAATTACCGTGTAAATTTTAGTTCAACCTTAAACACTGAATTCAATTCACTCCGATTTTGTCGAATAGCGAATAATATCATAATTCCTTGTTTTACCGTGTAGTGAGACTGATTAAAAAAAAAAACAAACAAACAAAAAAAAAACAGGAATAAAACTATAAAGTAAAATACTGTCTTGTATTTTAAGTCAAGTCTTCACACGCTAAAGAAATCTAGGAAAGATATTCTCTTGCGCCCCCTATTCCTTGTACCCCTTACTCTCTACAAGCCGATCTGACTTCAGTTTCTGAGTATGATTTATGCGGAATTTCTATTCTGTGCAGTCGATCCTTACACAGAACGTGTCCGTTTCGAAATATTATACAACTATCCTCCGAAGGGGAGGTGAATAGTGAAGCGAAGCGTCGAGGTATATGCATATCAAGCACTGTTCACCGACCCTGAGGCCTTAGTATTTACCAAATCAGTTGGATAAAAATGAAAAAAGTAACTTTTTGCAAATTAAAACCGTCACTTAGTAGGAGCTTTACTTACAATTTTATACAAACATTTCGGGGACTTTGTCAAGTGTATTTTACGATTTTGTTGCAAATTCTGCATGAAAATAATTTAGTCCAGTACCTCACATAAACCTCCAATTTCAGCGGTCGACTAAAACAATATTGCCTTTTGTTTTCAGGGATAGGGGCATTGTTAGCCTTGTTATGTCACCTTTTCTATTGTTTTCACAGCCAATTGTGTGAGCCGTTCAGTGAGGTGCTGCTTGACTGAATAATTTTCTACCTACCAGTAAACACTTACAAGCCAAGTATAGTCGCTTTCTCGGTATTTGTTTGCAAGACTGCTTCATCTATCGCTCAAATTTCGTCTTCCGAAAATGCCTCAAAGCGAGACGCCATCTTGGCTCCGGTAGTAAAACAGTGAATAACCAAGGTTATTCCGAGTTACAGGAGCCAATCAAAACGCGCGAAAAGTGCTATTTACTGATTTGGTAAACACTATAAACTAAAAGTAAGCCCATGCACTGAGTCCACATATGGTTAACTGGTATATTTGCTTCCTGTCTGATAGAAAGCAAAGGCTGGTATACAGCCGTACGGTGTGTGATCAACCTCGTCCCCAGGGTCTTCTCGCTTTCCAATATGGCGGCGGCAGGAGAGAAGACCCTGGCACACAGCGAACTAAAACGATCGCTGATTGGTGCGTTTCATAGCGCGTTCATACGTGCGCTCTCATTGGTTTATTCCTTCCAAAACAAAGATGGTTAACCTTTGAGGGCTTCGTAGAGGCTGAGAAGTGCTTTCTTCAGTGTTTGAGACCTAAAAGGTGGACAGAATTCAGGTCTGATTGTTCGGAAAACTGTGACTGTACCGTTGGAAGGCAAAGATTCGAATATAGTGATATCTGGTAATCGCTGGGAATATTATAACGCGTAGAGGTATTTCTGTTACTCGTGCTATTTGGTTTGTGTGCTCCGAAAATTACTAAAGATTTGTTTCTTTAATTCCCGATTTGTGAAAGAATACTCGCAAGGCTTCAGCTTATCAATAAATTTAGCTTCCCGTTGCAAAGGTGTAGTATTGTTCTGCCTTTTGTTTTCTTTGAACAAAAGCTGTATGCATAATATTATTAATGTATGGGGTTATACGGAAATCTTGCATAATCTGCGCTTTGTCTCAGCAGTTTTTTGTCAAGTGAAACATTCTTTTCATTTGATCGTAATATTCATAGGCCTAACCTGGCCTTCTTTTAATTTTTCCACTGTGATTTTGAAGGGGGACGAGGAGCGAGAGAGGCAGATGTCGAAACAAAACTAAAAATTGAAGCCAAACACAGTGTCGCTATCATTTGATATTTTTAATCCTGACTTTTCATTTATTCAGTTTTTAGTGTCACAATAATGATAATTTATTATTATTTGCTCATTTCATTGGCAGTAAAATACAGCTAAATACAGAGACATTGAGAAAATAAACTGTTTCCTTTCTCAGAAATGAAAAACTTACATATTGATGTATTGAAGCTTGTGGGATTTCTTTCTAGTTGCAAAAATAAAATAAATGAAAGCACATGATGTCTTTTATTTTATCAAGTTGAAAACAGTGATCAGCCCATTCAAGGAAATCTGACAGTCTTGGATTCTCAATTTTGCGCCATGGATACTGCATTCTGGATTCTTTGTCAGTGGAACATGGATTCCGGATTCCAGTTATAAGTGGGATCCAGAGTACTTTAGGACCTTTATTCCAGATTCCAAGAGAAAAATTTCCCAGATTCCAGACATGGGGTGACAGTGACCCCAAGATAAATACGTTTTCTGTCAAACTAAAACCTGTCAATTGAGCTTCTAATTACTGTAGGCTCAGTGTGCATGTTGTTCTTGTCACTATATCCTTGAAAAGGGGGTTTGTGGACCAGGTGAAAAAGTGGCTGGTACTGTAGTATTCCAACACCAGCTGGGTATGATTGTGAAGCAGCTATAATTCAGTTCTAAAACTTGGATTTAAAAAAATAAACTACTTCAAAGGGTGCATATATCACTATCCACTGAATAAACAAGAACGGAAGGGGCCTGGAGCATCTCGATCATGGGATTTTTCATGTCGGGATGCAAAGGCTTTTGAAGTGTTTTGTGCCAGAGTCCCCATTAGCATAGTGAGCTTTTAGTTGCCTAGTCATGGCCAATGAGTTTTAGGTCACGTGGTCCCAAGCGAAATAGTGAAACAGTTTCCCTCCAGTTTGCCTAAGATAAGTCACCGAAATGAATTGACCAAGAATTAAGGCCTAGGAAAATGCCACACAGGGACAAGGCAAGGCTTTTAGCTTGTTTAGGTGTTGCGGTGTGAGGTTGCAGCTGTTAGATGTGCTGACTTAAATACTTTCCAAGTCTACTTTAAGGTGTTGGTTAGTCTTAGTAATAGTGTCTGTATTATAATCATATCGTCAAAAATAATCAGATTAACCCAACTATTAAACTGATAATCGATTATAGTAGATTATAGTTTTGTGCCCCCTGTGTGCCACTTTCAACACTGAAAATAATTTTGTAAGTGAACAAAACAAAAAACCTACCCTGCAAGCAGAGGCTTATCTGTCACATAGTTAAACCAACTAAACATCATATAAACTAAATTAAGACCCCATCAAAAAGACAACACAGGTGTATTAATGTCCTTATTTGTCAACAATGTTTTTGTGAATTTTCCGCAACAATCAACTGAACATTAGTATAAGCAATACTCACTTTGCTTTAGGTTTCTGATGCTTTATAGATTATGATCGATAATCAGCACACCACTACCAAGTCATGTCTCAATTAGAGTACGAAAGGGCCCATCTGACGAGCAAAGCATGTTTGACTTAAAACATCTATTATCTCCAAATGAGATAGGAACTTTTACTGCGCACATGACTCAGATAGGACTATCAAATTTTTGAACAACTGGAGTCTAGCCTTTAGTCAATTTGCACATTGACATGGCAAAGTGCAGCCCCAAGTAATATGTCAAATAAACCAAAGTCAGGGATTAAGAGAGTTTTTGCTCTGAAAATCAAATCTATTTCAAAGTGGAGAATACATTTTGGATTGCTATGTTAGAAACAATGGAAACACTCTTCACCTTTTACTAGCTATTAAAGCGAGGTTAATGCTTTTTTTTACATCTGAGAGGCAAAAAAAACCCAATAATAACAACATCTTAAATCCTCTATTAAGGCCTCCTCTCTCAAATAAGCCCTCCTTTTCAGTGAAAGAAAGTTTTAACAATAAGCCCCCGTCTTTTTTAACCCCCATCCCACCTTCCCCCCTTTTCTTATTCTTCACTAATAAATAAGAGACTGTATAAATCAATGAAAACTGTAAAGCTTTCTGTGGACCGATCCAGGATGATTTATTCACCAACTGGAAGTTCGGATTTGTTTTTGATCCTCGGCTGCTTGACCTCCAAACTTCTTGTACTTGGGCTTTTTCACTTGGCATTTTTTTGGGGGGAACTAATACCACCGTCTTTGCTAGATTAAATAAGGCCCCTATCTATATTGCCCGGAAGCACTGTGAAAGGGGTTAGATATCAAAAGCCAATAACAAAGTCTAAAAACTGTGAAGTAGATGAAGATTGACAATAATTTTATTACCTGTACCAGTTCAAGTGACAAAATATCCAAACTGACCAAGGAACTGTTTAATTTTCAACCAAAGTTTCCTCAAATTATATTAACAAAATAGTGTTCTCTGGTTCTTGTTTTCAGAAAAAAAAATTGTTTTTTTACATATCAGAGTGCAGTTAAAATTTGTGCAGATAGAAAAACAATAGTCAAAAACCTCATGAAGATCTGTAACAAAACTGACGATAACTTATCAGCTTAAAGTGTCTGCGACTCAATTTAATGCTTAGTTGAATTTCGGAACGGAAGAGGTCTTAGAGCGTCATGACAGAAAATTCCCTGGCTTCAGAGGTATGTTCTCGAAATTCCTAACATGAAGAAATAAATTGCGCTCACGGTTAGAAAAAGCTCCCCCTTTCACGAAAGAAGAAACCTGAACCTCTGGCGCTCAGGGTACGGCAAAAAAAGAAAAAGAAAACGGTGAAAAAAGGTCGGTATCGAGAAATTAAGTTGTAGACAGCCGTGTGCGCTAGAACTTTCAGGCTTAAAACAAATGAAGGTCATTGAACAGAAAATAAGATCGCTATATCATTCTACCGTATTCCTGTGGCTTATAAGTGTATTCTTTCATATTTTTAGCTTCTTTTGAGTTCTGCCTTTGCCGCCATTTTGTTTGTTTTTCACCAGTCTCAAGACCTCGTACCCAGATCCCCTCACTCTTTATCTTGGCCGCCATTTTGAATAAATTTCCACTCTCCGTGGACAAATCAGTCACGTGATTTCTGCTGTGTGCCAGGGTCTTCTCTCCGGTAAGCACTCGTTTCCATATCTCAAACCGCCCTCTCCCTTTTCACTTACACTTACATGAAATTTCTAAGTTTCTTGACCCAGAGACTTAGTTTCTGCTCAACAAATGTCGTCAAAGTGCAAGTCTCTTCAATTTTAAAGGAAAAAAAAATTTCCGAAATACGAGCAGGAATCGATCCCGGAATACTAAATCAGTAGTCCCAAGCCCTAACCACTACACCACCGAAGGTTCACTGCAGGGAGTGGGAGTAATTTAACTACTGTAGCGAAAACCCTAACCCTAAAAAGAAGCTAACTGTTAACCCTAATCACTATTCTAAGTGCTTAACCCTAATCAGTATGGTCAGTGCTTAACCCTAATCAGTATTTTCAGTGCTTAACCCTAATCAGTATTGTTAGTGCTTAACCCTAATCACTATAGTCAGGGCTCACTCATATATATACATATATGCAATTACTTTGTGTAGGCATCACAAGGTATCCAAGGGCGGTTTGAGATATGGAAACTAGCATTTACCCTTCTCTCCTGCCGCCGCCATATTGGAAAGCGAGAAGACCCTGGGGACGAGGTTGGGTGTGTGATTGGATGATGATCAGTAAAGGAACAATGCAAGGTAGTGGGAGTAGACCTCATCTCTTCAATTTGTTTTTGGATGATCGGAAACCGACAGCAACCTCGACGATGTATCGATGGTTAAGTACGCGGACAGCGATTCCACTATACTGGTCACCGTGAACGAAAGTTTTGGACAACTCTGAGAGAGCACAATTTGCACAATTTATGGTTTGGACCAACAATAATAGAATGAAATGTAATACGGCTAAATGTTAGGGGCTAGTTATTAGAAAGAAATCTAACAATTCAATATACCCTGAAATCCTTAATATTAAGCACTTTCCAATCCAAAAGTAAATTTTCCGAACATGATGTTAAGGCCAAATTATGCAAGGCTAAAAAATGCTGGTTTGTAAGGAAAGAGGGCTATGGGCAGAAAGATGTTGACCTTCTATTTAAATCAATTGTGCTGACATATGGACTCTCGTTTTATGGTGCTAGCAAGGCTGACCTTGTTGTTATGGATTGCTTTCTAAAGAGATGCCATTAAAGACGCTACATCTCAGACAAATTAAGTATTCATGATCTTTTGGAACAATCTGACAGAAAGCTCTATGATAAAATTAAAGAGGAAGAAACGCCATCCGTTATACTCTATCTCAGTACCGACTGTAAAGGACTGTTCTCAAAGGCCTCGAAGAAAGACATTTCAGCTACCTTTAGTTAAAACCGAGCGTTTCAAAAACTGCTTTGTAAACAGGCTATGCTTTAATTCTAACTTGAGAATATGATATTACTTTAATTGTAATTTTTAATTTACATTATTTTTTAAGACTTCTGTAACTTTCGATAGGTATTTTATCGGTTGAACTGTTATTATTATTATTATTATTATTATTATTATTATTGAAAGGGGTTAGACGTTTTGGATATACCATGTTCACCGTATACACCTTATCTACATGGAAAACAGGATTTCTGGAAATTGACCATAGTTAACATCTGTATTGTTGCTGTCTGCCCTTTTCACGGAAGAAAATGTAAAAATAACAACGGACTCTTTCACAGTATTCCTGACCATACCCAGCCCGTCACATCCTTTTCCAGACCGAGGACCTGATATCAACGCTTCAATGAGATAGCTTGTGTTGCTTTTTAACACAGCTACAGAGTCGAACATAACTTCAAATCCATGATAACTGAAGTGTTTAGAGTGTAAAAGTTTTGAAGAATATGTTCCAGCTTTGCATAATAAAGTTGTACCTTGATCAAAATACGCAACTTTCAGTGTTACTGTGTAGCTGTTATTTTTACTGCCAAATAAGCGGAGTCCATGTAATGTAATGTTTTTGTCTACAGAAAAACAGAGCAAATCACAGAGCTCTCCTTGGTGATGCCACGATGTCGGAGTACATGAGATAAACCTGCAGCTGCTTGTGCAATCTGCAACATGGGTCATTTTCCCCCGTGGAGTATTAGAAAACGCGACAGGGCTGGGAGAGGTTGTTACTGTAAAGTACTTAAACAAGGTGACTACTTCATCTGAAGTTAGAATGTTTGTATCAACGACGTTGACAGCAAACTCCTCTCCTGTCATAACCGGGAAGCGCAAGGCTTTTATCATTTCTTCGCCGAGGATTCGTCTTTTAATTGGACCTTCTTCTGCCAAACCTTGCTTTTCGCATTGTGTTGTTACCCATCGATCTACAGCTTGAAACAAGGAGACCTCTTTGATCGACAAATTGTCTCTCCTAACAACTTCTTCAAGTAAGGATCTCTCAATTGTCTCAAATCCTTCCGATTTTACAGACGCTTCTGTATGATTCTCAACCACCATCCAGCATCGATCCACCAGGGCTTTTTCTTCATATTTCTGCACAAATGGCAGGATGCTGAAAACATTGGAAGGATCCAACTTTTCTTTCAGATATTCTGCGCATTTGTTAGTGAGTGAAGGCACAATGTATTTCTTGGCCAAGTATA
>OZ037784.1:25552319-25809819 GCA_964035525.1 Porites cylindrica
TTGAATTAAAACGTCTATCACTTTAGTATATATTTCTCCATCATCTCCTAGGTGTATCCATATGACAGTGTGTCTGGGCACTGAAGTTCTTCACCTTTTAATTTGATTCCAGCCTTCAAGCTCAAGTGTTGTAAAACACATTAACTAAAACTATTATTAATGAGGATGATGTGAACTGCAGAAATACAAATTTAACTGAAGATATGATAGTTGCAGTGGTAATTACAATTTAAGAAGTTGCAAATTAACTCGAAAAAAAAAATATTGTTCTTGTTCTTCAAAAAATTTGATATCTAGGATTTGACACCTGGTAATTCTGCTTGATATAAAAAGGCTGTTTGATGGTATTTCAATCAAATTTGCTAATAAAATAGGTGTTGAGATTTCTGTCAAGTGACATGAAAAAACCTTCATGACCACCCCCCACTGCAAGAAAGCACCTCAAACTTTTCTTTCCCCCATGATGTAGCCACCCCCCCCCCCCTTCAAAAAAGGATGAATAATGAACACTCCCTAAAATCCGAGTGAACTAAATTGTGTAAGTTTTCAATAGTTACACTGTAATTTGCTGGTTCTTTTTTTTTTGCTTTTAACTGTGTAGGTCTTATGGTACTAAGGTGGGACTTGTTTTCGATCTTTGCCATTGATGAATTAATAACTGAATGAATATATGAAACAAATAAAATAAAAACAGCAGGCACAGTACAGTTAAGTTGCTGTTTATTACACAAAAGTGAAAATAAAAACATCTAATTCATTTTATTTACATCAGTATATTATACTCTTGTTACTGCACTTTTCACAAACATGCGAACTCTAAAGGTCAAAAGCCGCCTTCAAAATTGCATTTTTCACTCCCATCAATCATAATGACAATCACAATAAGCAACGAACCTTGAAACACAGAAACACGCAAAATGGATCGAAATCTACCAATCACAAATCACGAACCATGATCTTTTGAACCCATTAACTTAAAGTTTTGTTTACTAAGAGGTCCGTTAAGATGATTGACGGCAGCGAAAAATGGAATTGTCAGTTGGCTTTTGAACTTCAGAATTCTCGTGTTTGTGAAAAGTGCAGTAACAGACTTTTCCTGAAGACTATCTTAACACTCAGGCATGTACTGGCATAGCCCTGTTGCATCAATGTGAGGCTAGTCCAGCACACTGCATTTTTCCATTTTCCCTGGGATCCTGCTATTATAAACAGGCAACATATGTTTTCATTGTTATCTGCTATGTATATAATGGCAGGAGATCTTAGCAACTAGCTCTATTGAGCTTTTCTGGGAAGATCCCCTTGGTACAATTAAGTCTAAAATAGCAAATGGGTCTTAAATCTAAAATAATATAATATATGAACATGGGATTTGTACTCAAATATTACCTATCCATTACTTAATTATATTTAACTATTTTAATGAAGTAAATAACTTTGTTTTTGATTACACTGAACAGATTATAATGCCAAGGAAAACTAAGAAGGACAATCTTTTCCATCACCTTCATCATCGTCTGCTGAGCTGGCTTGTTTCTGAATATGGTTCATACTGTGTTTGTGTTCAGTGCAGTTGATCCTTACACTGAACGTGTCCACTTCATAATACAAGGGTTAGAAGTTTCAAGGGCACCCAACATCAATTTTCGGGAAAATATCTGGTCAGAAGACGATTTGAGTTCTAGAATTTTCAGAACATTTGTTGTAAAATTTCTTGCTTGCCTGCCTCTCCTAGGATTTTCGAACATCTAAAAAAAGGTATAATTGCCCATTTTTAACCTATTTTAACCCTAAAAAGGTCACCTAGAATTTTCGTAAACCTTTTTTCTGGCTGAATTCTGGAAAAGGTAAGTTTTGATCCCTATAATTTTTGGATCACAAGACTCTCAGCTAGGAAATCCAAACAGATGAAAAATTCTTAGGGGATAAAAATATGCCTATATCTACCATTCAAATACTAAAACACATTGAACAATGCTATGTTTAAGTGGTTTTGAACTATATTCTCGTTGGGTGCCCCTGAAGTTTGGGGATATACTGTTTAAATATTATATCTACTGAGAAAAAAGAATTTCTGGAAATTGACCACCGTTGACATTTGTATTGTTGCTGTCTTCCCTGTATACGGAAGAAAATGTAAACGTAACACTGGACGCTTTCACAGTACCCAGCCCGTTATCTCCTTTTCCAGACCATGGACCTGATATCAATGCTTCAACAAGATAACTTGTGTTGTTTTTTAACACAGCTGCTGAGTCGAACATGACTTCAAATCCATGATAACTAAATCGTTTGGAGTGCAAAAGTTTTGGATAATATGTTCCAGATTTGGATACTACAGTTGTTCTACTACCAGTATCCGTGACTTTCAGTGTTACTGTGTAGCTGTTATTTTCACTGCCAAATAAGCGGAGTCCATGCAATGTAACGTTCTTGTCTACAGAAAAGCAGAGCAAATCACTGCGCTCTCCATGGTAATTCCACGATGTCGGAGTACACGTGGGAAACCTGCAGCTGGTCATGCAATCTGCAGCATGGGTCAATTTCCCCCGCGGAGTCTTGGAAAACGCGACAAGGGTGGGCGAAGTTGGTACTATAAAGTACTTAAACAAGGTGACTACTTCATCTGAAGTTAGAATGTTCGTATCAACCACGTTGACAACAAACTCCTCTCCTGTCATAACCGGGAAGCGCAAGGCTTTTATCATTTCTTCGCCGAGGATTCGTCTTTTAATTGGACCATCTTCTGCCAAACCTTGCTTTTCGCATTGTGTTGTTGCCCATCGATCTACAGCTTGAAACAAGGAGACCTCTTTGATCGACAAATTATCTCTTGCGACAACTTCCTCAAGTAAGGATCTGCCAATTGTCTCAAATCCTTCCGATTCGACAGCCGCTTCCGTCTGATTCTCAATCACTTTCCAGCATCGATCGACCAACGATTTCTCCTCATATTTTTGTGCCCATGGAAGAATGCTGAAAGCATTCAAAGAGTTTATCTTTTCATTCAGATAATCCATGCATTTGTCGGCGAGTGAAGGCACAATGTATTTCTTTGCTAAGTACAGCACTGCCATCACATTACTTCCACTCAAATTCACTTCATCGCTGTAAATGTAGCGAAACAACTCCAACAGACTCTCGTAATCACAGTCAGGCAGTTCAATGGTTTCTTTAGTCTCCGCCAGCTCACCGTAAAACATGGCTTCAAACACGGGACTGCCAATCGCCAGTATGAATTTGTGAGCTGGAATCACTTGTTTACTTTCGCCATTGCTGTTTGTAGCAACAAACTTGACATCGCTCAAGTGATCGTTGTTGAGCAGAAATGTAACTCTTCCTGTTACACTGGGTCTTGTTGTTTGCCAGCTTGTTTCGATGAACATATTCGTTCACTGATACTGTTGCAGAACGTCAAACTGCCTCGATTTTTCGCAATCACTGCTATACTGACCAGAAGTTTATCATGCTCTTATTTATTTATGTTTGGGTATTCAGATGTCCAATCAGAAGCACGAAATACTTTTGCCCAAATATGGGGTCTTTCTACAGGTGTAACGTTCAAGGGTAACGTCATCACTAAAGAAACAAACAAACGAAACAATAGAGTTCACCTGGTGGCTTTATTGTTCGTTTGTTGTAGAGTTTCTTTTGTGTTACGCAATCTGTGCCTCGGTAACCTACAGCCCTACAGAAGGAACCAAATATGGAATCAGAGAATTGAAGGGCATCCAAAGGCATCCCCGTCTAAAAAATAGCCAATGACGAATTTTTCAAGCCCGGTTCTCAAAGAACATCCACCACTTAAAAAAAAAAAACCTTTGTTATATAACATAATCAACGAACAAAAACATGCATGTTTGCAGGTAGCCCGATTCTCAGACGTCCGAGGTCGTTCGCGGTCCCTTCGCTTCCCTCCCTCTAGTTCAGCAGGTAGGTAGCGGAGCCGACGAGAGTTGACGAGTGTTTTGTGAACCGGTGTGTACGAATAATTTTCCGCTTCCGTGAAGAGAGAATAAAAAAATCTTCGTGCTCGATATTAAAGTAGCGTTCCGTCTCACCGTTCATTGCAAATAATGCTATATGTCTAGTTATACTGAACGGACTTCGTGTGTTGCTCTATCAGGTAAAAAAAGAGAGCCATAATGGGCTCTTGTTAAAAAATAAGCTAAAGTTGCGTAATTTTGACGCAAACTCTTTTGAGCACACCAAGTTAAGCCAGGTCCGCGAGTAGTCGGCTTTTTCTTGTCCGGAATAAGTCAATCCGGTTCATTTTGGATTCCGATCATGGTGGAATTTTTCCTCGTGAACTGTTCATTATATTTTCGTGACAGTCTCGCGTATCAGTGGCCTTCCACCCAAATGTTCGTGAAGCTTCGTCGCGCGTTCCTTTTCCCGTTGGGGTGGGGGGGGGGGGGGGACAGGAGGGTAGGGGTGGGGGGCGGCGAGGGTAGAAGCCCTAAAAGAACGCCTGCGTGGGAGGCTAGCGTATCAGTGATTCCATATTAGGAAGTACACCGGTTCTCCAAAAAGCGTCATCCCAGCATTCGACCTTTTAATACCTGAGCGTATACGCTAGGGGTCTCAGCAAATGAACTCAACTGTTTTCAAAAATCGATTAACTCCCTCGGTTTTAAGGACAGTCAGAACAGAACAGACCCATTTGCCGCGAGAGATCCATCACAACTTCATCCCTTCATCCCTTAGTCCCTTATAACTTTATCGGCGCTTTTTAATTACGAGTGTCTTTTGGTCCACAACTTTCAAAACAGCCGCTCCATAGAATGTCACTGATAATACCTAACGCAAAAAGAGTATCGAAGTACACTGTATGACTGTACAGTGAATTTCAGAAAATCTACCTAAGCGGTCCCTTCGGGATTTTCTGTTTTACGTCATCCTACATGTACGGCGGAGCGTATTTTTAACTGGGGTAGGGGGCAGGGGCTTAAAAAAATTGAAGTCTAAAGGCTCAACATTCTCCATGGAATATTTCTTGAAAAAAAAGCTAAAACCTGGATAATTTATAAAGTGTAAACCGACAAGTACTTCTAGTGCTTACAGTAATATCATGGAGGTTTTGTAAACTTGATACATATTTCTCAGCCTTCCATCACAGGTAGCCCAAACTCGAAATATGAACATCGGCGAACATCGGCATTGTCCCGTAACATTCGAAATATAAGGATTTGTATCGGACAAAAACCTATCGTTTCTGTTACCTACGAAAATGAAAGGAGTTCAATAAAAAACAGCTTACCTTACTTAAAATGTGTGTTACGTCTCCCCTGTGTGGTTCACGGGTCGATTTATGGCCGTTTCATGGGTTTTTATGAAAACGGCTTTCCCTCTATATAAAGGTGTTAGCCGTTTATACTCAGAAAAGTCCATACAAACCCTTCTAATTTTTATGGGTCGACCCAAAAAAATTTAGAAGGGTTTGTATGGAGTTTTCTAAGTATAACTGGGCTACGATCTCAGAGACAATTTGCCCCAAAATGCTCATTTTTGGCAAGTAGGCCTCTTGGACATTGTTCTTTCAGAATATTTTTGACAAATCCCATGATTTTTATGACGTCACACTTTAGTACTCTATTGAAGCCCAATGTTGGAACTTTAAGTTCTGGATAACCTTAATAAAAAATGAAGACAAATTATCCCAAATAGCATTCACACTACATTAACTGGAATGAAAATAAAGCTTTCTGGAGCAAAAAACTCAAAAGCTTATTGGAACAGATAGGGGTAGGAGAACTCTGGATGAAAGCACACTATGCAAACATAGGAATCATAAACATTATCAGGCAACAACTTCAGGATATTGAACTACAGAGATGGCCGAGTGAAATAAATAAGGACACTAGAAAAGATGCTAACCAAAGTAACAAAATGAGAACCTAATAGACCACTAGTTGGATTTTTCTAATACCCACACCTTTTCACAAAAGCTAACCAACTACAAAGGTTTCTCACAACACCAAGAAATACCCACTACTTCTACAATGTACCTTAACAGTCTACTGGTATAGCATAAATCCTATATGAAGTCAATATCCAAGGAAGGAAAGAGGGTAAAACATATTATCTATAAACTTGGTCTAAGAGATTTTGCCAAGTGGGGTACAATTCTCATGTAAAATTATTATTATTTTTTAGGGGGCGGGGAAAGGTTTGTTACATCACAGTTTCCTAAAAGCCCCCCCCCCCCCCCCCCCCCCCCCCCCGGGACATAATAAACGATTGCTCCCTAACCACTGCGAGTCTTAACCTGACTTATTTTCCTGATTTATTTGATTGTCCTACTGTAGTCAGGTCTAGTCAATCCCTGCGATTGGTGCGAGGTACTAAAAAACTAAGTAGAAAACATAATGTCTGCAAACTGACCTCCATCAAGGCTTGTAAAGTTGCGAAAATTAGAAGCTACAGAAGAAAATGTAAACTTAACACTGGACTCATTCACAGTACGCAGCCCGCTCTTTCCAAATTCAGAACTTCGACTGAATATTGACGCATCGACACGATACGTAGTGTTCTTCTTTAACAAAGCTACAGAGTCGAACATAACTTCAAATCCGTGGTAACTAAAATGTTTACAATGCAATAGTTTTGAAAAATATCTTCCTGATTTGGATATCAACAACGTATTACTAACAGGATCCGTAACTTGCAAGGTTATTTTGTCGCTGTCATTTTCACTGCCAAATAAGCAGATTCCATGTAAAGTAATGTTCTTGTCTACAGAAAAACAAATACGATGTCTCCTTTCTTCATTGGATAACCACCTGTGGACAGTATATGTGGGAAATCTGCAGCAGTGGATGAAATCTGCGGAACGTAATCGCCGCCTTGGAGTGTTAGAAAACCCAACAAACCCACCAGTGGTATGTAGAGTAAAACACTTAAACAAGCTGATTATTTCACTTGAAGTTAGAATGTTTGTATCAACGACGATAGCAGCAAACTCCTCTCCCTTCATAACCGGGAAGCGTATCGCCTTTACCACCTCTTCGCCGAGAATTCGTCTTTTCATTGGACCATCTGCTGCCAAACCTTGCTTTTCGCATTGTTTGGTTGCCCATCGATCTACAGCTTGAAACAAGGAGACTTCTTTGATCGCCAGAATCTCTCTTACGACTACTTGCTTAAGTACGGACTTCTGAATTTTCTCAAATCCTTCCGATGTTACAGCTGCTTCGGTTTGACTCTCAATCACTTTCCAGCAACGATCTTCCAGGGCTTTCTCTTCATATTTCTGTGCAAATGACAGGATATCGAAAACATTCGACGGATCTATCTTTTCTTTCAGATATTCTGTGCATTTATCAGCCAGTGAAGGCACAATGTATTTCTTTGCCAAGTATAACACTCCCATCACATTACTTCCGCTTAAATTCACTCCATCGCTGTACATGTATCGAAATAACTCCAACAGACTGTCTTAATCACAGTCAGGCAGTTCAATAGTGTCTCTTTTCTCCGCCAGTTCACCGTAAAACATAGCTTCAAACACAGGACTGCCCATCGCCAGTATGAATCTGTGAGCTGGAATTGCTTGCGTACTTTTGCTTTTGCCATCACCGTTTCGAACGACAAACTTGACATCGCTCAAGCGATCGTTGTTGAACAGAAACTTGACTCTTTCTCTAACACTGGGTCTTGCTGTTTGCCAGTTTGTTTCGATGGACATATTCGTTCACTGAGACTGATGTTAACTGCCACACTATCTCGATTTATCGCAATCACTCTGACCGACTGACCAACAAGTCAAATGGTCAAAAATGTGAATTTCGAGCACAGTCCCCACTCGCCCAAAAGGTATAAAAATAGTCACGCGATCCGTCACACAATCACGCTATGGCTTTCAAGAGGTCACGGAGCACATACGTGCGAAAAAAAGGGTGCAAAGGATACTAGTTAGCAGAGACATTATCAATACTACGGAAATGTACAAGAAAATTATCATACTTTCATTTACAAATTCAAACCCAAAAGCTTGTCTTCGCCTTTTTTACTGATGGACCTGATCAATGCATCTCTTATGGCTCTTGACCTGATCCATGTATTTTTCTTGATGAAAATAAATAAACAGACAGTAATGTGACGTTGCTTTTTATTACAAAAAGGTGAAAACAATACAAAATATATTTCATTCTATTTACAATGGAATATACCTTTCTACACTGACCCAAGTGTAACCTGAGATCAGGCTCAATTTTCGTTTCGCTTTGTACTAACATTCCGGCGGGCAAGACGAAACGAAAACAGATTTTAGCGGTAGCCTTAATGTATGAGAACCGCTAAAATTGGGCCTGGTCTCAGGTTAACCCAAGTGAGGCTAATCCAGTTAGTTCACAGACTATATTTTTAGATGAAGCCTCAGAGGATACCGAAAAACGAACAAGTTTCGACCTTGCGGTAAAATAATGAAGCTAACCAGTAAGTTACCGTCTACTATTCATGGCCATGGATAGTATTTTATGCGCCAATCTTACAATTAATAGTTAGGGGAAAAGAAACTGTAGTCGAAGCACCCTTAAAGGATACTACGCCAACGAATGACGACAATAATGAAACTTGGGATTTAAGGCCGGACGCAATATGGTAACGTGTTCCCGCGAATCCTTTGAATCAGCTTAAAAGCAAGAACACATTAAACAACGCGTCAAAGAGTCTGGAGGTTAAGACCTTTAAGAGGACTACGCAACTTATTCAAAAGCGTGGTCCTGAGGAGGACGTACTTTTCAAGAGATATAAGTTCTAACGCAAGTTATATAACTTAAACCTCGCTTCCCGAATCAGTTTACAATGACAAGTAAGACCACGAGAACGTTAAGAGTGCTCTGACATTCTTGTAATGGGCTATTACGTACCCCCCGGTTGAGGACTTAAGTTTTTGTCTTATCCCTAAAGACTCCCATAAAATATGGGTTTACCCCTGAAGAATTTGGTGTAAATTAAAGCTTCACCCCCAAAGAATTCCATATTTTTTTACTCTACCCCTAAAAAAATGCAATAGCCGAATATAAAGATCACTTTCCGAAAAAATTACCGCATGAATGCCAACATTTTTACGAGCTTCTTCATTATTTTTGCGGGCAGCCAATCTTTAACCGTTAAGTCGTACGAGCAATCAGCTTTAAATTTTTCCTTGTGATATTTTTGCTTCAAAAAACAGAATTAGAATGGTCAAACACGGACAACGTTCTGAAACGTGCAGAACCTCCTGCAGCAAGAATGACTGAATACGCTCTCCTAAAATATATAACCCAATAATTTCTTTACATTTGGTTCTACAATCTATCTGCCTCAGTTGAACCGTTGGAAAGCTGTTGGAATTCTCCACATTGTATTAGATGGGAGAAACAAACGCCTGGTGAATAGGCGGCTGGAAGCAGCGAACATGTTCAACCGGTCCTTCAGAAGTCTTCAGATGCTTGTTCAACACTGCGAATATTTGGTCATTCAGTACTCTGAAGTGACGTGCTCTGCTTACTAGGCGCTTAAGATCCTGCAAAGGAAACAACTGGATTAGAAAACTAACATTCTTGAAAACCTATCAGGTGTTGCTGTCTGTTTTCTGCCTGCCTGCGATCAAGCACTCCATATTGACGGAGTCCCGAGGTGCCAGAGGGGAGCAGGGTCCCCCCAAACAAAAATTTCAGTAGGGGTATGCACATGGCACAGTGAAAGATGAGCCCCCCGCCCCCAACGTTTCAAAACGCTCTGTCGCCTTTAGGTGCTCGCAGCTTCATTAGACTGTCAAACCTCCAAAGAAAGACGCGTAGTGTCCTGACAAAGGTATTTGTTAGGGCGATGGCGTGGCCAAATCATTAGGGTACTAAATTTTACCTACTGGTAATGAATTTTTAAAATAAGATTCTTCAGAACGATGACTTTTACTTTAATAGGAATTTTAATGAGGGGTAGCTAGTTTAAATTTTGACATCTTGCAACTCCGCACCTTCCTCTCTCCCACTGTACAAAAAGTTCAGCATCGTGTGAGGAATCAACAACCTCTTTCGTTCTTGTTGGTTTAGGCTAAATAATTTTTGTTTTAGAATTGTTACAAGTACATGTACTGACCACTCCACCGATGACTTCATCCCTTGCGTCCACTGCATAAACTTTGACGATATGATAGCAAAAGTCTAACGCTTCGAAGCGATTCTCCTGTCCTAGTAAAGCGATGAGTGTGCAACCGGCCCAGTTGAGGCCTTCGCCGAAACACTGCCTGTGGGCAAGATAAAGCAAATCAAATAAACACCAATCTTCTGACCAAAACTGGCCAAAGAAAAGAAAAGATCTCTCACGAATGGAAATAAATTAATGGTACAATGCATTTGAATGGTCCATCCACAGACTAGAATGTTAAAAGTAAAAAGTGAATAAATAGTACCACTTGAAAATACTGTAAAAGAAGTTTCATTTGATTGGCCACCCGCGTGTGGGAAGTCACACCATAGTGCGATCAAACATTCACCTGAAACCTCTTCGGGAACAGTATTGCACTTGTTTTGGGGCAGAGCAAAACCCCCTGACTAAGAGCCTGTTTACATGGAGGTGGAGGACCCCAGGTAAGTGAGGTAAACCGCGGCGGGTTACCCCACCTATCGTGTAAACGGGATCAAATTAAAATGAGAGATTACATGGACAGGCGGGTTACCCCGCCTAAGTGGGTTCCCTAACCTACAGTACTTGGGGTCTCCCACCTCCATGTAAACAGGCCCTAAGAACCTGGGTTTTAAGAACCTGTTAGGCTAAAATTTGCCTGGTAAGCCCCCTCTATAAAAGAACCTGTTTAGCCTAAAATTTGAAACAGGTTCTTATTTTCAAAAATTCTATACACTTAGGCAAGTAGGATAAGTCAATATTCAGAATATGTCCAGCGCTTGACACACAAAGATGCAATACCCACTTATACACCCTAGCACCACGCGGGATTGACTGCGAGCAGTCTCTTATTTTTCTTTGCAAAGTTACTGCACACGAAACCCAAGCAAGCCGAAGCCGTGAGCCGCGATAAACGAGGGCGTAAGAACTAGACGTATTTTAAGAGAAAGGTGGACTGCAAGCAGACTACGCGCGGGAGGGATAGGAGGCGAAAAAAGGGGAGGACTTCACTCACCCTAACATTTTTTCAACTGGAAAAACTGTTGCTACTTACTCGACAGTGAGTTCGTTTTGTCTTAAAGGCTGACAGTAATTGAACTGAATCGCGCTCCAAAGGCGGTGGAACTCTCTGCACTCATCAACATTCATCACACCGTTAGCGGGTGGTGTCTCTTTCCAAATTTCATGAACTAAGAATGATTTAATCCTCTTAAGAACCACTTCAAAAATGGACAGTCCACAGCAGAGTCGCTCTTTCGTCAACAAATCGCCTTCTTGGCCGTTGTTTATTTGCTGCAAAAGGGAACAGATTTCGTATTACTTAAAGAGGCTACGCCACGAGAATATTGCCTTAATAGGGTCAATTCTGGGATCATTATTCGTTTCTCGGAAACTGCCCACCAGCCCCTCCCCTAATCCAACATGTTGCCCTAAGTGGGAAATAAGAGTTAATGTTGGCTTAGGGGAGGGGTAGGTGGGAAGTTTCCCAGAAACGTATAATTAAGACGTCATCCCTTAGTAGTGCAGCCTTTTCCAATACACAACTGATAATGATCCTGTGTTGGAGGACATCATTCAGATTTCATCAGGGAACACTAACAATGATTATAATTATGTTTTAGGTCATTTTTGCAGACATAGCATTAAAACTTGAAAACGTTGGCCATTTTTTTTAAAGTTTTAATCCATGTCCATCCTCGCCATGCGTAGTAACCTACAGGGGACAGAAAACAAGTTCAATGCCAAAATGTAGTCTTAACAAAACTGACTGGACCATTATTATTGGAATTTAATTATTGATGTGAAGACAAGTTAAAGCTATTTTTTAACAAGCATGACATAATAATTCCAAACCTCTTTAGTTCCAAGCTTGGTGATGATGGACAAAACTTGCAATGAGTTGTACTGCGTCTCCAGTTTCTTCATTTTGCCGTCCAGTTTTTCCCCCTCTACAAAAATAAATGGTTGCAAATAGTTGCTTTTACCGACGAAAACCTTAGATATAGTTCAAATTCAAGATAATCATCAACCAAGATACAGTAAAATGCCTTGTTTCGTAACTAAATTATTTTTACTGAATAGTAGTAGTGCTTAAAGGAATAAAGATAAAACAGTAACAAAATCCTTTGAAAAATACACCGGAACTCGGGCTCATTTTTTTGGAATTTCAAGGACGTGAATCAGAATGGGGTAATTTATCCAGTGAAAAGCGCTACACAACTTTTGCGCATACCTAGCCTACGTAGCAAGCGTTTCCGTGCGGTTTAGGAGCAAAGAACGAGGAGGGAGAGTCAAAGACCGCGCGAAAAATGGCGCTTTGGCTCTCGTTTCATTTCTCGCGCGGCCAAAACCGATAATCACGTTCCTTGGTCTTTCATCGCTCCGAAACCAAACAGAAACACTTTCTACGCAGGCTAACGCATACCGTCCCGAAACTCTCGCTTATTAGCCCCAACCCTTCCCCAGTTATACGCCCATCTACCTGTAAACAGAAAAATACATCCGATTATAAGCCCCTCCCCACCCCTCTTGATAAAAGTCTGCTCTCGCTTGTGTTGAAATGAATTCGATTTATTATGACGTTTTGAAGCTTTATTAAAAACCAGCAAATGCAAAACGTATTTTGATCAGCACTGCTATAGCCTGTTTCTAAGCACTTTTGTTATTCCGGTTATACGTCCCCTTCGATATAAGCCCCTCTGTTTATAAGCAGTCCTATAAAACCCCTTGCGAAGATGTAGAAGCCCAGGGCTTCTTACAAGCGGCAATTTAAGGAGTGAGACTCGACCGCCATGTTGTTTCATGTTAGGTGCCTTTGGTGGGAGTACCAATAATTTATTAGCAGTACCTTTAAGATACGGTCTGGGGATAATTCCTTGGAAGGGTGCAGCATGAAGCAGATCCATGATCTCCTCCTGAGACTAAAATGAGAAAAAAATAATGAAACGTTACGGAAACATTCACAGGGTTCTCTGAGTAGTCGTCGCAAGACGTTAGAAAAAGTCCGTGCTATGTAACCCTTAGGTTAGGGATGTGGATCAGCCTAAGGAAAGCGATACTGGGATCAATTTAGGTTTCTGGGAAACTACCCAGCTACCCCTCCCCTAAGCTAACAATAACACTTACTTCTCACTTAGGACAAAATGTTGGCTTAGGGGAGGGGTAGGTAAACAGTTTCTCCTGTGACCGCTGGGGCTAGGGTTATTGTATGTTGACATCCACGTCACAGATGTAATGTAGGCAACGAGTAGTCCCTTACTTTCCTCTGGGACAGTAGAGCGAGCGAGATACGCGAGCACACGTGAAAATCGCCACCCGCGAGGAAGGTGATGAACGGAGAGATGGGAGAACATCCTTTCCCCGCTTCTCGCCTCATCTTGCGCGCGGCAATTTTCTCGCGCGCTGACGCATTCCGCTTGCTCCTCAATCCCTGAGGGAATGAGGGACTACTCGCAGTCTAAATGTAATGTTTCTTACCAAGAAGCTCTCCAGTTGTAAGCAGAATAGGATGGCATTGCCGATTTCTCTAAATCCCTGAAATACGTCAGTTCTGAGGTATGGATACTGCATAATCGGCTCAAGACTAGCGTGATAATATTCAAGGACACCTGATAAAAGGGTAGAAAAACTGTTTCACTAAACTCCATCTATGGAATATCAGTTTGAAGGAGAAGTAAAGACAAATAACAGCGTACTGCCTGGAAAACATGTTAACATGATCGCACTCTAGCTGCGAACTACATAAAAAGAAAAAAAGCTGGCTCATTTGTCGAGGTGAGATTACGTACTGTAAAAAAATTTGCGTAATATCAAACGGTAACACGCAGTTAGACTCTCTGAGCGTGGGCTGTATGAGCACATTCATTCACGTGGCTAGCATATATGCAATTTATCGGAGCAAAATAAATTTTTTACATAAGAAGAGAGTCCAACTCCCACCGGATTTGTTTGGAACACCAATATGGCCGCCGTTTCATTGTTTTGGAACACCAATATGGCTGCCGTGACGTCATTGTTTCTCCTCACTTCTCTTCCTAGCAGCAAGGAGAGACGGCTGTATTCGCAAAACGTGGAGGAGAAATTTGTTTTTCAATATGGGCATTTTGTCTTCTGCCAGTCGGGGTTTTCTATCTCCATTTGGATAAGTTGTTTCCAACTATCTGAATAGCTCTTAAAGTTAAGTGCAATTCCACTACGAACAAATTATTTATCAATTTCATCATATGAGACTTTCCGTAGGATAAAGAATATTCCCAAGAAATGCTCAACAACTTTATATAGGTACCTGTGGAGCCGTACTCGAAGCGAGGAAGACCGCATTTCTTAGGCATTCCTTCGATGAGCTGGGCTATGTATTGCTGTAACTGGCCATGGAGCTGTGAACAGAGAGAAAGTTAGATTAAGTTACATTATGAAACACAAACCTTATCACTACAGATTATGATGCTACGAAACTCCCTATCCCCTTGCCCTTCCTCCAACAAATCGTTGTACTATTCAGTTCCTTACATGTTGCGTGAAATGATCAACAAATGACGTAACACTTAAGACACATAACACAAAGAACAACACCCACGCTACCACATAACTACACTACTACCAACAATGCTTAAAGTTGCGTAAAACCAAGAAGTATCCAAACGCTTTCAGTCTTAAAATCGTTGAAACAAAAACAGCTTTCACTTCACATTTTGGTAAAGAGGGATAAACTTTAATGTGACATAATCTTGCTGTTGTATGTTTCAACACCAAAGCACGTTTCCTACATGGACAAGAACTTGGCACATGCTAAAACTCTTTTACTACCCACGAAAAACTCACAAACCACATCCAGGGAGTCAGACTCGCACGTGATCAGGCCATCTACCTTGCAGCCGCGGGAAATCTATGCGACGGTCGATCGCGCAAAGTATTTTTTTTCGGAGTCGCTGTTGTCGCTATCATTTGTTACATTTTAGAGTTGGGAGAAATAGCAAAGCACTTGTTCATCGTCTAAACAGGAAAAAGTGAGTTTTGTTTACCTTGGGGCAACCTGTCACTAAGTGCTTTTCAGCCAAGTACCAGGAAGTACAAAGTTTTCACTACATACCACACTCTTGATGATCTTGAGAAGCTCCTCGATAACCACAGCTATTCCCTGATAACCCAGTAGACGAGCCATGCAAGCAAAATGGATGTCACCAACAAAGTTACTGTACAGCGAACCAATGGCGTTGAAGAGTGAGTTCTGAAGCTGGAATAGATAAAAGACATTCATGAACTCTGACTGATTCCTGGAAATCGCAAAGTTCGTGCAGCCAAATGTAAAGCATCTTCGAGCAAGTCCCTCATACAGTCCTCTACGGTGTGATTATTATCAGTGCCGGGTCCAGACCTTGAGATAAGAGGGTGGGGGGAGGGGCGGCCAGCGATAAGGCCGGTCTCCCCCCCCCCCCCCACCAATTTTTTCCGCCCTTTGGGCGTCAGTTCGGTCTAAAAATAAGGGGGGGGGGGGAGGGCAGCCCCCCGGGCCCTTCCCCTGGATCCGCCACTGATTATTAAAAATTTCGACCCTTCTCGCCATAGGGGTTCCAGTAGCTCAGTGATTAGATCTCGGACTGGGAAGGACGTGAGTTCGATTCTCACCTGGAGCTAAGAGTTTTTCTGAGCTTTCTTGTGTCTGTCTCTAAATTATTCAGTGGAAAAACATCGTGTTTACCTTTGTACCAAAGAAAAAATGATGAGCTTGCTTTGGAGCTTGTTCTCTGGAAACTTTGTCCACTAAAGGGAGAGACGTGGGAACGAATCTGCAAGAAACAAAAGGGAAAGTAAACACGGCGTTCAATGCGGTTTACACAAAATCAACCCAAATTTGCGCGAAACTAAAGAAACTGTCAGTGGTAAAACAAACTGATTCTCAGGCCCTCCTCGGGGATTAGGGGAGAGGAGTTTTTTTGGATTAACTTTTCTTAATTCAGTGAGGTGTAATTCCATATCAAAATGTGCACGGTTTTCCAGGTTGTATCTCTACTGGTGCTTCAGGTTTCTTCTTTTTTGTTTTTATTTGCAAATCTGTTTGCAGTTTTTAATTTCTCCTGGAGATATGGAGAATCCACACAAATAAACCCTTGACCTGTTTATGGGGGAAGGCATGATTGGTGAATTGGCCTTTATACACCTGGACAGTCACGTGGTACAGAAATGCCTTGCTGGACAGCAAAAACCTTATCGGGACAAGGCAAACAAAGGAAATGCTCTTTCTCTGTCTTATCCCAGTGCGTTTTATGCTCCTTACCAAGACGTTTTTGTACCACGTGACAGACCAGCTTCAAGGGTTTATATCCCCTAACGTAGATTGGGTTTCGGGTTGGCGGGGGGGGGGGGGGGGGGGGAGGTCGGGGTAAAACAAATTCATCACCGACCTGTTTGTAGATGAGTTGTAGCAATAGTTGGGAAGAAAATCAAAGTTAAGTTCCCAGAACACGTGAAGAGTGATCCTGCCGTAAGGTGCTGATACTGAGTGATTGGCCTCGCCCAGCATATTCTTAAATGGAATCAACTTCACGCACTTGGACAACAGCTGATGAGTCATGCGGTTCACTTCAAGTAAATTCTCCAAATCCTGATGCAGCAACAAGCAAACAACAAACTTTATTACAGCATGAATTTAGAAGGAGAGAAATGTCTACCTACAAGCAGAACAATAGCTAAACGAGGTGGGAAGTTAGAACAAGATGTATGGTGCCAAATACAAGAAATTACAAGTTACAACTACATATATGGCGCGTAATAGAAGGAGAGGGAGAATGAAATCTTAGTTTTTGCACTAGATGTAAAGATGGGAACCTCATATTTCTATATAAGGTTACAGCTTTAGAGCTTCCTACATCCTTGTCTTCCATTCATCCATTGATTGATAAAGTAAGGGAAGCAAGTAATCCCATCCACGTACAAACAACGTCCATCACTCAGCAAGTCAAAAAGCCAATTATTCAGGCAGAAAGCTTGCCCGTTGCTCCGTCAGGTAAGTCAGCTGACAGCTAGCCAGCAAGTCAGCCAGGTAGGCAGACAGTCAGTCAGTCACTCTTGAAAAATTAAAATATTGTAATGTACTATATCATGACTGCTGACTTGAAGTAAGACACTACAAATACTTCTGAAGTTCAAGTCCAAGAAAAGGTAAGTAAGACAAGAGGCTGTGGGAGCGTATATTTGGGCGTGGTCGTACAACGGGTATGATACTTTGAACATCCCTTATTGCAGCTTAACAACTGTCATCATATCTTACCAGAGAAGATAAACCCTTTACTCCACTTGTTTGCTGAACCACACAGCTTATACAGTATGTCCCAATCCAAAACAAAAATCGTGTCATTTCATGACAATGTTTGAAAATATGCACATCTTCAATGCAGACATGCTTGGATCCAAATTGCAAGATGGGACATAAGTGGTTACAGCCCCGAGAGTATAGTTTATCTCAGCTCCACTGATACTGACACGTTGAGGAAGATTGACTAACAGATGTGTTTTCACACCCATCACATTGTACAGTGTATTCCAATTACTAACAAGGGCAAATAAAGTTGAGTACCACATTGCATAAACTGCTATGGGGCAGCACAGTTTACAGGAACACTGGTAACTATTAACATTTGATATACTACAATGTTCAACATTGCTTGAGAAAAGATGAGGTTCAAAGGTGGTAATATGTACACCTTTAAGTTCAAATTTTTCGTCATTCCCATGTAGAGTCTGAAAATATTGTACTAATTTATGCGTGGGTGGTATTTCCAACAATACACATGTCCCTTCACTATGACTGTTACGATTCATATCTCTAGCATGAGAAACAAATACATTTTATCTCCCAGCCTCAATGCTGTAGATACCAACACCAATAATTGCCACCGTTAAAATGAATGACTTGTAGTTCAGTGCAAAGAGTGTTTCATATGTTGTACCCCGTGAGTGGCATATACAGTGGTGATAACCCTCAATTCTGGGAGATCACCATGGATGTTGCAAGTATAACTGTCACTGTACTCAAGGTGGAAAAATTGCTCAAACACTGTAACCATTCCTGGCAAAGATCTTAACATTAACATAGATTGCCTTGCAAGCAGTGACAGACTAGAATATAATTGAATATCAACAATCATTATTTGAGTCATATCATCAAGTAAAGTAATCTTTGCTATCTTACTATAAATTAAAGCACACAGACTCATTGCGACACATTGTTGTCCAGCATTTTCCCCAAATACTGTAACGTTTCGTTGACAGTATGGAGCACGAATTGTTTTTGTAGCATCTACATAAACTGAAGGTCCTGGATTCTTCTCGAGATCAGTACAAAGCTTAAATTGGCCTAAATTAACCACGTGATTCTCACTCTTGTAAGCACTATAATATGGATAATTGCATGTACGGAGGGGCAAATTCTTACTTAAAGGCCTGTTTGAATATCTCATTCCACCTAAATCGCCTGGCTTTGATGCTTAGAGGACAGATACACCTTCCCTTGTTTACGAACTAGTTTTGGAGTTGCCTTTAAGTAAAAACCTCACACTGTTACAGTTACTTCTGTACCTGTTCAAGGGTAAACCTTTTCTATTTTTAAGGTAACAATGAATTTCAGACGACAATGGTGTATTTTTCCGAATACTCTTCCATACAAAAAGTGTCACTTTCCGTGTTTTCTGTTTTCTGTAGATTTTAATTTGTTCATCAATGAGAGAAATGACTAACCTGATTTAAACCAATGGAATTGTACGTTCTGTTATAAATAAATTTCCCACGACGAGATCTCAATTCAACTTCTTTCATTTCCTCCACAACACAATTTTCCTTCTGTACAACTAGCTCATTACCTTCTCTTGTTGTCACCTCGCTGCCATCAAAACACTCTAACACAACACTTGCTGATAATACAAAATCCCGACGCACAGCATCGTATACGACGAAACACAACACGCAATACAAAAACAAGTACATTAACCGTCACCCTGCTAAACAAAATTGAAATAAGAAAAAGAATTGTTGCAGTTATCACAGTAGTTCCAAAAGAAGCCTCAGTCCCTTTTGGTTTCAATTGTTGACAATCGTCTCTTCCTTCATCGGAACAGATTATTGTCACAGGCAACTCGTTGTGTTCCGCAATGCGAAAATCAAAATTACTATTGTCACACTGATAACCAGCTACAGAAATCTTGCGACTCTCAAACTTGTCAAAGGTTCCTCTTTCAAATTCTTATCCATCTTACACGTACACTCCTGATATTCTGATTTGTCATTGAGTCTATGGAGTCCATAAGCCTTTGATGTCATTAAATATCTTGATAGTTTCCTTTGTTTTTCTTTGAATTCGAGGACCAGCCCAGTCCCAAAACATCCAGTGTTATTTTTTAGTGTGGGCCTATCCCAAACGGTGTGTGAATTTGTAAGTTTAACCCGGGATAACATAATCAAACAATATATTAACACGTCCCCCGAAAAGGATAACAAAAGGTAACAAGGAGTAACCAGGGGTAACAAGGGTAACAAGGGGTAAAAAGGGGTAACAAGGGTAACAGGGGTGACAAGGGGTAACAAGGGGTAACAAGGGTAACAAGGGTACCAAGGGGTAACAAGGGTAACAAGGGTATCAAGTAACAAGGGGTAACAAGGGTAACAAGGGGTAACAAGGGTAACAAGGGGTAACAAGAGTAACAAGGGTAAAAAGGGCTAACGAGGGGTAACAAGGGTAACAAGGGTAACAAGGGGTAACAAGTGTAACAAGGGTGACAAGGGGTAACAAGGGGTAACAAAGGTAACAAGGGGTAACAAGGGTAAAAAGGGTATCAAGGGGTAAAAAGGGGTAACAAGGGTAACAAGGGGTAACAAGGATAACAAAGGTAACAAAGGGTAACAAGGGGTAACAAGGGTAACAAAAGTAACAAGTACCAAAAAAGGATAACAAGGGTAACAAGGGGTAACAAGGGGTAACGAGGGGTAACAAGGGTAACAAGGGTAAAAGGGGAGGACAAGGGGTAACAAGGGTAACAAGGGTAAAAAGGGGTAACAAGGGGTAAAAAGGGTAACAAAGGGTAACAAGGGGTAACAAGGGTAACCAGCCTAACAAGGGGTAACAAGGGGTAACGAGGGGTAACAAGTGTAACAAGGGTAACAAGAGTGACAAGGGGTAACAAGGGGTAACAAGGGTAACAAGGGTAACAAGGGGTAACAAGAGGTAACAAGGATAACAAGGCTGACAAGGGGTAACAAGGGGTAACAAGGGTAACAAGGGTAAAAAGGGGTAACAAGGGTAACAAGGATAACAAGGGGTAACAAGGGTACCAAGGGTATGAAAGGGTAACAAGGGTAACAAGGGGTAACGAGGGGTCACAAGGGTAACAAGGGAGGACAAGAGGTAACAAGGGTAAAAACTCGTAAAAAGGGCCAACAACGGTAACAAGGGGTAACAAGGGTAACAAGGGGTAACAAAGGGTAACAAGGGTAACAAACGGAACAAAGGGGAAACAAGGGTAACAAGGGGTAAAAAGTGGTAACAAGGGGTAACAAGGGTAACAAGGGAGGACAAAGGGTAACAAAGGTAACAAAGGGTAACAAGGGGTAACAAGGGTAACAAGGGGTAACAAGTGGAAACAAGGGGTAACAAGGGTAACAAGGGTAACAAGGGGTAACAAGGGTAAGAAAGGTAACAAGGGGTAACAAGGGGTAACAAGGGTAACAAGGCGTAACAAGAGTAACAAGGGGTAACAAGGGTAACAAGAGGTAACAAGGGTAACAAGGGGTAACAAGGGTAACAAGGGGTAACAAAGGTAACAAGGGGTAACAAGGGTAACAAGGGAGGACAAGGGGTAACAAGGAGTAACAAGGGTAACAAGGGGAAACGAGGGGTAACAAGGGGGCACAAGAGGTAACAAGGGTAACAAGGGTGACAAGGGGTAACAAGGGTAACAAGGGTGACAAGGGTAACAAAGGTAACAACGGGTAACAAGGTTAACAAGGGGTAACAAGGGTAATAAGGGTGGAAAGGGGTAACAAGGGTAACAGGGGGTAACAAGGGTAACAAGGGGTAACAAGGGTAACAAGGGGTAATGAGGGGTAACAAGGGTAACAAGGGAGGACAAGGGGTAACAAGGGTAACAAGGGAGGACAAGGGGTAACAAGGGGTAACAAGGGTAACAAGGGGTAACAAGGGTAACGAGGGGTAACAAGGGTAACAAGAGTAAAAAGGGGTAACAAGGATAACAAGGGTAACAAGGGGTAACAAGTGGTAACAAGGGTAACAAGGGGTAACAAGGGTAACAAGGAGTAACAAGGAGTAACAAGGGTAACAAGGAATAACAAGAGTAACAAGGGGTAACAAGGAGTAACAAGGGTAACAAGGGTAACAAGGGGTAACAAGGGTAACAAGGGGTAACAAGGGGTAACGAGGGGTAACAAGGGTAACAAGGGTGACAAGGGGTAACAAGGGTAACAAGGGGTAACAAGGGTAACAAAGGGTAACAAGGGGTAACAAGGGTAAAAAGGAGTGAGAAGGGTAACAAAGGTAACAAGGGTAACAAAGGTAACAACGAGTAACAAGGGTAACAAGGGGTAACAAGGGCTAACAAAAGTAATAAGGGTGACAAGGGGTAACAAGGGTAACAAGGGTAAAAAGGGAACAAGAGATAACAAGGGGTAAAGAGGGGTAACAAGGGTAACAAGGGTAACAAGGGGGGACAAGGGTAGCAAGGGAGGACCAGGGGTAACAAGGGAAACAAGGGTAACAAGGGGTAACAAGGGTAACAAGGGGTAACAAGGGTAACAAGGGGTAAGAAGAGATGACAAGGGTAACAAAGGGGAAGTTAGCGATACGGGTAACAAGGGTAACAAACGGAACAAAGGGGTAACAAGGGTAACAAGGGTAAAAAGGGTAACAAGGGGTAACAAGGGTAACAAGGAGTAAAAAAAGGTAACAAGGGGTAACGACGGGTAATGAGGGGTAACAAGGGTAACAAGGGGTAACAAGAGTAACAAGGGGTACCAAGGGGTAACAAGGGTAACAAATGGTGACAAGGGGTAACAAGGGGTAACAAGGGTAACAAGGGGTAACAAGGGTAACAAAGGGTACCAAGGGGTAACAAGGGTAACAAGGGGTAACAAGGGGTAACAAGGGTAACAAGGGTAACAAGGGGTAACGAGGGGTTACAAGGGTAACAAGGGTAAAAAGGGGTAACAAGGATAACAAGGGTAAGAAGGGTAACAAGGGGTAACAAGTGGTAACAAGGGTCACAAGGGGTAACAAGGGTAACAAAGGTAACAAGGGGTAACAAGGGTAACAAGGGATAACAAGGGTAACAAGGGGTAACAAAGGTAACAAGGGGTAACAACGGTAACAAGGGAGGACAAGGGGTAACAAGGGGTAACAAGGGTAAGAAGGGAAAATGAGGGGTAACAAGGGGGGACAAGGGGTAACAAGGGTAACAAGGGTGACAAGGCGTACCAAGGGTAAAAAAAGGTAACAAGGGTAACAAAGGTAACAAGGGTAACAAGGGTAACAAGAGGTCACAAGAGTAACAAAAGGTAACAAGGATAACAAGGGGTAACAAGGGTAACAAGGGGTAACAAGGGTAACAAGGGGTAACGAGGGGTATCAAGGGTAACAAGGGTAACAAGCGTAACAAGGGGTAACAAGGGTAACAAGGGGTAACAAGGGTAACAAGGGGTAACAAGGGTAACAAGGGGTAACAAGGGGTAACAAGGGGTAACAAGACTAACAAGGGGTAACAAGGGTAACAAGGGGTAACAAGGGTAACAAGAGGTAACAAGGGTAACAAGGGGTAACGAGGGGTAACAAGGGTAACAAGGGTAAAAAGGGGTACCAAGGATAACAAGGGTAACAAGGGGTAACAAGTGGTAACAAGGGTAACAAGGGGTAACAAGGGTAACAAGGGGTAACAAGGGGTAACAAGGGTAACAAGGCGTAACAAGAGAAACAAGGGGTAACAAGAGGTAACAAGAGTAACAAGGGGTAACAAGGGTAACAAGGGGTAATAAAGGTAACAAGGGGTAACAAGGGTAACAAGAGAGGACAAGGGGTAACAAGGGGTAACAAGGGTAACAAGGGGAAACGAGGGGTAACAAGGGGGGACAAGGGGTAACAAGGGTGACAAGGGGTAACAAGGGTAACAAGGGTGACGAGGGTAACAAAAGTAACAACGGGTAACAAGGGGTAACAAGGGGTAACAAGGGTAATAAGGGTGACAAGGGGTAACAAGGGTAACAAGGGGTAAGAAGGGGTAACAAGGGGTAACGAGGGGTAACAAGGGTAACAAGGGAGGACAAGGGGTAACAAGGGTAACAAGGGGTAACAATGGTAACAAGGGGTAACAAGGGGTAAGAAGGGATGAGAAGGGTAACAAAGGGGAAGATAGCGATAGGGGTAACAAGGGTAACAAACAGAACAAAGGGGTAACAAGGGTAACAAGGGTAACAAGGGTAACCAGGGTAAAAAGGGGTAACAAGGGGTAACAAGGGTAACAAGAGTAACAAGGGGTAACAAGGGGTAACAAGAGTAACAAGGGGTAACAAGGGTAACAAGGATAACAAGGGGTAACAAGGGTAAGAAGGGTAACAAAGGGTAACAAGGGGTAACAAGGGGTAACAAGGGTAAAAAGGGTAAGAAAGGCTAACAAGGGGTAACAAGGGTAAAAGGGGTAACAAGGGGTAACAAGGGTAACAAGGGGTAACAAGGGTAACAAGGGGTAACGAGGGGTACCAAGGGTAACAAGGGTAAAGAGGGGTAACAAGGATAACAAGGGTAAGAAGGGTAACAAGGGGTAACAAGTGGTAACAAGGGTAACAAAGGGTAACAAGGGTAACAGAGGTAACAAGGGTAACAAGGGTAACAAGGGGTAACAAGAGTAACAAAAGGTAACAAGGATAACAAGGGGTAACAAGAGTAACAAGAGAGGACAAGGGGTAACAAGGGAAACAAGGGTAACAAGGGGTAACAAGGGGTAACAAGGGTAACAAAGGGTAACAAGGGGTAAAAAGGGTAACAAGGGGTAACAAGGGATGAGAAAGGTAACAAAAGGGAAGTTAGCGACAGGGGTAACAAGGGTAACAAATGGAACAAAGGGGTAATAAGGGTATCAAGGGTAACAAGGGGTAACAAGGGTAAAAAGGGTAACAAGGGGTAACAAGGGTAAGAAGGGGTAAAAGGGGTAACAAGGGTAACAAGGGGTGACCAGGGGTAACGAGGGGTAACAAGGGTAACAAGGATAACAAGGGTAACAAGGGGTAAAAAGGGTAAGAAGGGGTAACAAGGGTAACAAGGGGCAACAAGAGTAACAAGGGGTAACAAGGGGTAACAAGGGTAACAAGGGGTAACAAGGGTAAAAAGGGGTAACGAGGGGTAACAAGGGTAACAAGGGTAAAAAGGGTAACAAGGGTAACAAGTGGTAAAAAGGGTAACAAGGGGTAACAAGGGTACCAAGGGGTAACAAGGGTAACAAGGGGTAACAAGGGTAACAAGGGGTAACAAGGGTAACAAGGGGTAACAAGGGTAACAACGGGTAACAAGGGTAACAAGGGGTAACGAGGGGTAACAAGGGTAACAAGGGTAAAAAGGGGTACCAAGGATAACAAGGGTAACAAGGGTAACAAGGGGTAACAAGTGGTAAGAAGGGGTAACAAGGGGTAACAAGGGTAACAAGGGTAACAAGGGTAACAAGGCGTAACAAGAGTAACAAGGGGTAACAAGGGTAAGAAGAGGTAACAAGGGTAACAAGGGGTAACAAGGGTAACAAGGGGTAATAAAGGTATCAAGGGGTAACAAGGGTAACAAGGGGAAAAGAGGGGTAACAAGGGGGGACAAGGGGTAACAAGGGTGACAAGGGGTAACAAGGGTAACAAGGGTGACGAGGGTAAGAAAGGTAACAACGGGTAACAAGGGTAACAAGGGGTAACAAGGGGTAACAAGGGTAATAAGGGTGACAAGGGGTATTAAGGGTAACAAGGGGTAACAAGGGGTAACAAGGGGTAACGAGGGGTAACAAGGGTAACAAGGGTAACAAGGGAGGACAAGGGGTAACAAGGGTAACAAGGGGTAACAAGGGTAACAAGGGAGGACAAGGGGTAACAAGGGGTGACAAGGGTAACAAGGGGTAACGAGGGGTAACAAGGGTAACAAGGGTAAAAAGGGGTAACAAGGATAACAAGGGTAACAAGGGGTAACAAGTGGTAACAAGGGTAACAAGGGGTAACAAGGGTAACAAGGGGTAACAAGAGTAATAAGGGGTAACAAGGGTAAAAAGGGGAACCAAGGGTAACAAGGGTAACAAGGGGTAACAAGGGGTAACGAGGGGTAACAAGGGTAACAAGGGTAACAAGGGTAACAAGGGTAACAAGGGTGATAAGGGGTAAAAAGAGTACCAAGGGGTAACAAGGGTAACAAAGGGTAACAAGGGGTAACAAGGGTAACAAGGGGTGAGAAGGGTAACAAAGGTAAGAAGGGTGACAAGGGTAACAAAGGTAACAACGGGTAACAAGGGTAACAAGAGGTAAGAAGGGGTAACAAGGGTAATAAGGGTGACAAGGGGTAACAAGGGTAACAAGGGTAACAAGGGGTAACAAGGGGTAACGAGGGGTAACAAGGGTAACAGGGGGTAAAAAGGGTAAGAAAGGAGGACAAGGGGTAAAAAGGGAAACAAGGGTAACAAGGGGTAACAAGGGGTAACAAGGATAACAAGGCGTAACAAGAGTAACAAGGGGTAACAAGGGTAACAAGGGGTAACAAGAGTAACAAGGGGTAACAAGGGTAACAAGGAGTAACAAAGGGTAACAAGGGTAACAAGGGTAACAAGGGGTAAGAAGAGTAACAAGGGCTAACAAGGGTAACAAGGAGTAACAAGGGTAACAAGGGTAGCAAGGACTAACAAGGGTAACAAGGGGTAACAAGGGTAACAAGGGGTAACAAGGGTAACAAGGGGTAACGAGGGGTAACAAGGGTAACAAGGGGTAACGAGGGGTAACAAGGGTAACAAGGGGTAACAAGGGTAACAAAGGGTAACAAGGGGTAACAAGGGTAACAAGGGGTGAGAAGGGTAACAAAGGTAACAAGGGTGACAAGGGTAACAAAGGTAACAACGGGTAACAAGCGTAACAAGGGGTAACAAGGGGTAACAAGGGTAATAAGGGCGACAAGGGGTAACAAGGGTAACAGGGGGTAACAAGGGTAACAAGCGTAACAAGGGGTAACAAGGGGTAACAAGGGTAACAAGGGTAACAAGGGTAACAAGGGAGGACAAGGGGTAACAAGGGTAACAAGGGGTAACAAGGGTAACAAGGGAGGACAAGGGGTAACAAGGGAAACAAGGGTAACAAGGAGTAACAAGGGGAACAAGGGGTAAGAAGGGATGAGAAGGGTAACAAAGGGGAAGTTAGCGATAGGGGTAACAAGGGTAAGAAACGGAACAAAGGGGTAACAACGGTAACAAGGGTAACAAGGGTAACAAGGGTAAAAACGGTAAAAAGGGGTAACAAGGGGTAAAAAGGGGTAACAAGGGGTAACAAGGGGTAACGAGGGGTAATGAGGGGTAACAAGGGTGACAGGGGTAACAAGGCGTAACAAGAGTAACAAGGGGTAACACGGGTAACAGGGGATAACAAGGGTAACAAGGGGTAACAAGGGTAACAAGGGGTAACAAGGGGTAACAAGGGTAACAAGGGTAACAAGGGGTAACAAGGGTAACAAGGGTAACAAGGGATAACAAGGGTAACAAGGGGTAACAAAGGTAACAAGGGGTAACAAGGGTAACCAGGGAGGACAAGGGGTAACAAGGGTAAGAAGGGGAAACGAGGGGTAACAAGGGGGGACAAGGAGTAACAAGGGTAACAAGGGTGACAAGGGGTAACAAGGGTAACAAGGGTGACAAGGGTAACAAAGGTAACAATGGGTAACAAGGGTAACAAGGGGTAACAAGGGTAATAAGAGTGACAAGGGGTAACAAGGGTAACAGGGGGTAACAAGGGTAACAAGGGTAACAACGGGAAAAAAGGGTAACAAGGGGTAACGAGGGGTAACAAGGGTAACAAGGGAGGAAGAGGGTAACAAGGGTAACAAGGGGTAACAAGGGTAACAAGGGAGGACAAGGGGTAACAAGGGAAACAAGGGTAACATGGGGTAACAAGGGGTAACAAGGGTAACAAACGGAACAAAGGGGTAACAAGGGTAACAAGGGTAACCAGGGTAAAAAGGGGTAACAAGGGGTAACGAGGGGTAACAAGGGTAACAAGGGGTAACAAGGGGTAACAAGAGTAACAAGGGGTAACAAGGGTAACAAGGGTAACTAGGGGTAACAAGGGTAACAAGGGTAACAAAGGGTGAGAAGGGGTAACAAGGGGTAAGAAGGGTAACAAGGGCAACAAAGGGTAACAAGGGGTAACAAGGGTAACAAGGGGTAACAAGGGGTAACAAGGGTAACAAAGGTAACAAGGAGTAACAAGGGGTAACAAGGGTAACAAGGGTAACAAGGGGTAACAAGAGTAACAAGGGGTAACAAGGGTAACAAGGGGTAACAAGGGTAACAAGGGTAACAAGGGGTAACAAGGGTAACAAGGGGTAACAAGGGTAACAAGGGTAACAAGAGGTAACGAGGGGTAACAAGGGTAACAATGGTGACAAGGGGTAACAAGGGTAACAAGGGGTAACAAGGGTAACAAAGGGTAACAAGGGGGTAACAAGGGGTGAGAAGGGTAACAAAGGTAAGAAGGGTGACAAGGGTAACAAAGGTAACAACGGGTAACAAGGGTAACAAGGGGTAACAAGGGGTAACAAGGGTAATAAGGGTGACAAGGGGTAACAAGGGTAACAGGGGGTAACAAAGGTAACAAGAGTAACAAGGGGTAAAAAGGGTAACAAGGGGTAACGAGGGGTAACAAGGGTAACAAGGGGTAACAAGGGTAACAAGGGAGGACAAGGGGTAACAAGGGAAACAAGGGTAACAAGGGGTAACAAGGGTAACAAGGGGTAAGAAGGGATGAGAAGGGTAACAAAGGGGAAGTTAGCGATAGGGGTAACAAGGGTAACAAACGGAACAAAGGGGTAACAAGGGTAACAAGGGTAACAAGGGTAAAAAGGGTAACAAGGGGTAACAAGGGTAAGAAGGGGTAAAAAGGGGTAGCAAGGGGTAACAAGGGGTAACGAGGGGTAATGAGGGGTAACAAGGGTAACAAGGGTGACAAGGGGTAACAAGGGTAACAAAGGGTGAGAAGGGGTAACAAGGGGTAACAAGGGTAATAAGGGGTAACAAGGGTAACAAAGGGTAACAAGGGGTAAGAAGGGGTAAGAAGGGTAACAAGGCTGACAAGGGGTAACAAGGGGTAACAAGAGTAACAAGGGGTAACAAGGGTAACAAGGGTAACAAGGGGTAACAAGGGTAACAAAGGGTGAGAAGGGGTAACAAGGGGTAACAAGGGTAACAAGGGGTAACAAGGGTAACAAAGGGTAACAAGGGGTAACAAGGGTAACAAGGGGTAACAAGGGTAACAAGGGGTAACGAGGGGTAACAAGGGTAACAAGGGTAAAAAGGGGTAACAAGGATAACAAGGGTAACAAGGGGTAACAAGTGGTAACAAGGGTAACAAGGGGTAAGAAGGGTAACAAAGGTAACAAGGGGTAACAAGGGTAACAAGGGGTAACAAGAGTAACAAGGGGTAACAAGGGTAACAAGGGGTAACAAGGGTAACAAGGGTAACAAGGGGTGAGAAGGGTAACAAAGGATAACAAGGGTAACAAACGGAACAAAGGGGAAACAAGGGTAACAAGGGGAACAAGGGTAACAAGGGGAACAAGGGTAACGAGGGGTAACAAGGGTAACAAGGGTAACAAGGGTGACAAGGGAGGACAAGGGGTAACAAGGGGTAACAAGGGGAAACGAGGGGTAACAAGGGTAACAAGGGTGACAAGGGGTAAGAAGGGTAACAAGGGGTAACAAAGGTAATAAGGGTGACAAGGGGAAACAAGGGTAACAGGGGGTAACAAGGGTAACAAGGGTAACAAGGGGTAATAAGGGGTAACGAGGGGTAACAAGGGTAACAAGGGTAACAAGGGAGGACAAGGGGTAACAAGGGTAACAAGGGGTAACAAGGGTAACAAGGGTAACAAGGGGTAACAAGGGTAAGAAGGGGTAACGAGGGGTAACAAGGGTAACAAGGGTAAAAAGGGGTAACAAGGATAACAAGGGTAACAAGGGTAACAAGGGGTAACAAGGGTAACAAAGGTAACAAGGAGTAACAAGGGGTAACAAGAGTAACAAGGGGTAACAAGGGTAACAAGGGGTAACAAGGGTAACAAGGGGTAACAAGGGTAACAAGGGGTAACAAGGGTAAACAGGGTAACAAGGGGTAACGAGGGGTAACAAGGGTAACAAGGGTAACAAGTGTGACAAGGGGTAACAAGGGTAACAAGGGGTAACAAGGGTAACAAAGGGTAACAAGGGGTAACAAGGGTAACAAGGGGTGAGAAGGGTAACAAAGGTAAGAAGGGTGACAAGGGTAACAAAGGTAACAACGGGTAACAAGGGTAACAAGGGGTAACAAGGGGTAACAAGGGTAATAAGGGTGACAAGGGGTAACAAGGGTAACAGGGGGTAACAAAGGTAACAAGGGTAACAAGGGTAACAAGGGGTAACAAGGGTAAGAAGGGGTAACGAGGGGTAACAAGGGTAACAAGGGTAAAAAGGGGTAACAAGGATAACAAGGGTAACAAGGGGTAACAAGGGTAACAAAGGTAACAAGGAGTAACAAGGGGTAACAAGGGTAACAAGGGTAACAAGGGGTAACAAGAGTAACAAGGGGTAACAAGGGTAACAAGGGGTAACAATGGTAACAAGGGGTAACAAGGGTAACAAGGGGTAACAAGGGTAACAAGGGTAACAAGGGGTAACGAGGGGTAACAAGGGTAACAAGGGTAACAATGGTGACAAGGGGTAACAAGGGTAACAAGGGGTAACAAGGGTAACAAAGGGTAACAAGGGTAACAAGGGGTGAGAAGGGTAACAAAGGTAAGAAGGGTGACAAGGGTAACAAAGGTAACAACGGGTAACAAGGGTAACAAGGGGTAACAAGGGGTAACAAGGGTAATAAGGGTGACAAGGGGTAACAAGGGTAACAGGGGGTAACAAAGGTAACAAGGGTAACAAGGGTAACAAGGGAGGACAAGGGGTAACAAGGGAAACAAGGGTAACAAGGGGTACCAAGGGTAACAAGGGGTAAAAAGGGATGAGAAGGGTAACAAAGGGGAAGTTAGCGATAGGGGTAACAAGGGTAACAAACCGAACAAAGGGGTAACAAGGGTAACAAGGGGTAACAAGGGGTAACAAGGGTAATAAGGGTGACAAGGGGTAACAAGGGTAACAGGGGGTAACAAGGGGTGACAAGGGTAACAAAGGTAACAAGGGTGACAAGGGTAAAAAAGGTAACAACGGGTAACAAGGGTAACAAGGGGTAACAAGGGGTAACAAGGGTAATAAGGGTGACAAGGGGTAACAAGGGTAACAGGGGGTAACAAAGGTAACAAGGGTAACAAGGCTAACAAGGGGTAACAAGGGTAACAAGGGGTAACGAGGGGTAACAAGGGTAACAAGGGTAACAAGGGGTAACAAGGGTAACAAGGGATAACAAGGGTAACAAGGGGTAAGAAGGGATGAGAAGGGTAACAAAGGGGAAGTTAGCGATAGGGGTAACAAGGGTAACAAACGGAACAAAGGGGTAACAAGGGTAACAAGGGTAACAAGGGTAAAAAGGGTAACAAGGGGTAACAAGGGTAAGAAGGGGTAAAAAGGGGTAGCAAGGGGTAACAAGGGGTAACGAGGGGTAATGAGGGGTAACAAGGGTAACAAGGGGTAACAAGGGTAACAAAGGGTGAGAAGGGGTAACAAGGGGTAACAAGGGTAATAAGGGGTAACAAGGGGTAAGAAGGGGTAACAAGGGTAACAAGGCTGACAAGGGGTAACAAGGGGTAACAAGAGTAACAAGGGGTAACAAGGGTAACAAGGGGTAACAAGGGTAACAAAGGGTGAGAAGGGGTAACAAGGGGTAACAAGGGTAACAAGGGGTAACAAGGGTAACAAAGGGTAACAAGGGGTAACAAGGGGTAACAAGGGTAACAAGGGGTAACAAGGGTAACAAGGGGTAACGAGGGGTAACAAGGGTAAAAAGGGGTAACAAGGATAACAAGGGTAACAAGGGGTAACAAGTGGTAACAAGGGTAAGAAGGGGTAAGAAGGGTAACAAAGGTAACAAGGGGTAACAAGGGTAACAAGGGGTAACAAGAGTAACAAGGGGTAACAAGGGTAACAAGGGGTAACAAGGGTAACAAGGGTAACAAGGGGTAACAAGGGTAACAAGGGGTAACAAGGGTAACAAGGGGTAACGAGGGGTAACAAGGGTAACAAGGGTAACAAGGGTGACAAGGGGTAACAAGGGTAACAAGGGGTAACAAGGGTAACAAAGGGTAACAAGGGGTAAAAAGGGTAACAAGGGGTAACAAGGGTAACAAGGGGTGAGAAGGGTAACAAAGGATAACAAGGGGTAACAAGGGTAACAAGGGGTGAGAAGGGTAACAAAGGTAAGAAGGGTGACAAGGGTAACAAAGGTAACAACGGGTAACAAGGGTAACAAGGGGTAACAAGGGGTAACAAGGGTAATAAGGGGTAACAAGGGTAACAAGGGTAACAAGGGGTAACAAGGGTAACAAAGGGTGAGAAGGGGTAACAAGGGGTAACAAGGGTAACAATGGGTAACAAAGGGTAACAAGGGGTAACAAGGGTAACAAGGGGTAACAAGGGTAACAAGGGGTAACGAGGGGTAACAAGGGTAACAAGGGTAAAAAGGGGTAACAAGGATAACAAGGGTAACAAGGGGTAACAAGTGGTAACAAGGGTAACAAGGGGTAAGAAGGGTAACAAAGGTAACAAGGGGTAACAAGGGTAACAAGGGGTAACAAGAGTAACAAGGGGTAACAAGGGTAACAAGGGGTAACAAGGGTAACAAGGGTAACAAGGGTGACAAGGGAGGACAAGGGGTAACAAGGGGTAACAAGGGGAAACGAGGGGTAACAAGCGTAACAAGGGTGACAAGGGGTAAGAAGGGTAACAAGGGGTAACAAAGGTAATAAGGGTGACAAGGGGAAACAAGGGTAACAGGGGGTAACAAGGGTAACAAGGGTAACAAGGGGTAATAAGGGGTAACGAGGGGTAACAAGGGTAACAAGGGTAACAAGGGAGGACAAGGGGTAACAAGGGTAACAAGGGGTAACAAGGGTAACAAGGGTAACAAGGGGTAACCAGGGTAAGAAGGGGTAACGAGGGGTAACAAGGGTAACAAGGGTAAAAAGGGGTAACAAGGATAACAAGGGTAACAAGGGTAACAAGGGGTAACAAGGGTAACAAAGGTAACAAGGAGTAACAAGGGGTAACAAGAGTAACAAGGGGTAACAAGGGTAACAAGGGGTAACAAGGGTAACAAGGGGTAACAAGGGTAACAAGGGGTAACAAGGGTAACAAGGGTAACAAGGGGTAACGAGGGGTAACAAGGGTAACAAGGGTAACAACTGTGACAAGGGGTAACAAGGGTAACAAGGGGTAACAAGGGTAACAAAGGGTAACAAGGGGTAACAAGGGTAACAAGGGGTGAGAAGGGTAACAAAGGTAAGAAGGGTGACAAGGGTAACAAAGGTAACAACGGGTAACAAGGGTAACAAGGGGTAACAAGGGGTAACAAGGGTAATAAGGGTGACAAGGGGTAACAAGGGTAACAGGGGGTAACAAAGGTAACAAGGGTAACAAGGGTAACAAGGGGTAACAAGGGTAAGAAGGGGTAACGAGGGGTAACAAGGGTAACAAGGGTAAAAAGGGGTAACAAGGATAACAAGGGTAACAAGGGGTAACAAGGGTAACAAAGGTAACAAGGAGTAACAAGGGGTAACAAGGGTAACAAGGGGTAACAAGAGTAACAAGGGGTAACAAGGGTAACAAGGGGTAACAAGGGTAACAAGGGGTAACAAGGGTAACAAGGGGTAACAAGGGTAACAAGGGTAACAAGGGTAACAATGGTGACAAGGGGTAACAAGGGTAACAAGGGGTAACAAGGGTAACAAAGGGTAACAAGGGGTAACAAGGGGTGAGAAGGGTAACAAAGGTAAGAAGGGTGACAAGGGTAACAAAGGTAACAACGGGTAACAAGGGTAACAAGGGGTAACAAGGGGTAACAAGGGTAATAAGGGTGACAAGGGGTAACAAGGGTAACAGGGGGTAACAAAGGTAACAAGGGTAACAAGGGTAACAAGGGAGGACAAGGGGTAACAAGGGAAACAAGGGTAACAAGGGGTAACAAGGGTAACAAGGGGTAAGAAGGGATGAGAAGGGTAACAAAGGGGAAGTTAGCGATAGGGGTAACAAGGGTAACAAACGGAACAAAGGGGTAACAAGGGTAACAAGGGGTAACAAGGGGTAACAAGGGTAATAAGGGTGACAAGGGGTAACAAGGGTAACAGGGGGTAACAAGGGGTGACAAGGGTAACAAAGGTAAGAAGGATGACAAGGGTAACAAAGGTAACAACGGGTAACAAGGGTAACAAGGGGTAACAAGGGGTAACAAGGGTAATAAGGGTGACAAGGGGTAACAAGGGTAACAGGGGGTAACAAAGGTAACAAGGGTAACAAGGGTAACAAGGGGTAACAAGGGTAACAAGGGGTAACGAGGGGTAACAAGGGTAACAAGGGTAACAAGGGGTAACAAGGGTAACAAGGGAGGACAAGGGGTAACAAGGGAAACAAGGGTAACAAGGGATAACAAGGGTAACAAGGGGTAAGAAGGGATGAGAAGGGTAACAAAGGGGAAGTTAGCGAAAGGGGTAACAAGGGTAACAAACGGAACAAAGGGGTAACAAGGGTAACAAGGGTAACAAGGGTAAAAAGGGTAACAAGGGGTAACAAGGGTAAGAAGGGGTAAAAAGGGGTAGCAAGGGGTAACAAGGGGTAACGAGGGGTAATGAGGGGTAACAAGGGTAACAAGGGGTAACAAGGGTAACAAAGGGTGAGAAGGGGTAACAAGGGGTAACAAGGGTAATAAGGGGTAACAAGGGTAACAAAGGGTAACAAGGGGTAACAAGGGGTAACAAGGGTAACAAGGCTGACAAGGGGTAACAAGGGGTAACAAGAGTAACAAGGGGTAACAAGGGTAACAAGGGATAACAAGGGTAACAAAGGGTGAGAAGGGGTAACAAGGGGTAACAAGGGTAACAAGGGGTAACAAGGGTAACAAAGGGTAACAAGGGGTAACAAGGGGTAACAAGGGTAACAAGGGGTAACAAGGGTAACAAGGGGTAACGAGGGGTAACAAGGGTAACAAGGGTAAAAAGGGGTAACAAGGATAACAAGGGTAACAAGGGGTAACAAGTGGTAACAAGGGTAACAAGGGGTAAGAAGGGAAACAAAGGTAACAAGGGGTAACAAGGGTAACAAGGGGTAACAAGAGTAACAAGGGGTAACAAGGGTAACAAGGGGTAACAAGGGTAACAAGGGTAACAAGGGGTAACAAGGGTAACAAGGGGTAACAAGGGTAACAAGGGGTAACGAGGGGTAACAAGGGTAACAAGGGTAACAAGGGTGACAAGGGGTAACAAGGGTAACAAGGGGTAACAAGGGTAACAAAGGGTAACAAGGGGTAACAAGGGTAACAAGGGGTAACAAGAGTAACAAGGGGTGACAAGGGTAACAAAGGATAACAAGGGGTAACAAGGGTAACAAGGGGTGAGAAGGGTAACAAAGGTAAGAAGGGTGACAAGGGTAACAAAGGTAACAACGGGTAACAAGGGTAACAAGGGGTAACAAGACGTAACAAGGGTAATAAGGGGTAACAAGGGTAACAAGGGTAACAAGGGGTAACAAGGGTAACAAAGGGTGAGAAGGGGTAACAAGGGGTAACAAGGGTAACAAGGGGTAACAAGGGTAACAAAGGGTAACAAGGGGTAACAAGGGTAACAAGGGGTAACAAGGGTAACAAGGGGTAACGAGAGGTAACAAGGGTAACAAGGGTAAAAAGGGGTAACAAGGATAACAAGGGTAACAAGGGGTAACAAGTGGTAACAAGGGTAACAAGGGGTAAGAAGGGTAACAAAGGTAACAAGGGGTAACAAGGGTAACAAGGGGTAACAAGAGTAACAAGGGGTAACAAGGGTAACAAGGGGTAACAAGGGTAACAAGGGTAACAAGGGGTGAGAAGGGTAACAAAGGATAACAAGGGTAACAAACGGAACAAAGGGGAAACAAGGGTAACAAGGGGAACAAGGGTAACAAGGGGAACAAGGGTAACGAGGGGTAACAAGGGTAACAAGGGTAACAAGGGTGACAAGGGAGGACAAGGGGTAACAAGGGGTAACAAGGGGAAACGAGGAGTAACAAGGGTAACAAGGGTGACAAGGGGTAAGAAGGGTAACAAGGGGTAACAAAGGTAATAAGGGTGACAAGGGGAAACAAGGGTAACAGGGGGTAACAAGGGTAACAAGGGTAACAAGGGGGAATAAGGGGTAACGAGGGGTAACAAGGGTAACAAGGGTAACAAGGGAGGACAAGGGGTAACAAGGGTAACAAGGGGTAACAAGGGTAACAAGGGTAACAAGGGGTAACAAGGGTAAGAAGGGGTAACGAGGGGTAACAAGGGTAACAAGGGTAAAAAGGGGTAACAAGGATAACAAGGGTAACAAGGGTAACAAGGGGTAACAAGGGTAACAAAGGTAACAAGGAGTAACAAGGGGTAACAAGAGTAACAAGGGGTAACAAGGGTAACAAGGGGTAACAAGGGTAACAAGGGGTAACAAGGGTAACAAGGGTAACAAGGGGTAACGAGGGGTAACAAGGGTAACAAGGGTAACAAGTGTGACAAGGGGTAACAAGGGTAACAAGGGGTAACAAGGGTAACAAAGGGTAACAAGGGGTAACAAGGGTAACAAGGGGTGAGAAGGGTAACAAAGGTAAGAAGGGTGACAAGGGTAACAAAGGTAACAACGGGTAACAAGGGTAACAAGGGGTAACAAGGGGTAACAAGGGTAATAAGGGTGACAAGGGGTAACAAGGGTAACAGGGGGTAACAAAGGTAACAAGGGTAACAAGGGTAAAAAGGGGTAACAAGGATAACAAGGGTAACAAGGGGTAACAAGGGTAACAAAGGTAACAAGGAGTAACAAGGGGTAACAAGGGTAACAAGGGTAACAAGGGGTAACAAGAGTAACAAGGGGTAACAAGGGTAACAAGGGGTAACAAGGGTAACAAGGGGTAACAAGGGTAACAAGGGGTAACAAGGGTAACAAGGGTAACAAGGGTAACAATGGTGACAAGGGGTAACAAGGGTAACAAGGGGTAACAAGGGTAACAAAGGGTAACAAGGGGTAACAAGGGGTGAGAAGGGTAACAAAGGTAAGAAGGGTGACAAGGGTAACAAAGGTAACAACGGGTAACAAGGGTAACAAGGGGTAACAAGGGGTAACAAGGGTAATAAGGGTGACAAGGGGTAACAAGGGTAACAGGGGGTAACAAAGGTAACAAGGGTAACAAGGGTAACAAGGGAGGACAAGGGGTAACAAGGGAAACAAGGGTAACAAGGGGTAACAAGGGTAACAAGGGGTAAGAAGGGATGAGAAGGGTAACAAAGGGGAAGTTAGCGATAGGGGTAACAAGGGTAACAAACGGAACAAAGGGGTAACAAGGGTAACAAGGGGTAACAAGGGGTAACAAGGGTAATAAGGGTGACAAGGGGTAACAAGGGTAACAGGGGGTAACAAGGGGTGACAAGGGTAACAAAGGTAAGAAGGATGACAAGGGTAACAAAGGTAACAACGGGTAACAAGGGTAACAAGGGGTAACAAGGGGTAACAAGGGTAATAAGGGTGACAAGGGGTAACAAGGGTAACAGGGGGTAACAAAGGTAACAAGGGTAACAAGGGTAACAAGGGGTAACAAGGGTAACAAGGGGTAACGAGGGGTAACAAGGGTAACAAGGGTAACAAGGGGTAACAAGGGTAACAAGGGAGGACAAGGGGTAACAAGGGAAACAAGGGTAACAAGGGATAACAAGGGTAACAAGGGGTAAGAAGGGATGAGAAGGGTAACAAAGGGGAAGTTAGCGAAAGGGGTAACAAGGGTAACAAACGGAACAAAGGGGTAACAAGGGTAACAAGGGTAACAAGGGTAAAAAGGGTAACAAGGGGTAACAAGGGTAAGAAGGGGTAAAAAGGGGTAGCAAGGGGTAACAAGGGGTAACGAGGGGTAATGAGGGGTAACAAGGGTAACAAGGGGTAACAAGGGTAACAAAGGGTGAGAAGGGGTAACAAGGGGTAACAAGGGTAATAAGGGGTAACAAGGGTAACAAAGGGTAACAAGGGGTAACAAGGGGTAACAAGGGTAACAAGGCTGACAAGGGGTAACAAGGGGTAACAAGAGTAACAAGGGGTAACAAGGGTAACAAGGGATAACAAGGGTAACAAAGGGTGAGAAGGGGTAACAAGGGGTAACAAGGGTAACAAGGGGTAACAAGGGTAACAAAGGGTAACAAGGGGTAACAAGGGGTAACAAGGGTAACAAGGGGTAACAAGGGTAACAAGGGGTAACGAGGGGTAACAAGGGTAACAAGGGTAAAAAGGGGTAACAAGGATAACAAGGGTAACAAGGGGTAACAAGTGGTAACAAGGGTAACAAGGGGTAAGAAGGGAAACAAAGGTAACAAGGGGTAACAAGGGTAACAAGGGGTAACAAGAGTAACAAGGGGTAACAAGGGTAACAAGGGGTAACAAGGGTAACAAGGGTAACAAGGGGTAACAAGGGTAACAAGGGGTAACAAGGGTAACAAGGGGTAACGAGGGGTAACAAGGGTAACAAGGGTAACAAGGGTGACAAGGGGTAACAAGGGTAACAAGGGGTAACAAGGGTAACAAAGGGTAACAAGGGGTAACAAGGGTAACAAGGGGTAACAAGAGTAACAAGGGGTGACAAGGGTAACAAAGGATAACAAGGGGTAACAAGGGTAACAAGGGGTGAGAAGGGTAACAAAGGTAAGAAGGGTGACAAGGGTAACAAAGGTAACAACGGGTAACAAGGGTAACAAGGGGTAACAAGGGGTAACAAGGGTAATAAGGGGTAACAAGGTTAACAAGGGTAACAAGGGGTAACAAGGGTAACAAAGGGTGAGAAGGGGTAACAAGGGGTAACAAGGGTAACAAGGGGTAACAAGGGTAACAAAGGGTAACAAGGGGTAACAAGGGTAACAAGGGGTAACAAGGGTAACAAGGGGTAACGAGAGGTAACAAGGGTAACAAGGGTAAAAAGGGGTAACAAGGATAACAAGGGTAACAAGGGGTAACAAGTGGTAACAAGGGTAACAAGGGGTAAGAAGGGTAACAAAGGTAACAAGGGGTAACAAGGGTAACAAGGGGTAACAAGAGTAACAAGGGGTAACAAGGGTAACAAGGGGTAACAAGGGTAACAAGGGTAACAAGGGGTGAGAAGGGTAACAAAGGATAACAAGGGTAACAAACGGAACAAAGGGGAAAGAAGGGTAACAAGGGGAACAAGGGTAACAAGGGGAACAAGGGTAACGAGGGGTAACAAGGGTAACAAGGGTAACAAGGGTGACAAGGGAGGACAAGGGGTAACAAGGGGTAACAAGGGGAAACGAGGAGTAACAAGGGTAACAAGGGTGACAAGGGGTAAGAAGGGTAACAAGGGGTAACAAAGGTAATAAGGGTGACAAGGGGAAACAAGGGTAACAGGGGGTAACAAGGGTAACAAGGGTAACAAGGGGGAATAAGGGGTAACGAGGGGTAACAAGGGTAACAAGGGTAACAAGGGAGGACAAGGGGTAACAAGGGTAACAAGGGGTAACAAGGGTAACAAGGGTAACAAGGGGTAACAAGGGTAAGAAGGGGTAACGAGGGGTAACAAGGGTAACAAGGGTAAAAAGGGGTAACAAGGATAACAAGGGTAACAAGGGTAACAAGGGGTAACAAGGGTAACAAAGGTAACAAGGAGTAACAAGGGGTAACAAGAGTAACAAGGGGTAACAAGGGTAACAAGGGGTAACAAGGGTAACAAGGGGTAACAAGGGTAACAAGGGTAACAAGGGGTAACGAGGGGTAACAAGGGTAACAAGGGTAACAAGTGTGACAAGGGGTAACAAGGGTAACAAGGGGTAACAAGGGTAACAAAGGGTAACAAGGGGTAACAAGGGTAACAAGGGGTGAGAAGGGTAACAAAGGTAAGAAGGGTGACAAGGGTAACAAAGGTAACAACGGGTAACAAGGGTAACAAGGGGTAACAAGGGGTAACAAGGGTAATAAGGGTGACAAGGGGTAACAAGGGTAACAGGGGGTAACAAAGGTAACAAGGGTAACAAGGGTAACAAGGGGTAACAAGGGTAAGAAGGGGTAACGAGGGGTAACAAGGGTAACAAGGGTAAAAAGGGGTAACAAGGATAACAAGGGTAACAAGGGGTAACAAGGGTAACAAAGGTAACAAGGAGTAACAAGGGGTAACAAGGGTAACAAGGGTAACAAGGGGTAACAAGAGTAACAAGGGGTAACAAGGGTAACAAGGGGTAACAAGGGTAACAAGGGGTAACAAGGGTAACAAGGGTAACAAGGGGTAACGAGGGGTAACAAGGGTAACAAGGGTAACAATGGTGACAAGGGGTAACAAGGGTAACAAGGGGTAACAAGGGTAACAAAGGGTAACAAGGGGTAACAAGGGGTGAGAAGGGTAACAAAGGTAAGAAGGGTGACAAGGGTAACAAAGGTAACAACGGGTAACAAGGGTAACAAGGGGTAACAAGGGGTAACAAGGGTAATAAGGGTGACAAGGGGTAACAAGGGTAACAGGGGGTAACAAAGGTAACAAGGGTAACAAGGGTAACAAGGGAGGACAAGGGGTAACAAGGGAAACAAGGGTAACAAGGGGTAACAAGGGTAACAAGGGGTAAGAAGGGATGAGAAGGGTAACAAAGGGGAAGTTAGCGATAGGGGTAACAAGGGTAACAAACGGAACAAAGGGGTAACAAGGGTAACAAGGGGTAACAAGGGGTAATAAGGGTAATAAGGGTGACAAGGGGTAACAAGGGTAACAGGGGGTAACAAGGGGTGACAAGGGTAACAAAGGTAAGAAGGGTGACAAGGGTAACAAAGGTAACAACGGGTAACAAGGGTAACAAGGGGTAACAAGGGGTAACAAGGGTAATAAGGGTGACAAGGGGTAACAAGGGTAACAGGGGGTAACAAAGGTAACAAGGGTAAGAAGGGTAACAAGGGGTAACAAGGGTAACAAGGGGTAACGAGGGGTAACAAGGGTAACAAGGGTAACAAGGGGTAACAAGGGTAACAAGGGAGGACAAGGGGTAACAAGGGAAACAAGGGTAACAAGGGATAACAAGGGTAACAAGGGGTAAGAAGGGATGAGAAGGGTAACAAAGGGGAAGTTAGCGATAGGGGTAACAAGGGTAACAAACGGAACAAAGGGGTAACAAGGGTAACAAGGGTAACAAGGGTAAAAAGGGTAACAAGGGGTAACAAGGGTAAGAAGGGGTAAAAAGGGGTAGCAAGGGGTAACAAGGGGTAATGAGGGGTAACAAGGGTAACAAGGGGTAACAAGGGTAACAAAGGGTGAGAAGGGGTAACAAGGGGTAACAAGGGTAATAAGGGGTAACAAGGGTAACAAAGGGTAACAAGGGGTAAGAAGGGGTAACAAGGGTAACAAGGCTGACAAGGGGTAACAAGGGGTAACAAGAGTAACAAGGGGTAAGAAGGGTAACAAGGGGTAACAAGGGTAACAAAGGGTGAGAAGGGGTAACAAGGGGTAACAAGGGTAACAAGGGGTAACAAGGGTAACAAAGGGTAACAAGGGGTAACAAGGGGTAACAAGGGTAACAAGGGGTAACGAGGGGTAACAAGGGTAACAAGGGTAAAAAGGGGTAACAAGGATAACAAGGGTAACAAGGGGTAACAAGTGGTAACAAGGGTAACAAGGGGTAAGAAGGGTAACAAAGGTAACAAGGGGTAACAAGGGTAACAAGGGGTAACAAGAGTAACAAGGGGTAACAAGGGTAAGAAGGGGTAACAAGGGTAACAAGGGTAACAAGGGGTAACAAGGGTAACAAGGGGTAACAAGGGTAACAAGGGGTAACGAGGGGTAACAAGGGTAACAAGGGTAACAAGGGTGACAAGGGGTAACAAGGGTAACAAGGGGTAACAAGGGTAACAAAGGGTAACAAGGGGTAACAAGGGTAACAAGGGGTAACAAGGGTAACAAGGGGTGAGAAGGGTAACAAAGGATAACAAGGGTAACAAACGGAACAAAGGGGTAACAAGGGTAACAAGGGGAACAAGGGTAACGAGGGGTAACAAGGGTAACAAGGGTAACAAGGGTGACAAGGGAGGACAAGGGGTAACAAGGGGTAACAAGGGGAAACGAGGGGTGACAAGGGTAACAAGGGTAACAAGGGTGACAAGGGGTAAGAAGGGTAACAAGGGGTAACAAAGGTTACAAGGGGTAACAAGGGTAACAAGGGGTAACAAGGGTAATAAGGGTGACAAGGGGTAACAAGGGTAACAAGGGTAACAAGGGGTAATGGTATGGTAACTTTATTTGTACACGGTATTTCCTTCAGGTACATTTACATTCAAGTATAGAAAAACTAACTTCTTAACTGATCTAAAATCTAAGATTGAAACTTAAATAACAAAGGTGAAAAGAAAACACCTGCTTGTCAAGGAGGCCGTGTGTAAAAACAGAATATCGCTCATTAAATCATTTGTCACTGGGGATCGAAATTTTTGTCTCTTAATTTTCCCTTAAATATACTAGGGGATTTCAATTGCCGCACCTCCAGAGGGAAGCTGTTCCATAACACACTTCCGCTGTAATAAAGACTTCTTTTACAAAATTTAGTACGGGGTTGTGGAACAGCGAACTTGTTTGTTTGTTGTTCGCTGCGATTTAACTAGTTATAACCTTCTCTCTAAGGTTATAACTGGTTAAATCGCAGCGAAGAACAAACCTATCGCGAACAGTGTGTGCATTTGTAAGTTTAATCCTCAAGAACATACTTTAATAACACGTTCCTCGAAACACCGTCGCCAAATTTTGTCCAAACTGCTTTTTATTGCTGCTTTGAAAAATTTAGGATCAAATGATATCATTGGATTACTACCATCCTAGAAGCTCGACAAATTCTGCGCGTGGTTTCACATTCCAACCTGCCAGTTTTGGCCAATGAAACGTTGTCGGTTAGTCTCTGTCGTGAAATTGACCACGTTTTTGGAGCGGGACGAACATGTTTTGATCACGTGCTGTCTAAGGGTGCGTTCCTTTGGGATGATCTGGATCAAGATCAGTGATCCGAGATCACTCAGATTATGGTAGAGCAAATGAACTGGTGAATCCTTGTCCAGAGTGGATTCATCGGTTCATTTGATCAACCATGATCCGAGTGATCTCGGATCACTGATCCTGATCTGGATCATCCCAACCTAAGTTTTCAGCTTTTTCGTGGGAGCGTATTCTAATTTTTAAGTCTGCATGTGTCAATATGGTGATGCAAATTCAAGTTCAAATTGGAGATACTAGAGGAGTGTTTTTTTTTATGAATCCGCCTTGGAGTGTTGAGGATTTAAAAAAAACTACATTTTGCGTGAGATTTCGAAGACACGTTTGATAGATTTTGGTTTACTTTGCGTAAACGATAAAGGAGAATATTTAGTGTTGAATGACGTTCGCATGGCAGAAATTCGCCTCGCTTCGCTTGTTTACTTGCTTGTTTACGTTAGCACGTATTGCGTGGCTATTGCACTTTTGCGTCAAACCAAGCCGTTTCCATTACTCTATTTGGGCCACGCCCAAATAATAAACCAGAGATCAACGAAAATAATTATCTTTGACCTGGGGGAGGACTGAACTTAATCATTCAGTTACTACTCAGGTTATCATCAGTCAGTCAGTCAGTCAATCACTTTATACCAAGCCATGTTGCATCAACAACAACAACAAAAAACGGATCAGACCTACCACAACACCACAAATGTCTCCACTCTCAAAACGACCAATGGCACAATCTAAAGACCGTATCATGGCATTGTTGAGACGCTGGGTGATTAGTTTATTCAAATCGATTGAACGGCCAAGCAGCTGAAAGAGAAAACGTGAAATATTGTTTCCAAAGAAAAAAACTAACTGAGCACAAAAATGAATTAAATGAACATCACGCCAAGATTAAAATCGAAACACAACATGATTATAACAACAAAATTATATCGTACTAAGTAAAGGGGCTATTTCTGTGTTATTTCTGAAGCCCTAAAACGTTTTTCGCATCCATTGATTTTCAAAAATAATGTTGTATTTTTGTTATTTTTAAAACTGTATTCAAATATTGAAATTGTTTCCTGCCATCTGTTGAAACGGATAGCAAGGACGGACACGGATTGAAACTTATAAATTTGGGCTCACTTTTACAATGGAAAAAATCACCAATCATAATTATAACATTACAATGGTTAGTGCTCACTGACAAAATTTGCTTGATACAGAACTCTACAGGAGCATTTTTTGTATGGCAGAAGGAACTGAGAAATGACTTCAGCACAGAATTTGACCTAAAACAGCAATATTATCATTTCCATTATCCAGCTTGAATTCTATATACCTGGACATGCCTCTGTTTAAGAAGGGTCTCGTATCTGTTTGAACGTGTCCCCAATTTCGCAGCAGCCTCAGCACTCATGCGAGCTAGTTCTGATTTGAACTTCTTATCAAGTAACATGCTGCAAAGCAACACAGTAATTGCACAGCAATGTATTTATTTGCCAGACAATAGTAAAAATTAAAAAAAATAGTAAAAGATATCTAGTAAAAGGGAAGGGGCAAGGAGACCCAAGAGAAACTATAGAAAGCTCAAGAGACATATTGCAAGGCCTCCTCAAACTACGGGCTACATAATTATGTAGTTGCTTACATCAAGTCAAGCAAAACATGGCTTTAAGACTAAGGTGGACCCATCAATTTTCTGCGAAAGTACGGTGCAACCTCAAAAGGGGCTGGCAAAATTTGTTTGCTATAACAAGGTTTCGTTATATCAAGGTTCTTTTCCATTTATTTTACTATTACTAGTATAAAGAAAATCGTTCGTGATATACCGACGACTTTGTTTATAGAAAGAGGTTTGTTAAATCAAGGTACCACCGTACATTACAAGGATCAAGTCTCTGCATGGTTCAAATGTGTAATTAGTTTAAAATAAATTACCTGCAGGCCTGGGCCTTGTAATAAGCAAATATCTGATCACTGAGTTTGTACACAAACTGGTCAAAACACAAGTTAACCTGCCAAGAAAAATTAGTAAACTTTGCAGTCAGAACTGTTTCTAAAGGCGAAAAGTGGATGCAAACGAGAACCATAGTTACATGTATCCAGAAACTACAAAGTGGATTTGGGTTGGGCAACTTTCTTATATATTCTGTCACAATGATAAGCGACACCCTTTGCTTTCCAGCAATGGCCAAGAACTTAATTATTCTGGATAGCAAAAAAACCACATCCAATAACTGATCATCATCACTCACCTCAGCCTCAATTTCATCATACAGAAACTGTTTCTTAAACACAGTCATGGCGTAATGAGCACTGTCATTGTAAAGATCCAGTGGGTACAATACATACCTACAGAGCAACACCATGATAACAAAAATAACAGTCAAAATACATCCTCTACAGGCACCCTCAAACAAGGTAAGGAAGCTGATAAAACTGACTTACTCCATCATACTGGGATTCTTGCTCTCAAGAATGTGATTTGTTAAAATCCATGGCATTGACATCTCAATGGGAAACTGAAATCAACCACAACAAGAATTGCAATGCAGTGTTTTTAGGTTAATCTTAAGTCTTTAGTCCTCCCTAGGCTTTTTTTTAAATATTCAGACCCCCAAAAAGGCATGAGCAAGATAACCTTAACCCTGTGGCCTTAACCCTTTCAATCCCAAGGGGCCAAAGTCAAAATTCATCAAAATTTCCCAGTTGTAAAATGCTGAGAAACAAATAAGACCATGTGAAAATACTGCTGAAGAGGTTTGATTTGAATGGTCACACCACAGGATTTCGTCCACATACTACATACTAAATAAATAGTACCATGTGAAAGTACTGCTAAAGAGGTTTCATTTGAATGGTAACACCATAGGATTTCATTTATAGACTCAAAAGTTAGAAACACTTTAAAACACTCCATCATTTTCTCTGGGAGTGAAAGGGGCTGAAATGGAAAAACATGATTTATTGAAACACACACAGCTTCTGAGTAAATTGGGTTTAATAATTAAAGAGTGCAATTTTTGGAATCAGACAACCTGATGTGGCACAGGCAACCCGGTAACAATCTGCACCAGGGTACAGAATTTGGTCTCTGAAAATTTAAACTCATCCCCAGTTGATGAGCTTGGGAACTGGTACCTTAAAAGTTAGCGGGGAAGGGCCCGGGGTAATTCAGGCACTGCAGAGAAGTCTCCATGGCAACCCGGCAAGCAGGAACCACCCCAGTAGCAGCCGCTAACAGGCACCATCACACTGAAACTAGTCCAGTGGAAATACTTACCTAACCCGATACTTACCTCTGCAATCAAGAAGCCCTCTGGGAAGGGAGGGTGGGGTTAATGAATCCGCAAAGATTCGCTCACAAAAAGCATTGATCGCAACGATCGCTAGAAAGCAAGGCTGTACGTAGTTTGCCCCTGCGAACTCCAAAGGGGCGCCCCCACGGATCATGTGTAAACTGGGCGAGACCGCTGGCAGCATTAGCTCGAGATTAACCTTGCCTAAATTACATTTAGCTACATTAAAAGTAAAACGGATATTACTTTTGTCTTGATTACCAAGATTGACTGGTCCGGCTTTTCTAATATATGTACCTGTATCCTTGCACCCATGGTTAACTCAAGATAGAATTCTCTGAACCACAGCTGGGAAAGATCACAACATTCTCTCAAAACCTCATTGAAGCGAAGAAGTTTTTCAAAGAAGAAAGATTTCTTCAAGAAGGCCTCAATATGCTCCACTGTTTCTTTTTCCAGTTCTTTACGCATGACCTTTTTGCCACCTTTCTCTGAAATCAGTGATTCCAGCATAGTGCGGACCATGTACAACTGCCAAAAAAGAGTTAAACAATAGGTGTAAGAGAGGAATATATAGTACGTTCTTGTAGTTTACATCTCTGCTGGATAAGAAGGAAAAAAGATTCCACTAAGAGCTTGTAAGACCTCGTGATAAGGTAATGATATTTTTGAGCTTCTTAAACAAGGTTCCTTACCAAGATCATAACCATCACCATCAACCTCATAACTGTCACCATAATTATCACCATCAAAATACTGGTAACCAGGTGAGAAACATTGCCATCATCATCATCATCATTATCATCATTTGAAAGGGATGTGAAAAGGGATCCACTGATTTCTGTACCAATAAACTCTTAACAAAAAAGTTTACTGACAGGGGATATCACCAACAATTGTCATAATATATTAAATGTGCATTAAAATAGGATATAGAAGGATTTGACATTACCTGCAGTAGGTATTCGCTAAGGATACCCCACAAAATCTATAATAATTCAAGCGGGAAAAAAGAAATGCCCAACCATAGGTTAAGGCCTACATGTTAATACCTGGGTACTAGAAGGTCCTACATCTCTGTCTGGTATCTTGATATTTGGCCCTGCTTTAGGGTCCTTTTCTCCTTTAAGAATTGGGTCCCCTCTTCCATGCTGACCATCTGCCCAGTCTCCTCCAGTCTCACGGATGGACAACAAAATTCTGTGATTTAAAGAACACCATTACAGCAGTGGAAGATCAATCACTGAAAAAATTTTGTCGGTGTCATTATGTAGCTGTGGGAATTAAGGCACAGTGGCCCAGTGGTTAGCACTTTGGTTTGCTGCATCGGTGGTTCCAGGTTCAGGCCCTGCTAGGATCATTGTATTGTGTACTTGAGCAAGACACTTGGCTCTCACAATGCCTCACTCCACCCTGGGCCCAGTTGTTTGAATTCAAATTTTGTACTAACCCTGGGTTATCTTAACCCAGCTTTGAACAACTCGGCCCAGGTGAATAATTCAATGGGTATCAGTGAATTTATTGTCAGGGATAACCCTTCAATGGCCTAGCTTATTCCAAATCATTTCATGCTTAAGTCCCATCCTGATTTGGGCCACATGGATCAAATGCAGACTTTCACATTTTTTTACCTTAACATATTCAGCTATCATGAAAATGTTCATCAAAATTGTGGTCTCTAAGTGGGAAGCATTGGAAAATCTATCAGGTCAGAGGGTCACATACACCGTACCCAGATACATGTACTCACATCAATGTTACTTGCTACTTCATTTGGATAATTATTGAGTTTACATATACATGCACCAGTGCAAAGAATTTTCTGCTTGATGGCTTGCTTAAACTCAAAACAATTGTTTAAAACAAAGCCATCCCACCTATAGCCCCACTCACGTTTTTAAAAGAGTGGCCTTCTTGCTCTTGACAGCTTTTCTAAGTGGTTCCCTTAAGCTGACTTGGATGAATTCCTGTACTTCTGTGTGTATGGAATGCCGTATGGCCTCTGAAAACACTGGTTCAAGACGTGACATCAATCCATACAGACCTTTGATCATGGCAATGACCTAGTAAGAAACAGGAAATCCTCTTACAACAACCATTTTCACTACAACCACTACCAAAAGGATGTAAGGATGTCGCTAGCTTAAACTGTTTTTAAAAAGTATGACAATGAGATTTTTCTCTCATAACCAATCAATCAATTAGATCAGCGTGCAAAGAAACTAGTGTCTGATGGCCCGGGGCTAGTGGATTTTGCTATCAGGCTAGTGAATTCTCTTTTTAACTTACCTGACGGGCAAGTGATGTTTTTTGACCAATTTGAATAAAGAAAGAACTGTCAAATCAAAAAGCTGTTGACTAGCAGAATAAAGAAATGGGTGTGAAGGAAAAGAACAAAAGAGTCCAACCTCAACTAATGCAAACTTTTCATCACTGTTGTAGTTGTATCTTGTAGCCTACAAAAAGTAAAATTTTAAGGCAGGTTAACGTTGAAAATGGGACAGAAAGAAGCCTCTTACAAATAGTTATAATTACTACTAACATAATGCTGTTTTGAATGTACTTACTCGTTCATATTCCTCTGCCTCCTCAGGACAATGCGGATTTGCATACTTGTCTGTTGGATGAAGAAGTTTCCAGGAGTACTGGGAAAGAAGAAGAAGGACAAATTCATCACAGTACTTTATAAATAACACTGTACATTTCTTGTACCTTAGGTGGTTTCTTTACTCCAAAATTTAGTATACCTAGGGTTTGTCAACTATATTGTAACATGCTGCTTCATGACCCAAAGTTATGCATGCAGCAGCATATATTTATCAATATGAAAGTCTGACTAAATTTATTATTTTAATCAGACTTCCATGTGCCTTTCACCACCTAACTTTCAACCAGCTTCATTACCAGTGATTGACAAGTTTAACAGGCACTGCCGGTGCAAAAAATTCATATTCCCCAAATTCATAGGTCACGATATATTATGGTACAGTTTCAATATTGGATTATAAATTCTAAAATACAAGGGACCGTACTCTCAAACAGAGCTGCCTGATGGCTCTTGGCAATTAACGTTTCCTTTGAGTTACCTGGAACCCTACAATAAAGATTGACTTTTTATAGATCTAAAGTTAAGAGGCTCCCTCATTTTAGAAAATATGATTGAAGTTACATGACTATTCCAGCCTCCTCTTGGTAACTACAAAGTCCTCTTACCAGTTCCATAACCTGAGCAGTCCATGATGACAAAAGTCTCAGCCCTCTAAGTGCAAGGCTGGTCAGCTCTGTATACTGCTCATCACTCCTTGGATCATTACTGGACGTAATCATCTAAAAATAAATAAATAAATAAATAAATAAATAAATAAGAACTAAGTGTGGAAAATTAAAGATCTAAAAGGTTAAAGGCAGTTCACCTAATAAATGCAATATACACGAGGGAATTAGTTTGTCTGATAATTACGATGTGTTTCCTCGAATTAGGGCCTGGCTGCTTGTTTAAAATTTCAAGGAGGGGTGCTTATTGGATGGAAGGCACTTAATTGAGGGGGCAGGGGGAGGGGTTTATTATGTTTTTTCTTTTCTTTTTGTAATATTAACACAGTGGTGTATCGGTATAACTGTTAAAGTTGAAGCATAACAAGTTACAAATAAAGTGGCAATAGAAACAGGCTTTCCTCATATCCCAAATATTCAAGGAGGTCTCTTGGTGACGGAGTGGGGAGGGGGGGGCACTTGCCTGATTTTTTGGTCTAAGGGATGGACGCTTATTAGGGCAATTATTAGAGCATGGGCACTTATTTGAGGAAACATGGTTTTGCAACGATTGATACCTCATTTCTGTACCGTGCCAGTTCACTGATAAATTTCACATGCTCCTCTCTTATGCTGTCCATTCTACGCAGCAGATTGTACTGATCAACAACTTTGTCATCTGCTCCATCTGCTGCAGCAGTCCATTTCTCTCGCATACCTTCAAAGTTGGGGCACATCTTCAGGTAGCTAACCAATGCTATTTGGACATCACCAAATAAAGGCACTACTGGAAATTGCTGCAAACCAATAAAGAGAATTAAAAATATAAATACAGTTAAACTGCCAAAGACAATTATTATCATGAGTTTTTGAAAGCACAACACTACTGTAATTTCAGGAATTACATGAAAGGGCTTTCATGTACAACAATCTAGCAAGGCTCAAAATAGCTTCTGGATGGTGACCATACACATTCACTAGTCAAAAAATTTTTTGCTCAGTCAAGTCTCATTTCTGACCGGCCAAAATATTGACAAAAAGTTTCATGTTGTAACTATAACTGACAATGTTCCTGTGCCAACAGTAAAATAGTGCTGTGCTTTATGTTTAATGATTAATTTTATTGTCCATTCAAAGTTCTGAAGATTTAACTTAATTTCATGTGCCCCAAAATTACACATTGTACATTTTGCAAAGTAAACATGACTGGCGAGTGAAGTTTTCGGCTGGTCAAGTCTGCAGTCTGGCAGGACGTTGCCTGTTGACCGGCCATTATTTTGAGCCATGATCTAAGAAGACTGGTAGTGTTTCTCCTGATCTGGTATGTGTACATGTAGTTTTAGGCACTTAGTTTTAGGAAAACAATTTATCAGTTTGAAATCCTTAGCATGCAATCATAAGACTTCTCTTCTGAATATAATTACAAATCCAAGTCATTCTCTTAGTAATAAACTGTCTACAAGCCAAAATGCAGTTCATTTACAGCAATAAAATTAGGTGTTTCAGACAGATTGTCATGTCAATCTGAGCTGGAAAATTACATTATTTTATTAAGCTTCTTGTAAAAAAACCAGTAAGTTCAGTCATTCGCAGGTTATTTTTGAACTCCTCAGTTGAAGAGGTGACAGACTATTAACCACAGGTCATGAACGTCACAGAGAAGGCTTCAATTAACTCAAAATTCATTACCTTAAACATCTTGTCTATTTTGCTCAGGCTGATTCTTTTCTTTTGATCCATCTTTAACACGCTACTCTCTTTACCATCCATCAGAAAAATCAAAAAGCCCATGACCTGTTTAAAAATAATCATTGACAGATAAACTTTTTAAAGAAATTGCAGTAACAAGTTCTAGCCATTATAAATTAATATTCAAAAAAATTACATTCAAAGTTTAAAATAATTCACTGTCTCAATATTATTATTCCTGACTATCTCTCATGATTGTAGCATGTCAAAAGGCAGGGATGTGAAGAAGGGAAATTTGTTCCTGACTGGTGGCAATTGTTTTGTCACAAAGATCTTGTACAAAGCTGACCAATTACACCCAAAGCTGAACAGACCAGTCTGCTGCAGGGTTAACCTCCAGCAATGTTACATATTATTATCATGCCTTGTTCAGGGAGAGAGAGGGAGAGAAGGAGGAACATATGGAGGAATGTCATTTCGTCAATTTTTTTAATCTTACCAAAAGAAATACTGAGAAGTTGTAGTCAAACATTAACTGCTCATTATGCATGCAGGAATGCAGATTTGAATTTCACACTAGTTACTGGAATGACTAACAGATTTCTTTTTCAAATAATCAATTCACTAGTAGAATCTATAGGGGTATGCTTGACCCGGCTTGACTGTAACACACCTTCAAAAGTAGATGTTTCTCTGTGGGAGTTATGTACATATTGCTCTCATGCAGTCGAACACTTTGGTTCAGTACATCTGCCAACACATCTTCATATCCCTGAATGGTCTCTAACCCTTCTTTTAACAAGAATGTGATTTTGTTTTGATTTGCAAGGAAGAGGGAAAGATTCTGTGACTCTTCAATCATCGATACATCACCAGTGCCACGTCTCAGAAATGTGTCAGCTCTGGAACAATAACCCAAAGACAACAAACAATAGTTAATAATTATTATTTTTCTAAAGACATGAATGCACGCATGTTGCCCTGGGTACCAGAGGTCTTTTTCTCACATGCAGCGGGATGATTTTGGTGTTGGTGTCTTAACTTCTCACTACCTTCAATAATTATTACAGAAACAAATTAAGAACAGACTGCAAGCCTTAACACTGCAGGGTCTGAAAATGAGAGCTGAGCTGGTGACTAGAATTTTAACCAAGGTGACACCAGCAGGCAACTGAAAAGGTTTCCCAGCCAGTCTTAAAGGATTGAGAAATCATCAATGTTGTAGCCTCTTTACAAATCAGCTTAAGAGAACAATACAGGCAAATATCATATTATTGCAAAATTTAATCCACAACAGCTTTTTTTCTTTTTGTTTCTTTCTTTATCTCATTCTTTTTTGTCCTTATTTTTTTCTGTCTTAATAGTCTTTGCAGAATGAAGACAATGATTGTGACTTAGACATATTTCTTTGCTCAAGGACAAATTTTAATTATGTATCTTTATTAATAATAATTGGAATTTTCCTAAATTTTAACTGTGTTGTGCAGCTAAGTTATAGGAATTATCTGATAGTTACAAACTGAAATACCAGTATTAAACATTAATTTTACCTCTTATAGAAAGCATAGTCATTGTTCAGACAGGCCTTCATGTTCTTCAAAGCATCCAATGCAGCAAACATGTTAATGAATTTCCCAAGAGTCAAAAGATACCTCTCTGATATGAAATCTTTCCTTCTTTCTGGGTGACTGAGAGTTTTTACTTCCTTGCAAAACCTAGCAATGGCATTTTGTGCAAAATGCATGAAGCTTTTTAGTTTGCGAACCTCTGGCTCAAGAACTTCAACTGTCTTTTCATAGATTTCAATTCTGTTTGGTTGATCATCACTTTTAACCTGCCAACAGAACAATGGAGTAAAAATTTAAAGTAAAAAAAGTATATAAACTAAGTGCAACTCATGGTCATAACCAGGAAACAGCCCGAGGTTAATTTGATGAAAGTGTAACCATTGTTTTAGAGTCTGAAAACAATAGTTACACTTGTAAGTTAGCCTTGTAAAAGTTTCATCAAAATGAACCCTGGTTTTTGTGCAATGAAAAATCTTTGTACTAGCAGAGCAGTAACCAATTCCTTGCCAACTAATGGAATTTACCAGCACCTAGAAACTTAAATCTTTAATAGTGACAGCCCTGTGTCAATGTGATAAGATGCCCCTATTCCCTTCATTGGATGCTTGTCCACCAAAATGTACCCCTACCAGTTTCCTTCAGTTACCTGTTAGCATTGTTAAAGCCATAATATACTGTAACACAGTTATTCAAGATTCGTAGTCATACAGTTCCCTGATTAGATGAAAACAAAAAAATTCACTTTTAAAACTGTACAACATTATTTTAGCCTCTTCCACAGACAAAACTGAACCCTGATTATTAACATCTGTCTGTGAAGCAGTGCCAAACTCCTTGTTATGGCCCCCACAGGTATACCAGGATTTGAGTACAAGCCATGATTGGCCTGTTAAAAAAAGACATTGTCCATTTACCAATCAGGATAAAAGGAAATTTCGAAACACACTTTCAGTAACTTCTTGAGTCCGTTGGGGGTCCAGAATAAAGATCTCAAGACTACTTCGCAGATGTTACTAACTGACGTTAAATTACTTCTGCGATGCAGGCTATACAACATTGTGGTTGACGAAAATTATTATTAACAAGACCACAGCTTTTTTATCAACTAAAAATAAATTACACTGAGTAACATTTAAAGCTACTGCTGCAAAAAGCTGTGGTGTAGAACAAAATAACTATTATTATTAACAGGACCACAGCTTTTTTATCAAATAAAAATAAAATACACTAAGTAGCATTTAAAGCTACTGTTGCAAAAAGCTGCGGTGTAGAACAAATACTTACCGAAGGAACAGCACGAGAGCAGCTTCTCCACGTGTATAACATCACAGCATACTTCTCACCTTCTTCAAGCATCTCATTCTACAAAGTGAAATAACATTAAGGGTGAATAATAGAAGTATGTTTAATCGAAGGATTGTAGGCTCTTTGGCTAGATTTTGGAATACCCGGCCCACTAAATTGCTAACTTCAAAAACTGCTCCCACAGTCAAACAGTCATCCGATTTGAGTAATAAACTCTGACATTGACTGCGGGAGTGCAAGACTGTGGGATAGTTACTTGACATTGACTGCAGGAGTGCGGGACTGCCTGAGCACTTGTCTTACTCCCTTAGATTTAAATATTTGACATAATAGAACACGACTGCAGGACTGTGAGAGCAGTTCTTCAAGTAAGACATTTAGTGGCCCGGGTATTCTGCAATCGCCCCTAAATCCTATGACTGGCCTCTAAATTCCTTGAGCTGTATCATTTAAAAATAAAAATAAAAAGATGATCCGTAATATAAAGGACGTGTACTTTTAATTTTTGTATTAACATCAAAGACGTTTACAGAATACACTACTGACAATAACATGTCATTCAGGGAATATTACGCCGGCTCGAACGAAAGCAGACAAGAGCAACCATGAAGTCCAAGCTTCGCTCCTAAAGCTGGCACTAACGACCCACACGAGCCTTAACTGAGTTCAGTTTCATGCCAGCTCTCGTACTCGTTAAACCACCGGCTCAATGCTTGCCAAGAGCAGTAATCAGCTTAGATATTTTATGCTAAATCTTATATTTTGAAGGAATGACAGAGTCACACCTACCAAGCCCTTGTGTACATCCGCTTCTTCTAAATACTTGCTGATACATGTTATAAAGGCCTTGCTGTCTTCAAAATTTGTGTCGAAATTTGAAATGTAAGTAACAGAAGCAGGAGGTGCTTCGATTTGAGGTTGTTCGTCCGGTAGACTGATGGTTTCAAGCTGACGGACATTGCTGATCCCATCTTCCAGCGTCGCCATCTTTGTTATCTCCCAGGATGCCTTTCAGGGCGAGGTTGATTTCCGCTTCGTTGGTTTTAATTATCCTACAAAGTTTCACGACATCCGCAAGTCACGCCACCCATAAAATAACTGTGATAATACCATCAATGGGTGGATGGGACGTGTTGAGGTTGGTTATCTTGATACCTTGTCCGATTATTAGGTTGTTACCTGATAAAGTACTAAATTGAGACACAGGTCCCTCAGGATCACATGACATTGTACCTATTGGGGAGGGGGTAACGGAGAAGGCTATCAACATGAGACTATAAAGAGCAAACCCGTTCATACGAAAATGAGTAAAAGGAAAATAATTTTCATGAGAGACTCTTACACTCTTATTGTTTTAGGGAAAGAGGCTAGGGGCAAATTGGAATAGCCTATTATCACCCTCACATCTAGGAGATGGGCCTAAAGGGCTTGGTCCCCCCCCCCCCCCCCCCCCCCTTATTTTTAGGCCAATAGACCATTTTACAGTTGTGAACTTAGTAGCCTAGCCTTCGGGTGAAAGTGAGGTCGACGGTGACCTTGTTTTGATACAAACCTGCTTTGCTTTTTTATGGAAATTGTCCTTGAAAAATACTAGTTAGCATAAGAATAACTTGATTTACATAACAAAGCAGGAAGGTTTGTATCAAAGCAAGGTCACCGTCAGCCTCGCTTCCATCCATAACTGTAAAATGGCCTATTAAGCCCGCTGGTCTAGCCCCTCTATTATCTCAGGGTCTTGATGAGTAGGCCCCCCAGTTAATCAAAAATCTGAATCCACCACTGAATAATTTATGTATCATTTTATTAGTTTCATCAAGCACAGAAATTAGTATTTAATTTTCTTTTCATTTAATGAGATAGTTAATAATATTTAAATTACTGTATTTAAATGCTTGAATTAGCAATGCCCCCCCCCCCCCCCACTTTAAATAAGATAAACACAACCCTCCCCCAACAAAGAAGATAATCACATGTATTATGGTAAAATAAATATTATAAATAAGAAAAAAATGATCTCCATACCAGAAATAGGACTTTGAGAGTGACCACACCCAGCTCAGTTATTTGGTTCTTCTAACAGGGTTCACACTTTTTGTTTATTTGAAATTCTTACAATAATATTAAACACTAAGAGAGGAAGACCTAGAATCACGTTTTCCACTATCGGAGAAATCAGAACAGCAATGCTAACTATAACATTTTAAGGCTGAAAAATCAAAAAACAAAATAAATATATTTTATAAAGCAAGTGAGGAAGAATCATCTACCAGAAATCAAGCAAAAAAATAGCTTTATTACTGATGAATTTGAAATGCACAAGGAGACATTCAGATCAGTTCATACGGCAAATAACAAAAATTGAAAATATGCAAAAAATTTCAAATGAATTAACAAGTGACAACCATTTCGGTGAGATATGAGTAGAATTGATTTTATTATTCATAATTGCACCTGTACAAAATTACATGAATTAAAGCCAGATAAACTCCTGCTGACTATCTATATACAGTGCTAGTATCATCATTGACTTGCTAAATACCTGCCACAGTAGACAGGATATTTTTGACACCATTATTTTCACTGCCACCTGATGGTCAAGATCAACACCACTTGAAAACACATTTCAGTCAATCAAAGGTTCAAAACCCATAGGGATCAGGCACTCTTTGCGTCATTTGTTTGACAGAAATATATCCTCAAGCAGTTTTGAATGTAACCTGCGTAGCATGCACTGTTCTTTTAAACGGGCTGTGCAAGGGGAACACGCAAAGAGAAGAGGAGGCGCTGGCAACAAAGGCCCCCTCTCCTTTTCTCCCCTCACACGTCCTCAAGATTTCTTCCTTCGCCCTAAAAACCCGGCTCCTGCGTGAATGGAGGTTACCGGTATGCTTAAACTAAAAAAAGAATAAACACTGCCATTTTTTCTCTGAAAAGGTAAGGTCATTATCAAAGGAATAGCATCCCTGGTATTGATTAAAGTAAAATTGTTTACTAAAGTATTTACAGTTTTCTGTTCACCTTTTTTTTGTTTTCATTAAAGACACACCTGAGTACATTCTTTCATTATTTATGTATGAAAACTAGCATTCCTAAAATGTTTGTAGAATGACAACCATTAAGATTGGATCTCAAAATAATTTAACCCTTTAAGGTAACTCACTGCCAAAAGGCACCAATTAAAAAAAAAGCCAAAGGGAAGAGAAACTCAACTTCTGTTTCCATATTATATCACACAGATTTCGGCTTTGCCTTGATAGGTTTACTCGCAAAGTACCAGCGCAACAAAACCAGGAATGAGAAAAAAAGGCTCTAAAGAAAATAATATACAAGAGGGTCCCCAGAACCTGCCTAATTCAATAGAAAGGATTGGGATTTCAAGAGAGAGAGAGAGATATTTAATATTGAACATTTAAGTGGATTAACACAGATTGATGGTGACGTGAGATCTGGAAAATCTAAAAGAACAAAAATCTTTTTAGAATAAATTTTGAGGTGCAGTTTTCTTTCAAATAGACAAAAATAACTTTCATTTCACCTTAAAAAATCCATTATTTTTAACTGTGCAATGTGGCTGTTAGGACCATATGCCTCTAGGTCTTCTATGGTGAGGAAATCTGAGCCTTCTTTTAAGGCACTTCTTGAAATGTACAAATGATTCAATGATAAAAATGTTGAGATAAATGTTGTAAAACGCAGACTGCAGACTATTGTTTTCACCATGCAAATGAGTACGTGACAACAATAGTCCCACTGTTTTCTAACCCTAAAAACAATAGTCAGCAGTCTGCATTTTACACTGCCCCTAACTGGGATAACTTTGGTTGAGATGGGTTAAAAAAAAACCACTGGGGACCCTCACACATATACACAGCTGTATTATTATGATCGACTAACCACCATAAATACTTCTGTTATTTTACAGACAGAATAATATAACACAGCACGTTAGAGTCAGATTATGTGACTTATTTGTTTGTTAAGTTATCTGGGGTTGGATGACCTTCCCCTCGCCCCCATCTACGGGGCATCCTTTTACAAGGTTCATGCTTTTGCTGATGTAACAGTTTTGGAAATCGGGGTGGAACTGGAAGGGGGGGGGGGGGGGGGAGAGTGTGAATTTTTTGTGGAAAAACCCAATGGCCAATTACATGGGTGATTTATTGTGAGATTTGCACACACCAAAAGCAGGGAACAGGCAGCACACCCAAATCATGCACATAAATAATCAGCAATTTAGACATGATTTATCACAACAAATCACCGCAAATGTGATTAGTGCAGCTTGGCAATTTCTGTCTGCCTTATGTGTTTGCAAAGTTCATAAAGGTAGTGTCACAGATTCTACTCAAAAACGTGCTGACAGATTCTGCAAAATCAATGCTCCTCTCGCAAAACTAAACCATTCATGTAACTGGCCTTTAAATTAAGTTGTAGACTGCTACCATATGACAGTGGACATAATTCATATAATACTAGTTAAAGTACATCCCTGAAACGAATAATTGACATTACGGGGTTATGAGCACGATTGAATTATTAAAATAAATTACCATTCATTTCTCATAACAATTCACTATTTACACATAAATGCACAGGAAACAAAATAACATTAAAAAAAAATTACAAGTTTAAGAAAAAATCCATGGAAGCGAAAACCCTCTCAAAAAATGGATGCCAAAGGAATGACTACCAATAAATTCTCTTCTAGGTTGACTAATAGTTTTCATCAACATCATTTTACTATTGAATGACAAACAGACAGCTGGTACACTGTACACTTGAATGATTAACAGAATATTTTTAGTGTATGTTTTCTCAGAAAAGGTCATAGATGTGATGAATATTTTGAAGCTTAGCATTCTTGATAATTCACATTTGATAAACCCTTGGTCAATCCTGCACCACATTCAAGAAACTTACTTTGCACTGTTTAAGTGCCTCAGAATTATGTCGTACAGTGGAACCTGGATATAACGAAGGGCCAAGGGACTGGGAAAATTTGTTTGCGCTAATGAGGTTTTGCTATATTGAGGTTCTTTTCCATATATTTTATTATTATTGGCGCAAAGAAAACTGTTTGTTATACCAATGACTTTGATATGTAGAGGTTCATTATATCAAGATTCCAGCGCACTGGACTTTGAATAATCAAGAAAACTGTTTTCATTCCTGTGTTTAAAGAAAGGCTCCACCTTGGAAGCCAGTTTATAAGAAAGGGTTGTAAGTGTCATTCTTCAAATAAATTAAGAATTTTTTTCTTCCTACCATCCACACTAACAAGCAGGAAAAAAGGAAAACGCTAAAGAATCAAGGAAGTTAACTCCCAACAACTGCCCTACCCTACCCCTCAAGAAAACTTAAGGAGTGTTGATTATATTGGAAGATTATTAACATATGCACATGAAAACGTCACTCACCAATTTACTACAAGATGGTCAACATCACCACGAATCTGCATGCTGTACAATTTTACATTTCCGGACAAATTTGGAGCACAAGTCAGACATAAATAGTACGCGATGAAACCAGCACGCGCGAGTGAAATACGCCAAAGTGGTTAATTTCTTTAGTATCACTTATAAAGTGCTAGAATAATAAAATTCCACGAATCTATTTTACAAATGTATCCGTAAACAAATTACCATGCATGAATTGTGTCGGTCCCGCATGCTTAGGTAATCTGCATATAAAGCGACCGGCCACGCCAGTCAGCTGTTTAAAAAATCTCAATAAAAAATTCGGGGAGCTCAAACTATCAAGCGCCTGGAAGCATTCTCGCTGCTGGTCGGGCCGTTCGCGGCAGCTTCAGCTTTGCATTTTGTAGGCGTCTCGATCAGTTCGGGTTTGTCACCTTCGAGATGCCGGATTGCTTGAACGATCGTGTCCAAGTTCTGGCGTGAAGTAGCAAGCGCTTTTTGCGTCTTGTCGCTTGATTTTAACTTGGTCTCGGCAAGATCAATCTCAAGCTGTCGCTTCTTTTCCTCGACGTTAATCCGCAATCTCCGCTCTCGTTCCAATTGGCACCTCAATTCAATGAGCTCCTTTTGTATTTCTTCAACATAGTCATCTCCGTGTAGTAATGAACTTACGTTGTTGTTTTCTTCGATCTTGTTAGTTTCTTGAGCACGTGGCTCATGTTCCAATTTTGCCTTCTTTTGAGGTGATCGCTTTAAATCCGTCCCATTCGTCCCTTCTCTATCACACTGGCTGAGGATTCTTTTTAAAGTCGTATTTTGCTGCAAAAGTCGAGTCTTGTCTTGCTCCAGGGCGAAAATATACTCAGCTGTTTGCTGCAGTATTGCGGCCTGTTTACGAAATTAACATCACGAAATCAGTGCTTTGGTAAGTAAAGTTCCCCGAAACTACATTACTGTTCTATGATTCCTAATCGACTACTTATGCTTAAAAACGTTCAAAAACAGACCTTGCTTAGTTTCTCTCCTTCGCTGTTTGGAATAAGCAATCTCAGTGCTTGGAAACCGGAGTTTATGCTTTGCATACGTCGTCGCTCGTTTGAGTTAGCAATTTCCCGCCGTAATTTTCGTTCCCGCTCTCGATTGTCCACCACTTCGACCTTGAAACTGCAGAAAACAGTAAAGAACAAGAGAACGAGCTATTTATCTTGAAAACTAAGATAAACAGAAAGAGGCACAACGTTTTACCTGCAATCTTCCTCGTTGTAGAGCTCGTCCATTTCGTACGATTTTCGTTTCTCTGCAGATCGTGAGTAAAATGACATTTCCTAACAGCTCCCAAGACAGTTACAGCTTCTCAATCGTCCTTATTTCAATCGAAGATTACAGTAAGCACGAAGCTTCGTTGCAATTTTTCGTAAAACAGAAAGCGAGTAAAGCCGCAGCCAAATCGGCGGGAAACAGCTGTCTTCCTCGATCAGGTGACCGAAAGCTGGAGTTAAAAATTTGAATGCAGCACAGCAGAGGAATGCCAAATGCTGGGGTGATAAGAAGATAACGACTGATCAGATTAACCTGGTTTCGCTACGAATAAACAACTACATAGGCAGTTTCTTTCCTAAAATCTAGTTGACCAATTAATCCGAGATACGTGATACGTAATAGATTTTATCTTATGTCTTTGAATCTGGCTTGATTTTTTCAGAATTTATCAGAGAAGATACAGAATTACTCTAGATCGATGATTATTTTCTTATTACCGGTTTTTCATAATACTTTTGTTTTTTGACCAATGAAACGGCTTTTCTTTTAATAGATCTATATTTACATTTTGTGTGTTATGTTCGTACGACCGTGACCCCCAGGGACCTCAATGCAGCAATTCGATCAATTCTCTGTTGAGCGATATTTGTTGTCTACCTTTTCAGCGATGGCTTAAAGGAAAACCATACCCCTCTTTCGACCAAATTGAGGATGAGCAGTGCAAAGAACAAGAAGCCAACAAAACGCAACTTTTTCTCCATCCCGTTATTTAGTTAGGGGGTGGGGTGGTTGTCCATATATTTTAATGAACCTGCCAAAGCAATGCATGAACTTTGCCTGATCGATCAGCTGTTTAACTTAAGATTGAAAATTGCTTTGATTCAAGCCTAGTTTTGTTCCAGTCCATCGGAACGTTACTTTAATTCATCCAAGTTTGTATAAATTTTACCATGTTATCCATATTGGACATAATTTAGGGCGTTTTTCATGGAAACGAAGGTTGTGCGCAAATAAGTCACCCACGCTTTGAGTTCAGTTTTCAAAAATCAGGTTCGAAAGGATAGTTTCTATTGTTTTGAAATCTCTGTAGGATACCGTAAAATTCCGAAAATAAGCCCCTCCATGTATAAGCCCCTCCAAATATAAGCCCCCCCAAAATGGTAACGCAAAAAACCCTCCGTTAAATCGTCCCTCCGAATATAAGCCCCCCGGGGGGCTTGTACTTGGAATTTGCCCTCAAATACAAAGTAAAACAAAGCAAAAATGGTAAATTTCCTTCCCACTACAAGCTAGCCCAACTGATTTTGAAACGCAAATTTCCCTCCGTACATAAACCACTCCGAATATAGGCCCCTCAAAAAGGGCCTTTGAAAAATATAAGCCCCGGGGCTTATTTTCGGAATTTTACGGTATGTTAACAATTACAACTAAAAAGTAAATAAATAATTAATAAATAAGATTACAGCAGTAAGCCAGCCGTAAGAAGTGACAATTTCACTGTTGAAACTGCCGATGAGACCCGAATCTCTTTATGAAAAGACAATAGATCTGTAGCGAACATTGCAAGTGGGTTTACTTCTTAAGTTGGGTAGAAGAGGAGTCTGGAGTTTTTGACACTTTCATGCACAGACATTTAATAAATAACTTGACCTTCTTCTGACATATGTTTTAAAGTAGACATTGAAGATTTTTGACAATAATCGTACACACTGATGTTCTTTAATTCAAAAGCATGTTTAACAGCATGTTTCGTACATGAAAAGAAATGCTAGTGGGTTCCCATGAATTTTCACGGAACCAAAAAATTGTTACCGATGGTTTCATGATCTGGGCACAGTCGCACAGAACCGAAAAATTGTTTTCGATGGGATTTGAAATCCTAGAGCTTTAAACTCAGATTTTCAGAAAAAAATTCTGTATACTTATGTCCGTTTGAAGACACCGTACAGCCTTTATAGTAGTAAGCTCTGCAGTAAAATATCTAGCCAGGCAAATGTCAGGCTCGAATACGGTAGTAGAAAGACGAGCCTCGGCAAATGTTCGCTTCGCGTGGGCGCTCGCGGGGACAACACGCACGTGATAAGAGGAAGGCGCGGTTGCCAAGCCTTGAAAAGCTATGTTCTGTTCTGCACAGGGGGAATGTATTAGAAGGATTAGACTTCAAATTTCCGTCAAATTATAGCGTTTCGCGGTAAGTGCCTTAACGTTTTAAGTATTTTGCTATAGTTTTAGCCTTCCTTTGGAGAGATCTTAAATTCTGACCACAAACTTTGGAATAGCGTGATCAAAAAGTGAACATTTTAAACGACGTACTGTGGGAATAGATTAAGCTTACCTGCAGTAGTAATGTCATTTCCCATCAATCAAAGTTTTAATAGATACCGATCGCTAAACACATCTTCACCCGGGAATTTCCAGCCGGATAATTGCATTGTTGAGCCTTAAATTTGACAAATTAATCTGAGATAGGTTTTGCAGGTCAATGTGAATATAGCATTGATGTGCGTGATTAGACTTTATAGACAGGAGTGAAATGTATGGCCGTTGTTACATCCAATACCGTAATTTTATTAACGGCAAATTGTTTTTGAAGTATAGGCAGTGTTATAGTAAATCGGAATTCGAAAATTCGAGTTCTGCATCATATGTATCATTTCCATGTGTGTTTATAGATGACACATTGAAGAGGAATTCGTATTTTTTATATGTCGTGCTTGGTTATTAAAATTCTTGTACTTCATTAAGCTTGTGACTGAAGTTCTTGGTTTAAAAAGATTGACAGTCATAAGCCGTGTTATTCAATAACATAATCGGATTTTTGGATTTTCGGGTTTTTCTCTTAAACACATTTGCAGGAGCAAAAGTAACAAAAATTAATTGAAGTGCTGTAATTTTTTAAAGTCTCACTCTCTTAAGGGGAATTAAACTCAGAATTCATTTTTTTGACTCATGGTTATGCAAAGCAGAGTTGTAAGTTTTATGTTATCACTCACTCACTCACTCACTCACTCAGGTGTAGACACTTTATTATAAGTCAATCCCAAACTTGAGAGCACCAGTGATGTGAAATTGAAAATGACCCCTTTTTCATTGTTGCTGAAGTTGACTGCAATCAAAGTTTGCTCTGAGGATAGGAGTTCACCATAAATGTAGTCTTATGCCCCCTTTATATGGAGAAAGGTCATTTCGTGTACGTGTAGAAGGGTCACCTTCTTACTTGAGCTCCCCTGGGCAAACCAACTTTTGATACATTTCCTTACAAACATGGTTAACTCTTTACGTGAGAAACAAATTGGCTTGGCTAGAAAGGTGACTCCCATAACTGGGTTACCCTTTTGTGATGGTAGGGTCCTTAGCAAGGCACATTTTTCTCCATATAAATGCCTTGGCTCTCCCAGCTGGGTCAATAGAATCATTGGCAAGACAATAAGAGCATGTATGAGCACTGTCTTAGACAATCAGAGCATGGGCAAGTGCTGTTGGTTTGGGCAAAGGGGTCAACTGTTTTCTTACATAAACGCTTGTTAGATTTGACTTGGCTGGGAGGGTGACCCTTTTTGTCATTTTTTCCATATAAAACAGGGTGTTATTCCTTATATAAATGTCCTGGCTTACAAGTATTATGAAGAACAAATTAAAATATCCATTTAGTGAACTTGGTACCATAATTATCCATAATACGTGTATATTTCTCAGTGCTCAACTTTGGGTGACCACTCATTCACATTGGTAGCCCCCCTAACAGGCTTACTGCATAACTATAAAAATTAACTGTACCTTAAAAATTACCTAGGTTAAAAAAAATCAACGTACTGGCCGAAATCAAATTTGACCCGTAACATTCATTTTATATTATTATTAGCAGGAGGCCCTAGTAAATACCACTTCTGCTGAAGTGAATGACAGCTTACAACAACAATCCTACGGAAATGGTTTGTCATGCAGCACTGTATAACATTTTTGTGTTCACCTCACATATGATGTTATTTAATTGACAGATGTCAGATGAATTGGACAGTAGTGACCAAGAATACTCAAAATTAGACAAAGAGAAAGAAGAGGAAAAAGAAGTTCGGGTTGAAGTGCAACTTGAAAAATGCACTGCCAATGCCTTAGCTGTAACATCTGTCTCCGAAATGCTAGACCAGGGTGATGTCACCTCTGTCATAACAAGTCTATCTGCAGAAGATTCTGTTCTTCACAGTCAGTCAGTTCTTAATGAAGCAGAAACCATTGCCTCATCAGGTGACTTGGAAAGCTCACCCTGTCTGTCAGACACACCTGTGTCATCTGACCTGCTGTCTGATTCACCCACCATCAGTTCAACTGTAGGGCTTCTTCATCAGCCAGTTGTCTTAACTTCTTCTGTACTGCCTTGTGTGTTGACGCATGTTCAAGGGACATCAGAACTTCTCACTGGTGAACTGCATGAACAGGAAAGTCAAGAGGAATTGTTAATGGTAAAAGGAGAGGATAGAGAAGTTCTGGAACCTTGTGTTGTGGTGAGTCATGAAAGAAACTCTTAGTACAGTCAAACCTCCATGTGTAACCACCTCTCGTAAGCGACCACCTCCCTTAAACGACCACCCATCCAAAACACCAAAATTTTCCCAGTCAAAGCCTTACAGTTGGAACCTCTAGTAAAAATAAAATAAAAAACCCTGTAAGCGACCATAACCACTTTTGGGCCTTATGGTTAATGATTTTCCATTGCTTTTAACCTGTTGTAAGCGACCACTTGAGGCATTCTCTGATCTGTATGTTCGCTGTGTGTACTATGAAGATATGAAGAACTTTAGTGGCAACATGTAACAACACATGTCGTACCTGGACCTCTTCTCCGAATGGAGGCCCCCTGTGGTTCAAATCTTGTAAGCGACCACCTTCCGTAAGCGACCAGTCAGTCTTTACATTTTGGGTGGTCTCTTACGAGAGGTTCAACTTACTGTAGTACAATGTATAGTGTCTAACCTATACCCACCTACTTTTATTCAAGGAAAAGGCATGAAATTTTTATCCCGAGAGTCCCAGCATTTTTCTAGAGAGCCCACCTCATCCTTAAGATGTCCAAGGTTTCCCAAAGTTCCTAGTTCCACTGCTTTCTTTTCTAAAATCAGAGTATTTTTGGAAAGTACTATCATTCATACTGACTCTTCTCAAGTTGGTTCACGTTTATTGTGCTTTATATGTATATTTTTCCTGCCTGATTCATGATCAATAGTGGTCTTCAGGTATGGGGGCTCCTTGAAATAACCCTTTGGAGTGTTTTGATGTCAAGATGTCATGTTATCATAATATCGTCTCCTTTTCATTCCCCTTCCACTAATTTGTATATGAATTTTGTTAATAATAACTTGTTGACAAAGTCAGTCAATTATTTGTTTTGTTTATTCTTTGCTAGTTTACAACAGCTGAGGCCATTCAGACAAGCAAATCATCTGACAAGAACTCATCACCAGCGGCAACAGATGTTGTGGTCACAAATCCATCTAGTCTAACCTACTTGCGGCAAATTTTTGATCCGGAGCAAGTAAGCCCCCAAGGCCAAATAGTGTCAGTTTTGCCCCATGGTATGACGTCTCCACTTTCGCCAACTTTGCCAGAACTTCACTCATGCAAATGGGATAATTGCTGTCATCACTTCTTGTCTCTAGAGGATCTTGTCACTCATGTCAATGATAGCCATATAAGGACAGAAGCCAGTGAATACTGTTGTTTATGGCAGGGGTGTCCCCGTAATGGAAAGGGCTTCAATGCCCGGTACAAAATGTTAATACACATGAGAACACATACCGGTGAGAGACCCCACACGTGTACACATGACTCTTGTGGCAAGAGCTTTTCACGACTAGAAAATTTAAAAATTCACACAAGGTCGCACACTGGAGAGAAACCTTATGTCTGTCCAGTGGCAGGTTGTAACAAAAGGTACTCTAATTCAAGTGACAGGTATAAACACACACGGACACATTCAGAGACCAAACCATATCACTGCAAAGTGGCAAACTGTTTTAAAAGATATACAGATCCAAGTTCACTGAGGAAACATTACAAGACTATTCACGGCAAGGATGTGATTTCTGAGGAACAAGAATGATGTACATAGTATGATTAATCATGGAGTGGGGTTGGTAATTAATTTTTGCAATTTCTCCTACTAGGTGTTGGCTTACAACTAGTGAACCTGAGTTGACTTATGGCACCGGGAGGTACTTTAGAAATGTTTGGGTAGGGGTGTTCTGCTGGGACCCAGGAACCCTTAGCCTATACCAGAACTAGTTCGACTGAATTATGCTACCCTAAAACTCCCAAAATCTCTTGCTATCCTAGAGGCACTATTTTCCAGAAATTACTGATGTTGACACTTTCTTTGCTATGTAACTGAGGTGCGGGTAAATTAAGATTTGCCAATTTCCTTTTTCTTAGTGTCAATCACCGGTTTCCCTTCACCCAGTTGATCAGTTTTTTTTATACATTGTACCCTATCCCATACTACTAAACTGCTTGAAAATCCCCAAATCTTCACTGTGGCACATCCCTATATATCCCATATATGGCCTTACCCCTACCCCCCTGTGACCTATGGCTGGAATTTGTACCTGCCCACTCAACCATATGATAGTTTTTTGATAAGCAGCAAATGGTCAGTTTTATTAATGCATGTCTAATTAGTTTAAAATTTGTTATATTCTTCCTAGTTAGCCTAAGAAAACAGCCAACATTTGGTGATGCTACCACTCATTTCCCTGCCAAATGACATCTGAGAAACGAGTGCAGAAATTCCATACCGATGACACGTCACTACCCAGATCTGGGTAGTGCTTCTGATTGTTCGTGCCGTGTGGGAAATTTGATTCAACCAATCAGTAGCACTACCCTGATCTGGGTAGTGATGCATCATCAGTATGGAATTTCTGTGCTCGTTTCTCAGACATCATTTGATGGGGAAACCAGTGGTAACGTCACCATATGGCGGTTGTTTTCTCAGGCTACTACCTAGTAAGTTTAGCTTTAAATTTTGCTGATAATAAAGAAATTATTATAATCATAACAATAAAGAATTTTTCAACCTTATTGGCCTTTGACAGTGCTGATTACAGTAGCTTGAGTAGTAAGTATTTTTGCTCTCTTGTTCTCATTCTAACTTGCGCTCAATAACTCGAGCAGGCTATGATTTCAATATCAATAGGATGTTGCAACAGGTAGTAATAGACCTTTTTACCGATACGGCGGCCATATTGAATTAATTAGATTTAAGGAGTATTATGGGATGCCCAGGGGGAAGAGCATGATCTGATATACTCGCTCAGTATTTACACATACTTTTCGCTGCAATTTTTCTTTAAGTTTTCCTAGAAAAAGATTGTAATGGTAAAAAAGGTCGTTGAGTCATGTTTGGATGTAATAATAATCGCCTTTTTCCCAAGAAATATACAGTGAAGTTCTCTTTTTGCCCAAAAAGCGCGTGTAAAAACCCGAGCGAGTGCCCCCTGGGCATCCCATAATCCTCCTTAAATCTAATAAATTCAATATGGCCACCATATCAGTGAAAAGGTCTATTGAATAGTATGTGCCATTGTGTGCATTGTAGTAGGACAGTGGAACTTGAAGAGTTTTTTATTATTATTTTCTTGTGGTCCATATACAGGGCTGTCTCAAAGTCTGCGGGTATATGCAGTTAGCAGCCTGGAGTAGAATTGAACAGTTAGGAATTTCTTTTGGTTCTGTTTTCCTTTTGTTTCCAATGAAAGTAGCCGAGGGGTCACGTTCATGCGGTCAAGGTATCTATTGACCAGAAATCAAGACAGTCAAGTGACTCTGATCTGTTTTTTCAAGTTGACAATAGATTTTCTTGTGTAATATTATACCCACAGAAGCACACAGTGTGTATTAATTTGCATGCTAGGGTTAGACTCTTGACCCAGTATTAATTCATAAATATCAAGACAGTACTATTTTATTATTAGCACCCTCTTCCTCAGCCGGCAGGGATTTTTCTCCCTTTTTTCAGGTAGGCAAAGGCAAGTGTGAGCCACACATGGCATTTCTGGATCTCTATGCCAGCTTCGCACTTGTCTTTGCTCACCTGAAAATTGCAAGAAAACACTGCCTGTTCTACATGCCCGGGAGGGTAGTTCCTTATATAAGCCAAATAGGTATGTTCTGCCCCAAAGGGTATGGTTCTTGAGCCCTTTTGGTCTGAAAACAGGTACCGTATTTATTCGATTAACCGCCCTGGGCGCTTATTAAATTTTTGGACCTTGAGAGTGGGCGCTTATTCGAGGTCTACAGGCTACTGCTTGCCATTAATGGGCTTGATTTGATTACACAGCCCTTTTACTCCTATAGTCCTTGTAATGACGAGACTATTTGTCATGCTAACTGTAGAGACACAGTCAGCTATAGGACCGCACTTACCTGGGCACTATTTTTGCCAGTTTGAAAAGCGTTTACCTCAAACCGAAATCAAATGTACGCGTCGGATACCACATCTAGAAATCCGCTTCAATCTTGCCTAGTACAGTGTTCATTCGATCCTCGATCTTTTACAGAAAACCTCTTTTTGAGCAAACGTTACGTAAACATTAACTCATCCTACTACATTATTTTATCATATTTGGTTTAAAACAGTATCCAAAGAAACATGAACAGAAGAGGTGAGAAACCGGTAGGCGCCGGGCGAGAGAATCGCCTTCGCTTACCAAAACAGCAAAAGAGATGAATCAATAACAATGGCGAGCAAATAATCGTTATATATACTTGGAAATTCGATGGAAAAGGTTTCATATGTTTGGAAAATCAAGCTTTCTTCGACTTTGATTTATGCCGGCTCCGTGTCATTTCTTACCTCCACTGATGATCGAATTCAGAAGTATTTCGTTGATGTCAGTGGCTTTCCCTGTATAAATCTCTATAGTCTATAAAAAGAATGATTGCTCTGCTATGGCTTAGGGTCTATAATCAAGATTTCGGCTTGTAACTGGTTCAACTCCACAAGATTTGTTTAGATAGCGTATTTATTCGATTAACCGCCCTGGCAGCTTATTAAATTTTTGGACCTTGAGAGTGGGCGCTTATTCGAGGTGGACGCTTATTCGAGGCTGGGCGCTTATGAAATTTTCACTATTTTCGACAAGTGTAGTTTGTTAATTTTGCAAGAAAACAGTAAATGGTTATAACAAAACTCGAAGATGTAACAACGCAAGGTTTCTGCAAAACACTTTTAAGAAAACTCCGTTTTCGGGGAAGTATCAAATTACGTACTTATTCCTTTTCTGGGGGGTGGTAGGGGGAAGGGAGTGGGCGCTTATTTGAGTTTGAGTGGGAGTAGGAGGGAGGTGGGGTGGGGTGGGGGTGGGCACTTATTCGAGGCTGGGCACCTATTAACTTTTTTTGCCTTTAGAATGTGCGCTTATTCGAGGTTGGGGGCTTATTCGAATAAATACGGTATTCCAGTTATCTGAATTTTGGAATACAAGTTTATTGTTTGATTTAAATTATAAATTTATTAATGGGATGCGCTTCTCCCTATCTGTTTCACGCGCGTGTCTTGTGATATGCAAATCAGCCAGACCGGTTACAAATTAAGCCGAGTGGCTCTGGGGACGAGAATGCAGCCAAACCGGCTAAGAAATGGCATGAAATGCGCATGTGCATCAGCTCACCGTGCATTCTCGACCCCAGTGCTTACGGGTTTGGGTCTCTCTCCTCTACATGCGCAGAAGAGCTCTGGGTCGAGATTGTTTAATGTGTGGATAAAATCCTATGGTGTTTCCATAGAGAGAAATTTTGCACAGTATTACAGTGGGGATGGGGAATTTGGCAAAAAGAAAATTGATTTTTTTGTAAATTCTGTTCTTTGGCTGTTAATGGGAATGAAAGAGTTAATTATGTTTGTATGTATGTGGGGTAGACCTTTAAAATCAATGAAGCTCCTCTAAGGAGGACACCTTTGAGTTAGAGTCATTAAATATCAACTTCGTACTTCCACAGGCTTAAATTTTTATTTTATGTCTTAAGCTAATTAGTATTTTGAAAGACATGAATGATTAATCGAAGAGTGCGTTTTCACATGGTACTAACAGTCAAGCGCGTACAATTAATTGACCACAAGAAAAAGCTCTGAACTGAAGATTTTACGGGTCACACGCCTCCTTTGGTGACCATTGAACCATTTTCTTTTCTTTTTTTCATATTTTCAAGTGCCTTATTAAGATAAAAAGGAAAAAGATGAGTCCCTCCGCGAATTTCTCGCATTTCCTACTTATAATTTTGGCGTTGTTAAAGGGATTTCCTTACCTCAAAGGAATCGAAAGCGCCAATGTTGTGGCCGAAAATTACAGTATCAGGGTGGCTTCACAGTCCAGTGCAAGGGTTCATGAAGACGAAAAGGAGACAAGGATTTCAGAAGCACTGAACCCGGTACTAGTACTAGACAATACAGTGACCGTTAGAGAGCTCTTAAAGGAAGACCCATTCTCACAGTGGACCTATAGATCAAGGTGGAGTGAGTTAAGTGACTTGGAACTCACTAGCGATTCAATGTCAAAGGCTATTCAAGCAGGTAAAGCTTCTCGTCTAAAACGGGTTCTTTTAAAAGCCTTAGCGGGTAAAAAAATCAACGTTGTTATTGTTGGAGGCTCGAACAGCGCTGGAGGAAAGTTAGGTGTCGATGAGGGAAGTCTGGATGGTTTATACTTTAACGTTTTCACGAAATGGTGGAATGAAACCATTGCCAAAGCGACAAACGCATTTGTGAAGGAATATGGAGTGACTATCGGCGGAACGGGCAGTTACGTGTTCGCGTTTTGCTACAAAACATTTATCCCAAGAGACCTAGACATTGATATTGTTTTGATCGAAGCTTCTATTAATTTCAACATCCGCGGCAAGGCCGAGCCCCTGGAACAACTAACTCGTCAAGTCCTCTCATATCCATCAACGCCAGCAGTATTCTACATTAATCTGGTCAGTGGTTTAGGTCTTGACCCGACAACTCAGAAGGTCATTAATCCCCTGTGCACTAATCTCGAGAATTTTAGACAAGCTGAGCTGGCTCATCACTATGGAATATCCTCATTCAGTTTGAAAGAGGTTCTGTGTCGCAAGAAAGACGAAGGATGGGAGGCAGCAGTCACTAATTTGGCAGGCTCGGATGGCCGCCATATTGGTATCAAAGCGCATGCCCAAGTTGCCATGATGATTATCGAACATGTGCGTGGTGTCTTCAAAGAGGTAATCAATGACGTCACAAACAACGTCAACGCAAACGAAATCGCCTCTTTAGCTTTACCGGAACTTTTCTTTTTGAAAAGTAAAACTGAGGCTTTGAGTGATCCATTGTGTTGGACCGGGTTGACGCCCGATGTTTATCAGTCTCGTCAACGCTCAAATCTCAAGCTCGACGTTATTGAAAGCAAAGGATTTTACCGAAAAGGAGGATCGAAAACAGGACAGTATTCTGATGGCAATAATAAAACTGATTTGCGCACCGACGCCCAAGGAGGCTGGACTGCGTGGAACGAATATTCAATCCTTAAGCTGCGTTTTCTGGTCCCGCCGCTTAATTCGCAGACTATCCCTGAATCTCGGTCAGTGATTGTTGTGGCTCACACTTCTGGTTACGGTGGTAAGGCAAAGTTGTGGCTGGATGATAACAAGGATCAAGCAATTTACGTCGATTCCAAAGCGAATTTTGGAAACAATCTGTTAAACACTGTTGCCACAAGGGTGGATCCAGGGTATCACGTTGTCACAGTTCAAACCCTTCGCTGGGGAATGTTTATGGTCAGCGGATTGTTTGTCGGTCCGCCAGATTTCAACAGGCGAGAAGTACTATAGTTGAACTACCTTATTTAATTAGGAAATCTATTGCTTTTTTAGAAAATTTTCTTCCTACTAGTAGCTTGCTAGTTGAAAGCTATACTTGCGAATTGCGATCAGGACCTGGTTAGTGTTATCCGGTTTAGTTGTTCGCTTTTCCGCAGTCGCCGGAATCCACAAATCCGCTGGCGGACAGCACTTTTTTTTAGTGTCAAGGAGAGCGCATGAGTGCTATGAAAGTTTAAGACAGCCGGCCTTTGCTGATTGTCAAAGCGAAAAGCGAACCATTACTTGAGGAGAAAAATGATGTACACGCTAAAGATTCTCGAATGTAATGAAATATCGACACCACACCAAATGACAAAAAAGAGAATTGAGGAATTAGGTTCGCGTTATTTTTTTATAAGCAATATCTTCCTGTTTCGTTTGGAATATTTAATATTGGCCTTAAACCGGGGGTGTGCATTTCCTTGTCTCTACACTTTCGTGCATCTTTCACTTGTCGTGATTCTTACCTTTTTTTTATCACTGGAACCATTATATTCTGGTTTTTTGCTCCCCAAGATTCAGCCTCGGCGAGGCTGAGGTGCAGTTTAGTAATACTTTGGGACATCCTCGACCCCAGGGAAATGCCTTGGGGACGAGGATGACTTGGGGGCTGTCCACTCTTGGAGTCCGAGAATTAGTGCAAGAGCACCCTCACAAAATGGTGTTGTGTTAACACCTCGAGTGACCCCCGATACGTAACTGTGTATATAATGTCTCCCCATCCGACGAAATTTTTCAAACTTGAGCTTCGATTTCAAGTGGGTACAAAGTAGTTGATTGTCACTGAACTAACAAAAAACAGTGTGCACACAGGGACCCGATGCCTTATTTAGTACCCAAGTGCAAAGTCTCTCAACCTCGTATTCGGGCACGTTCACAGTGCCCGAAGTCGAGTGTTGGTACTTAAAAATAGCGTGAGTTCACATTAGCGCCCAGCGAGTACCGTACTCGAGCATCGTGCCAGGGCACCAAGAGTAAACGCTGAAGCTGACGCCGTCAAACAATAAACAGATGAACTGAATCCTGCGCTGAATCCAGCAAAAGGAGAATTGACTGGTGGCCAGGTGGCTTGGTGCACAACACTTTCACTTTCAAACTCTTAGATTTTTAATTTAGACTGTTCACGGCTCCCTATTTTTCCGTAACGATCGTCGAGACCGAGCGCTTTTTGTTACGGGCGCGCATGTTGGTTTCAAATGTTCCAAGTAATAAACCCCCGTCGCCCGTCTTTTTGGTACATTTCAGTGAAGCCAAGATGGCCGCCCATAACTGCGGCGAAGCCCTCAACCCAGACGATCGTACGCAAAAATGGGGAATTGTGAACAGTCTATTTTCAACCATACCAGAAGGGTAAATATAAGAGAAGGTTATGCAAAAGACGTCATTTTATTTGAATCAATGACATGAAAATAAAGAACGCGTATAGTAGAGGATTTTCGATTTAGCGATACCAAAGTCCTTCATTTTTCCTTATGACTAAAACCGTTTCATTAGGCCTTTCTTTGAATTAAACTTTTTGTTTATTTAGTTTTGGGAAAAAAATAGAACTAATTTAGGAGATATGAATAAAGTTAGAAAAATAGAGTTTGAGGGAAATTATCATTTATTTAATAGATTAAAACAGTTTACTATAATAGTCACCCGTGAACTCTCAGTGCTTATGTTTGCGGAATAAAAACATGGCATCAAAGATAATTTTTGTACCTCTAAAAGTGCCGATAATTGAACTTCCAATCCCCCTAAGTGTCGAATTCTTAAAAGAACTTCCTCGTTGTGAATGGAACTTTAGGTTATTTTATTTGGTTTCCATTGCCACCTGCTCATAGCAAGCCTGTAGAAATGATTACTGAGAAAAGTCCAATCAGTTCTAAACCAAAGCTGGGATCATCCGCCGAGCTTATCGTCACCTTCATGCCATTGCACCAAGCTTTAATTGGCTGACTGCAGGATTGTTCGCCTGTTTTTTATTGACTACTTCTAATACAGCCTTTCGGTTTTTGGTTTAGCGACTGGGTCATTTGAAAATTGCTCTGGTTCAGTTCTCATGCTTTCCTCCGAAATAGACACACTAGCGCTTAATTGTTTGAGAGTTGACTTGGTCATGATGAAAATATAACGCTGCTTCTAAACAGTTTTTTATTGACAATAGTTGGCTATAGGGAATTTATCCATCTTGAAAGATCTCTACTAAAGAGAGATTTTAAATTATAGAAGTCAGACACCTTCCACTAAATTATTTTGATCTATTTTGTTACCTCTATTCAAGATAGCTAAACGATTTTAAAGGTCATTTTGAGTGGTCTCTCGACATTTTACCGAGAAATTCCGACGAATGATATCTATAATGAAAACTGGTCTGTTCCAAGCAGGTAATGACAAGTAACTCTGAGGGGTTTGTTGTTCAGTTATGGTAAGGGTAAAACGGAATAATTACAAGCACAATAGGGAGCTTAAGCAGCGACGTTTTTGAGCGACGCACGTCAACCGGAAGTGAGGTATTTTCCCTCTTAACATGCCTTGATGATATAAAATTTGTATTCCTTAGCTTCTTTACTGTTATAGAGGCGATTTGACTGAAAATTTGCGCGAAACCACCGTCAAAAAATGAAAAAAGGCCACTTCCGGTTGACGTGCGTCGCTCAAAAACGTTGCTGCTTAAGCTCCCTAATATCTGATGAGCGACGATAGTTTTCCTAGTTAAGGATAAATCATGAGTAAGAGATTCTCTTTTCTTAAGAATGGCAGCCGATCCGTATCTTGAGTATCTTGCGTACCACACATTGCGAAATCATTGCTAATGTCGGAGTCGATTTCATCGTTCAAATAGTTTGCGCGTAATGAAAAATGGCGTGTTATAATCAGTAACGATCGTAGTGATTTATTGCGATTTTTAGCCCCAATTCATTTTCTGGAACTGTAAGTGGTTACTTTCTGCTGTGGATTATAAAGACTAAACAAAAGAATATAAACCTCGCATTCCAATTTGCGCCGTTCAAAGAAGCTATTACAAAGTACAAAAACTAAGAGTGCAACCTTCGCTTTTTCCATTCTCGGCCAGAAAAAAAAAAGCGATTCATAAACAGCATTCCAGTGATATTCACTTGGTTTCGTTTCCACTCACAATCTTTTGAAGAACAACCTTCGAAACAAAACTTCATCCTGTCATGTTTGTATTTTTGGGGAGGGTGAGGAGTTGTTGGAAATGAAACAGCAATAAACCATTTTACAGTTATGAGCTTAGAACTCTAGCCTCTGAGGTTGAGATTCACCTTGTTCTGATACAAACCTCTTTCCTTTTCTTACAAAAATCATGCTAAAAAAAGAATACCAGCTAGCATAAGAACAATATGATTCACATAATAAAGGAGGATAAGGGTTGTATCAAAACAAGGTCAACTTTAGCCTCGTTTGCACCCGTAACTGTAAAATGGACTATTGAGAACAACAACAGCAACAACGAAATAAATATAAAAATAAATAAAAGAAACTCAATATATTCACGGACACCTTTATTTCATTCATTAAATCATAAACATTTTTATGAGTATAAGAAGTATTTTCCTGATTACAGATTCATTGTATAACTGTGATTGTGGCTGGTCCGCAGTGCCAACTTAAGATCGCTTTAAATTGGAACGTGTGCGCGTTATTCTTTTAGTGGCCGCTCATCACAAGTGTATGAGTCACAGCCCATACAGTAGCAAGGCTTGCACACTTTATTTGGCGCTCCACAAGGGTGAGACATGCAAGGATCCGCATAACACTGCGCTTGCCTTGTGCAGTTGGGACAATCTATGTGAAAGAAAAACCAACAAGTAAGCAACAAACGAAGAAACCTGCAAAAACGAAATTTCTAAATATCTTATCTCTAACGGATACCCCTATTCGTTTGTTGCTAACATCAGTTTTCCAGGAATTAACCAGACATCTGATAAAGAATCTACAACCGAAATTAAATCTACAATATACGATTCTGCCATACACTTAAGGGTCACCTGACCCAGTTCGTCGTTGCCTACAACAGCATGGCATACAATCTGTTTTCAAAGTCGACACTACAATTAGATCACACTTGGTGCTGGCTGTGTGAAAAATTTGATTTACACCAAATTTACTCAGTGCAAATTTGGTGCAAAAAAGTGCAAATTACGGTTAAATCAAGCTCTCGAATTTACGACCCCGTGTACACTGGCATGCAAATGCGGTATTAACCATCGTTGCCCTTGATTACCCCCTAATTTGCACTTTTTTGTACCATTTTTGCCCCGAATCCAATTTTTCGTGCAGGTGGAGCAGTTCCCTTTGGGAATGCTGTAAAGTATACATTGCCGGGCAAAACGGGAAGAGGTATGCGTCAACGGATTGCAGAGCACGATAGGGATGTATGGCTTTCACGAACTATTTAGAGTTCCTTGAAGTTTACATGGGCGTAATCAAGATTTTTTCAGAGGTACGCACAACTTTCCAAATGCCCCTGCTATTTTTGCAAGTAGCAGTTACGATCTCTAGACCACAGAGATGTCAGTGAGATTTGTTAGTAGGATTTTCAGAAACGTTCAATATATGTTTCAGAAGAAAAAAACATAACTTACAGAAAATTTCCCTTCCTGTGACCTGATTGCATCCAAAATAAAAAGAAAGCAACTGTGTTAGATTCTTCGAAAAAAATGTCAAGTGATAAAACTCTTTTTGTACCAAGCCTCCATAAACATCCGGACAGAATTTGGAGTATCGGAATCTCGATTTTGACAGGATTGGGAAAACTAGTGTTCTCTGTCGCTCTGATATTTAAAAAAACAACAACAACAACAACAACGGCAACAAACAAACAAAAAAAAAAACAAACATACAAACAAACAGCAGAAAGTTACAAAAAAAGTTTAATTCTAATTAAATTTCTGGAAACAAAAGAGAGCGTATTCACTCACGTGTCCAGCATTCAGCAAATTTATGGGAACAAAAGAATTTTTTTACAAAAGAAACGAGTCCAACTCCCACAGGATTTGTTTGCAACACCAATATGGCCGCCGTTTCATTGTTTTCGAACACCAATATGGCCGCCGTGACCTCATGTGAGTACGCTCTATACGTGGAATAGCACAACTTGAACGGCAAAAAAGCAAGAACAAACCACAACGAGAAAAAGCAAATAATTGAGGTATTTACCGTTTTTTTATTTTAGCTAACAATTAAACGCAAGAAGAACGTCGTAAATCATCCAAAACACTAACATTCATCGGAAAGCGCGAACTTACTGATTAATAGCAGAAGCGTATAATCCTAAGAGGGTTATATGTTTCTGTTAAAAGCTGTACCTGCACAAGGTCTTGGGAGAAGATACAAAGTATACTCAGCAAAATCAAGAACTTCATCTCTTTTACCTGTATGAAATCAAATGATATTTTCGAGCAGTTTTGGGTTAAACAAGAACGCTTTTAAAAAAGATTTAAGTCTTGCTTGTTTGGAGATTAGCTAAGAAGTGAGGAGGTGATTAATTCTACCTTAAAAAAGTATTTCCTCGCTAAACGTTTCTTACTTTCTACGTTATCGACGGTCTAGTAGTCTTCAGAATATATAAAAGAATCGCTTGCATTTTTAGAGTCACGCTGGTATAAAAGCAAGCGAGACTAATTATGTGCTTAAGATAAATTACAGTTAATATATATGATGGTGTAATTTACCGTCTTTTGAAAGCCTCTCCCAGTCGTAGTTACCTGCCGATAGCTTGTGAAGAGTCTTAACAAAACGTTATTTCGTCTTATTTTCTAAAACCTTTGTTTAATGTAAATTACAAATTGAAGTTGGATATGGCACTTCATTGCAGCTGAAATCACTCGAAAAAGTCAAGTGTCGTCCTTACATTTAAGTTGAAAGGCGATCACTCCAAATTAAAGAAAACAAAACTCGTACCAATTTAATTGGGATTTGGGTGAAAATCAAACTTGACGAAGTAAGAGAGGTCTGACCTAGCCTACATGTAGCTTGTTTACTGTACAATGGCTACTGCATACTCAAATTGATCTCAAAACGTTAATTAAAGGAAGGCTCGTCGGGCTTAAATTTTCAGAAATTTGGACTTAAATTGTTATGTTATTTTAGTATCTGATTCGGAAGTATTACTTTATTAGCTTCGTCAGATAATGATGAGCATATGTCAGTGAGGCAAAAACTGTAAACAAAGATTCGCCTATAGTAGTAGTTCATCTGTGAGCCGCTTTAATTTCAGTGCTAGAAATTATAATCCACCATGTTAATTAAGGATTTAATAAAGTCTTTCAATATCAAGATCTTGCCAGAGAAGTTTGAAAAATGTGGGATGTAAAGGCAAAGGTTATTCCGGTGGTAATGGGGGCATTAGGATCAGTACCAGTGAGTTTGAAAAAAGATTAGAGGTTATTGATGTTGAAATCTCTGTCAAACTGATCCAGAAATGTGCAATGTTGGGGCCAGTAAAAATTTTTTAAGAAAGGTGCTTGAGATGCAGAGGAGAGGAAATCAAACAGACATGTGTTCGTTAACTTCCCTAGGCAAGTAATTTTTGTTACCCGGAGTCAGAGAAGAACTGAAGAAAGCAGCTAATCCTTTTAGGCCACTTCAGGCTACGCTTTCCACCCTCCGTGGTTAACAGTTTGCATTCTTACGTTTTATACTGGATAATGATAATCATAATAAAATAAACTAGGCTGCTGAAGATCAGTCAGAACACCGGAGGCTGTGGATTCGTGCCCTAAGGAAATCCTGCAAAGATTTGTTTTCTTTGTCTCGCCTGGTTTTAAGTGGGATTTATTGGTCATCTCTATCTAGCTCTGTTATAAGCCTTCACATTTTGGTTGGCCGCTTACAGGAGAGTTCATACCCTTTTCTCTAGTCCATTCTTTTGTTGCATTTAATTTGCTACGAGGAAAAACATCAATGTACCCTTTCAGAGAAAATTATTTATTCCATGCTCCTTAAGCACCATAATCATATTTTAAGGGATGCTTTGATTCAAATTCTATAGCGAAATGAACGCGTTCGTACAAACCACTTTGCGACAATTCGTCATCATTGTTACACTTGTATGCCATTATTCACCCTTGTTTTTATCGTTTTAAAACGGCCAGTTTCCCCAGTTGTTCAAACGCTGGCTAGTGCTATCCACGTTACAAATTACCATTCATCGGAAAAGTACAAGTCGTGTACTGTATTAGGAAAAACAACCGCGTTATCCACATTTTTTCTCGGTTTGCTTCTATCCGTTAATTCGGAGTGCTTATGTTTGTGGACTATTAACATGGCATCAAACCTAATTTTTTTACCTCCAAAAGTGCCGATTAAATTGAACTTCAATCAAAAGAACTTCCTCGCTGTGAATGGAACTTTAGGTTATTGATTTGGTTTCCACTGCCACCTGCCCATAGCAAGCCTGTAGAAATGATTAAGAAAAGTCCAATCAGTTCTAAACCAAAGCTGGGATCATCCGCCGAGCTTATCGTCACCTTCATGCCATTGCACCAAGCTTTAATTGGCTGACTGCAGGATTGTTGGCCTGTTTTTTATTGACTAGTAATACAGCCTTTCAGTTTTTGGTTTAGCGATTGGGTCATTTGGGTCATTCGTCACCTTCATGCCGTTTCACCAAGCTTTAATTGGCTGACTGCAGGATTGGTCGCCTGTTTTTTATTGACTACTAATACTGCCTTTCAGTTTTTGGTTTAGCGACTGGGTCATTTGAAAGTTGCTCTGGTTCAGTTCCCATGCTGTCCTCCGAAATAGAAACACTAGCGCTTGATTGTTTGAGAGTTGACTTGGTCATGATGGAAATATAACGCTGCTTCTAAACAGTATTTTATTGACAATGGTTGGCTATAGGTAATTTATCCATCTTGAAAGATCTCTACAGAAAAGAGCTTTATAGAAAATGGACACCTACCACTAAATTATTTTGATCTATTTTGTTACCTCTATTCAAGATAGCTAAACGATTTAAAGGCCATTTTGAGTGGTTTCTCGACATTTTACCGAGAAATTCCGATGAATGATAACTATAATGAAAACTGGTCTGTTGCAAGAAGGTAATGACAAGTAACTGTAACTGGTTTGTTGTTCAGTTATGGTAAGTGTAAAACGGAATAATCACAAGCAAAATATCTGATGAGCGACGATAGTTTTCCTAGTTAAGGATAAATCATGAGAAAGAGATTCTCTTTTCAAAAAGAATGGCAGCGGATCAGTATCTTGAGTATCTTACGCACCACACATGCATGGCGACATCATTGCTAATACGTCGGAGTCGATTTCATCGTTCAAATAGTTTTGCACGCAATCAAAAATGGCGCTTTATAATCAGTAACGATCGTAGTGATTTATTGCGATGTTTAGCCTCAATTCATTTTCTGGAACTGTAAGTGGTTACTTTCTGCTGTGGATTATAAAGACTAAACAAAAGAGTATAAACCTCGCATTCCAATTTGCGGCGTTCAAAGTATCTATTACAGTGTATGGAAAAGAAGAGTGCAACCTTCGCATTTTCCTTTCTCGGCCAGAAAAAAAAAGCGATTCATAAACAACATTCCAGTGAACAACAACCTTCGAAACAAAACTTCATCCTGTCGTGTTCGTATTTTGGGGGAGGGTGAGGAGTTGTTGGAAATGAAACAGCGATAGACCATTTTACAGTTATGAGTTAGTACCCTAGCCTCTGAATGAAAGTGAGGCTGATAGTAACCTTGTTTTGATACAAACCTCTTTCCTTTTCTAATGAAAATCATGCTAAAAAATACTAGTTAGCATAAGAAGAACATGATTGACATAATAAAGGAGGATGAAGTTTGTATCAAAACAAGGTCAACTTCAGCCTCTTTTGCACCCGCAACCGTAAAATGGACTATTGAGAACAACAAGAGTAACAACGAAATAGATATAAAAATAAATAAAAGAAACTTTATATATTCACGGACACCTTTATTTCATTCATTAAATCATAAACATTTTTATGAGTATAAGAAATATTTTCCTGATTACAGATTCATTGTATAACTATGATTGTGGCTGGTCCGCGGTGCCAAAAAAGGACGCGTGCGCGTTATCCTTTTAGTTGCGGCTCACAAGTGTAGTCACAGTCCTGACAGTAGCAAGGCTTGCATACTGTATTTGGCGCTCCACAAGGGTTAGACATGCAAGGGTCCACATAGCACATCACTGGTCGCATTGGGCATTTGGGACAATCTATGTGAAAGAAAAACCAACAAGTAACCAACAAACGAAGAAACCTGCAAAAACGAAATTTATAAATATCTTATCTCTAACGGTTCACCCTTTTCGTTTGTTGCTAACATCAGTAATCCAGGAATTAACCAGACATCTGATAAAGAATCTACAACCGAAATTAACTCTACAATATACGATTCTGCCGTACATTTAAGGGTCACCTGAAGCAGTTCGTCGTTGCCTACAGCAGCATGGCATAAGATCTGTTTTCAAGTTCGACAATGCAATTTGATCACACTTGATTTACATCAAATTTACTTACAAATTTCGTGCAAAAAAGTGCAAATTACGGTTAAATCAAGCCCTGGAATTTACAACCCTATGTAAACTGGCATGCAAGTGCGGTATTTACCATCTTTGCACTTGATTTCCCCCTAATTTGGACTTTTTTGCACGAATCCAACTTTTCGTGCAGGTGGAGCAGTTTGTAAGATTCTTTGGAAATGCGGTAAAGTATACATTGGCAAAATGGGAGGAAGTATGCATGAGCGGATTACAGAGCACGATAGGGGTGTATGGCTTTCGCGAACTATTTAGAGTTCTTGGAATTTACAGGGGCGTAGCCGAGATTTTTTCAGGGGGTACGCACAATTTTCCAAATGCCCCCGCACGTTTTGCAAGTGGCAGTTACGATCTCTAGACCACAGAGGTGTGTTGGGATTTGTTAGTAGGATTTTCAGAAATGTTCCATATATGTTTCAGAAGACAAAAAAGATAACTTACCCTTCAATTCTTTGCCTGTGACCTGAGTGCATCCAAAATAAAAAGAAAGTAACTGTGTTAGATTCTTCAAAAAGAATGTCAAATGATAAAACGTTTTTGTACCCAGCCTCGCCTCAATAAACATCTGGACAGCATTTGAAGTACTGGAATCTCGAAGGTGCTTTATTAACGGATTTTGACAGTATTGGAAAAACTAGTGTTCTCTGTTGCCCCTAAAAAACAACAACAACAACAAACAAACAAAAACGCAAACATACGAACAAACAAACAAACAGAAAGTTACATAACAAGTGTAATTCAAATTACCCGATATAGAACGTATTCACTCACGTGTCCAGCATCTATGCAAATTTATGAGAACAAAAGAGAGCTTATTCACGCACGTGTTCAGTATCTATGCAATTTATGGGAACGTGGGGAGAGCGTATTCACTCACGTGGCGAGCATCTATGGAAATTTTTGAGAACTAAAGAATTTCTTACATATAAGAAAAGAGTCCAACTCCCACAGGATTTGTTTGGAACACTAATATGGGCGCCTTGACGTCATGTGAATACGCTCTTGAACGGCAAAAAAAGCAAGAACAAACCATAAAGAGAAAAAAACAATTAATTGACAGAGGTGTTAACGCTTTTTTATTAGCTAACAGTTAAACGCAAGGAGACAAAAACGTCCTAAATCATCCAAAACACTAACATTCATCGGAAAGCGCGAACTTACTGATTAATAGCAGAAGCATATAATCCTAAGAGGGTTATATGTTTCTGTTAAAAGCTGTACCTGCACAAGGTCTTGGGAGAAGATACAAAGTATACTCAGCAAAATCAAGAACTTCATGTCTTTTACCTGTACGAAATAAAATGATATTTTCGAGCAGTTTTAAGTAAAACAAGAACACCTTTAAATATAAGTTAAGTCTCGCTTGCTTGGAGATTAGCTAAGAAATGAGGGGGCGATTAATTCTACCTTAAAAAAGGATTTCCTCGCTAAAAGTATTTTACTTTCTACGTTATCGACGATCGAGTATTCACGACATATAAAAGAGTCGCTTGCATTTTTAGAGTCTCGCTGCTATAAAAGCAAGCGAGACTAATTATTTGCTTAAAATAAATTACAGTTAATATATATGATGGTGTAATTTACCGTCTTTTGAAAACCTCGCCCAATAGTAGTTACCTGCCGATAGCTTATGAAGAGTCTCGACAAACCTTTATTCCGTCTTATTTTCAAAAACCGTTGTTAAATGTTAATTACAAATTGAAGTTGGATATGGCACTTCAATGCAGCTGAAATCACTCGAAAAAGTCAAAATATTGTCTTTACATTTAACTTGACAGGAGATCACGCGAAATTAAAGAAAACAAAACTCGTACCAATTTACTTGGGATTTGAGTTAAAAGCAAACTTGACGAAGTAAAAGAGGTCTGGTATAACCTACATGTAGCTTGTTTAACTGTAGGCTGGCCGCTGCATACTCAAATTGATCTCAAAACTTTAAAGGAAGGCTCTTCGGGCTCAAATTTTTAGAGGTTCGGATTGAAACTGTTATGCTATTTCAGTATTCAGAAGTTTTATTTTATTAGCTTCCTCAGATAATGATGAGCATATGCCAGTGAGGCAAAAACTGTAAACAAAGAGTCGCTTATGGTAGTAGTTCATCTGTGAGCCTCTTTAATTTCAGTTCTAGAATTTTTAATCTACCATGTTAATTAAGGATTTAATAAAGTCTTTCAATATCAAGATCTTGCGAGAGAAGTTCAAAAAATGTGGGATGTAAAGGCAAAGGTGATTCCGGTGGTAATGGGGGCATTAGGATCAGTACCAATGGTTATTGATGTTGAAATCTTTGTGAAACTGATCCAGAATTGTGCGATCTTGGGGCCAGCAAAAACTTTTTAAGGAAAGTGCTCGAGATGTTGAGGAGCGGAAATCAAACACTAGACAGTGTTGCTTGGCTACCCTAGGCAACTTGTTGTTACCCAAAGCCGGAGAAGAGCTGCCGAGAAACCAGCTAATCCTTTTAGGCCACGTCGGGCTACGCTTTGCACCCTACGTTGTCAGGCAGTTTGCATTATTACGTTTGATAGATTTGTGTCCCAAGGAAATCCAAAGATTTGTTTTCTTTGTCTCGCGTGGTTCCCTGATTGCGATTAGCAAGATTAACACTAAGTGGGATTTATGGGTCATCTCTATCTAGCTCTATTTAACCCCTTCTCTGTTGTATTCTTTTGTTGCATTAAGTGCTACGAGGAAAAACATTTCAATGTACCCTTTCAGAGAAAATTATTTATTCCATGCTCCTTAAGCACCATAATCATATTTTAAGGGATGCTTTGATTCAAATTCTTTCATGGCGAAATGAACGCTTTCGTACAAACCACTTTCCGATAATTCGTCATCATAATGATTGTTACACTTGCATTCCATTATTCACTCTTGTTTTTATCCGCGTTTTAAAACGGCCAGTTTCCCAAGTTGTTGAAACGCTGGCTAGGCTATCCACCTTACAAATTACTATTCATCGGAAAGGTACAAGTCATGTACTGTATTAGGAAAAACAGAAAAAACATTTTTTTCTCGGTTTGCTTCCACTTTTATTTCACACTCATAGCTTATTACAGTGTATAACCGCCTTTTAAAAAGCTCGTCTGAGACTGTTAACCTCCTGGCGCCAATCCTTTATAAGCTGGGACACAGACGGGGTAACACCATTTACAGTTGCAAGGGATGCACCGTTCGCTCGGAGAACAATAGTTAAACATGCAAGGGTCTACAAAGCATTTAATCTGCTGGTCTCTTGGGCATGGTGTTAGGCAGCCTAAATCTGAAGCAAACAATGAAGTGATTAGTTTTGCCGAACAAAAGAAAATAGAACAAAGGGTACACTCAAAAAACAACATGGCAAAATAATTTGGGGAAAAAACTAATAGGTATAGTTTGGGTGGACAGACGTTAATTATGATTGGATGGTGGTATCAGAAGTCAAACAGTAACGAATTTAAAACCGCTTGTCCATTTCATTGACCCCAGAAAACTTCTCATCAAAAACTTCCAGTGATCCTCTCTTCGGAGACTGAGTCTCTTCCCAACTCAGCCGCGTTGGGAAGGGACTGAAGGGAACTCAGTAAATACGTACCTTTTGGCACTCTTCCGACAGACTTGCTTTCAACCTAAAAAAATGAGTCAAACCAACAAAAAATAAAAACATAAACACTAGCAGTTAAGAAGGAAGAATCCACGACAAAAGATATTACTCCCCCCTAAACAAAAGAACTTCAAGACTATAGCCGTACTTCCTCCACGTCTTTGAATTAAACTTTATGTTTATTTAGTTTTAGAAAAAAAAATAGAAATAATTTGCGGGATATGAATAAAGTTAAAAAACAGAGTTTGAGGGAAATTATTATTTATTTACTAGATTAAAACAGTTTACCACGGTCACCCGTCAACCCGCAGTGCTTATGTTTGTGGAATAAAAACATGGCATCAAACCTAATTTTTTTACCTCCAAACGTGCCGATTAAATTGAACTTCAATCAAAAGAACTTCCTCGTTGTGAATGGAACTTTAGGTTACTGATTTGGTTTCCACTGCCACCTGCGCATAGCAAGCCTGTAGAAATGATTAAGAAAAGTCCAATCAGTTCTAAACCAAAGCTGGGATCATCCGCCGAGCTTATCATCAGCTTCATGCCGTTTCACCAAGCTTTAATTGGCTGACTGCAGGATTGTTCGCCTGTTTTTTATTGACTACTAATACTGCCTTTCAGTTTTTGGTTTAGCGACTGGGTCATTTGAAAATTGTTCTGGTTCAGTTCTTATGCTGTCCTCCGAAATAGACACACTAGCGCTTGATTGTTTACGAGTTGACTTGGTCATGGTGAAAATATAACGCTGCTTCTAAACAGTATTTTATTGACGATAGTTGGCTATAGGTAATTTATCCACGTTGAAAAATCTCTACTGAAAAAGAGCTTTATAGAAGTCGGACACCTGCCACTAAATTATCTTGTTACCTCTACTCAAGATAGCTCAACGATTTAAAGCCGGCCATTTTGAGTGGTTTCTCGACATTTTAGCGAGAAATTCCGATGAATGATCACTATTATAAAAATGAAAATCTGTTCCAAGCGGGTAATGACAAGTAACTCTAACGGGTTTGTTGTTCACTCATGGTTAGTGTAAAACGGAATAATCACTGACAAGCACCTGATATCTGATGAGCGACGATAGTTTTCTCAGTTAAAGATAAATCATGACTGGTAAGAGATTCTCTTTTCTCAGAGAAACGCAGCGGATCAGTTTCTTAAGTATCTTGCGTACCACACATGGCGACATCATTGCTAACGTTGGATCCGAGTAGATTTCATCGTTCAGGAGCACCCTAGCACTTTTAAACGTATTTTAGTATTTAAACGGTAAATATCGGCATATTTATATCCCCCAAAAGTTTTTCATCCGTTCGGATTTCCTAGCTGAAAGTCTAGTGATCCGAAAAATTATAGGGATCAAAACTGACCTTTTCGAAAATTTCAGCCAGAAAAAAGGCTCTCGAAAATTCTAGGTAACCTTTTTAGGGTAAAAATCCGTTAAAAATGGGCAATTATACAATTATTTAGATGTTCGAAAATCCTAGGAGAGGCAGGGAAGCAAGAAATTTTACAACAAATGTTCCGAAAATTCTAGATCTCAAACCGTCTTCCGAACAGATACTTTACGAAAATTGACGTTGGGTGCCCCTGATCGTTCAAACAGTTTGCACGTAATGTAAAATGGCGCGTTATAATCAGTAGTAATCGTAGTGATTTGTTGCGATTTTTAGCCCCAATTCATTTTCTGGAACTGTAAGTGGCTACTTTCTGCTACAGATTATAAAGGCTAAAAAAGAGAGTATAAACCTCCCATTCCAATTTGCGTCGTTCAAAGAAGCTATTACAGAGTACGAAAAGTAAGAGTACAACCTTCGCTTTTTCCATTCTCGGCCAGAAAAATTAGCAATTCATAAACAACATTCCAGTGATATTCACTTGATTTCGTTTCAATTCAATCTTTTGAAGAAAAACCTTCGAAACAAAACCTCATCCTGTCATGTTTGTATTTTGGGGGAGGGTGACGGGTTGTTGGAAATGAAACAGCAATAGATCATTTTACAGTCATGATCTTAGTACCCTAGCCTCTGAGTGAAAGTGAGGCTGATAGTGACCTTGTTTTGATACAAACCTCTTTCCTTTTCTTATGAAAACCATGCTAAAAAATACTAGTTAGCACTTAGAGCAACATGATTTACACAATAAACGAGGATAAAGTTTGTCTCAAACCAAGGTCAACTTCAGCCTCGTTTGCACCCGTAACTGTAAAATGGACTATTGAGAACAACAACAGCAACAACAGAATAAATATATAATTAAATAAAGGAAACTTAATATATTCACGGACACCTTTATTTCATTCATTAAATCATACACATTTTTATGGGTATAAGAAGTATTTTCCTGATTACAGATTCATTGTATAACTGTGATTGTGGCTGGTCCGCAGTGCCAAAAAAGCAGGCGTGCGCCTTATCCTTTTAGTGGCCGCTCACAAGTGTAGTCACAGTTAAAACAGAAGCAAGGCTTGCACATTGTATTCCTCCTTTCCAGGCGCCTAGAAAGCTCTCTACAAGGGTTAAACCTGCAAGGATCCGCAAAACACTGCACTTGCTTTGAGCATTTGGGACAATCTATGTGAAAGAAAAACCAACAAGTAACCAACAAACTAACAAACCTGTAAAAGCGAATTTTATAAATATCTTATTCCCCTATTCGTTTGTTGCTAACATTAATAATCCAGGAACCAGACATCTGATAAAGAACCTACAACCGAAATTAAATCTACAATCTACGATTCTGCCATACATTTAAGTGTCACCTGAGGCAGTTCGTCGTTGCCTACAACAGCATGGCATACGATCTGTTTTCAAGTTGGACACTACAATTAGATCACACTTAGTGCGACGTAAAAATGCTGGCTGTGTGAAAAATTTGATTTACACCAAATTTACTCAGTGCAAATGTGGTTTTACGATCTCTAGACCACAGGGGTGTGTTGGGATTTGTTAGTAGGATTTTCAGAAATGTTTCATATATGTTTCAGAAGACAAAAAACATAACTTACCCTGCAATTCTTTGCCTGTGACCTGAGTGCATCCAAAGTAAAAAGAAGTAACTGTGTTAGATTCTTCAAAAAGAATGTCAAATGATAAAACTTTTTTGTACCAAGCCCCGCCTCAATAAACATCTGGACAGCTTTTGAAGTATTGGAATCTCGAAGGTGCTTTATTAACGGATTTTGACAGTATTGGGAAAACTAGTGTTCTCTGTTGCCCCTATAAAAACAACAAACAAACAAACAAACAAAAAACAAACATACAAACAAACAAACAAACAAACAAACAAACAGAAAGTTACACAAAAAGTGTAATTCAAATTACCCGATATAGAGCGTACAACATCTTGGGAGAAGATACAAAGTATACTCAGCAAAATCAAGAACTTCATGTCTTTTACCTGTATGAAATAAAATGATATTTTCGAGCAGGTTTAGGTTAAACAAGAACACCGTTAGAAAAAAGTTAAGTCGCTTGCTTGGAGATTAGCTAAGAAGTGAGGAGGTGTTCTACCTTAAAAAAGGATTTCCTCGCTAAACGTTTTTTACTCTCTACGTTATGTTATCAACGATCGAGTATTCTTCAGAATATATAAGAGAATCGCTGTTATAAAAGCACGCGAGACTAATTATTTGCTTAAAATAAATTACAGTTGACTTATATTATGGTGCAATTTACCGTCTTTTGAAAGCCTCGCTCAATCGTAGTTACCTGCCGATAGCTTGTGAAGAGTCTCGACAAACCTTTATTTCGTCTTATTTTCAAAAACCGTTGTTAAATGTAAATTACAAATTGAAGTTGGATAAAGCACTTCAATGCAGCTGAAATCACTCGAAAAAGTCAAAATATTATCTTTACATTTAACTTGACAGGAGATCACGCGAAATTAAAGAAAACAAAACTCGTAACAATTTACTTGGGATTTGAGTTAAAAGCAAACTTGACGAAGTAAAAGAGGTCTGGTATAACCTACATGTAGCTTGTTTAACTGTAGACTGGCCGCTGCATACTCAAATTGATCTCAAACTTTAAAGGAAGGCTCTTCGGGATCAAATTTTTAGAGGCTCGGAAACTGTTATGCTATTTCAGTGTTCAGAAGTTTTATTTTATTAGCTTCCTCAGATAATGATGAGCATATGCCAGTAAGGCAAAAACTGTAAACAAAGAGTCGCTTATGGTAGTAGTTCATCTGTGAGCCTCTTTAATTTCAGTTCTAGAATTTTTAATCTACCATGTTAATTAAGGATTTAATAAAGTCTTTCAATATCAAGATCTTGCGAGAGAAGTTCGAAAAATGTGGGATGTAAAGGCAAAGGTGATTCCGGTGGTAATGGGGGCACTAGGATCAGTACCAATGGTTATTGATGTTGAAATCTTTGTGAAACTGATCCATTAATGTGCGATGTTGGGGCCAGCAAAAACTTTCTAAGGAAGGTGCTCGAGATGTTGAGGAGAGGAAGTCAAACACTAGACAGTGTTCCTTGGCTACCTTACGCAACTTGTTGTTACCCGAAGCCAGAGAAGAGCTGCCGAGAAACCAGCTAATCCTTTTAGGCCAGACCAGGCTACGCTTTGCACCCTACGTTGTCAGACAGGTTTGCATTATTTTGTTTGATACTGCATAATGATAAATATAATAATGACATAAACTAGACTGCTGTAGATCAGTCAGGAGACCGGCCGGAGGCTGTGAATTCGTGTCCCAAGGAAATCCAAAGATTTGTTTACTTTGCCTTCCGTGGTTCCCTTATTGCGATTGGCAAGATTAACGCTAACTGGGATTTATGGGTCATCTCTATCTAGCTCTATTTACCCTTTTATCTGTTCTATTCTTTTGTTGTATTAAGTGCTACGAGGAAAAACATTTCGATGTACCCTTTCAGAGAAAATTATTTATTCCATTCTCCTTAAGCACCATAATCATATTTTAAGGGATGCTTTGATTCAAATTCTATCAAGGCGAAATGAACGCGTTCGTACAAACTGCTTTCCGATAATTCGTCATCATAATGATTGTTACACTTGCATTCCATTATTCACTCTTGCTTTTATCCGCGTTTTAAAACGGCCAGTTTCCCCAGTTGTTCAAACGCTGGCTACGCTATCCACCTTACAAATTACTATTCATCAGAAAGGTACAAGTCATGTACCGTATTAGGAAAAACAGAAAAAACATTTTTTTCTCGGTTTGCTTCCACTTTTATTTCGCACTCATAGCTTAATAACCGCCTTTTAAAAAGCTCATGTGAGACTGTTAACCTCCTGGCGCGAATCCTTTATAAGCTGGGACACAGACGGGGTAACACCATTTACAGTTGCAAGGGATGCAGCGTTCGCTCGGAGAACAATAGTTAAACATGCAGGGGTCTACGAAGCATTTAATCTGCTGGTCTCTTGGGCATGGTGTTAGGCAGCCTAAATCTGAAGCAAACAATGAAGTGATTAGTTTTGCCGAACAAAAGAAAATAGAACAAAGGGTACACTCAAAAAACAACGTGGCAAAATAATTTGGGGAAAAAAACTTAGGTATCGTATGGGTGGACATACGTTAATTATGATTGGATGGTGGTGTCAGAAGTTAAACAGTAACGAATTAAAAACCGCTTGTCCATTTCATTGACTCCAGAAAACCTCTCATCGAAAACTTCCACTGATCCTCTCTTCGGAGACAGAGTCTCTTCCCATCTCAGCTGAATCGGGAAGAGACTGAAGGGAACTCAGTAAATACGTACCTTTTGGCACTTTTCCGACAGACTTGTTTTCAACCTAAAAAAATGAGTCAAACCAACAAAAAATGAAAACGTAAACACTAGCAGTTAAGAAGGAAAAAATATTACTCCCAAAAATGAAAAAACTGTTCAGACTATAGCCGTACCTCCCCAAGGTCTTGAGAGAAGATGCAAAGTATACTAAGCAAAATCAAGAGCTTCATGACTTAACCTGTATGAAATAAGATAATATTGTCGGATAGTGCTTGCAGATCATGCTAAACTTGTTAAATAATGGAAGCCTAGTGTAGGATTTACTACCAAAAGAGGGTTAGATCATATCATGTCCCCCCCCAAATAATAACTTAAAAACCATTTTAAGTAGCCAGTACATAACCTACTTGAAAAGTTAAACTTTCCGTCAAAATTTTCATTGAAGGATTTAAACCTTCCCCTCATCAGTGCGATGGACTTTGTGTTGGTTTCAGTTCTTCCATCTTGGGAAGCCGCACCCTAATCGCAGTTACTTGATTGCTAATAGCTTAGAAGTCTTAAAACCAATAATTACCCTTCAACTTATTTCCACTAGTTTTCGCAAATTGTTTGTTTATGTATAAATTTTCTCCTCCAGCTGCATTTGGAAAACCAATGCATCCAGCTGCTAAAATTACACGGAAAAGTCAACAATTTATCCTTGCATTAAACTTCAAGGCAAATTTTAAAAATTCGAGCCAAATTTTTTTCTTTGCTTTATATACTAACTATATCCTATTGTAATTTTGAACCTTAATTGAAGAAGGTTTTTGTGGAAAGCGCCTTATTGTGACGAAGAAGCAGTTAAAACAGAAACAGTTTCGGCACCAATTGAATATCATAGTTAATGGAGGGAAACTACTTACTAAATTATCAAAGACATGAAAATACAGTCAAACCACCAGTAAGCGACCACCAAAAATGCAAAGATTTACAGGGAAAATCGTCCCCAGGGCGCTTCTCCCTGGCTTGGAAAAGCACGCTGGGGACGAGGTTGATTTACAGGAGGTGGTCAGTTACAAGAATCAAACCACAGGAGTCTCTTCCGAGCCGGAAATCCAGGTTAATATACTTTATAGTGCATCATTTTCTATATTCCCATATATGTGTAGTTCCCTGTTATCAATAAACGTTTGTGAGCAGCATTGCACATACATCGAAAATAGATATCAGACCGTCCATTTAGAGATCGCTTACAAGAGGTTAAAAACGCAATTGAAAATTGTGAAACTGTCATCCCCATAAGTGGTCGAACGCGGTGGCTTACGGGTTTCATACATGTACCTTTACCTCAGTCTATTTTAGCCAACAGCCATCTATCCACAACGGCAACTGCTACTTAAGTGCCGAGTCTCTCCACAACGGCCATTTAAGGAGGGACTGGTTGTTTTATGGGGGAAATGGGCTTGATTTGAGAATTAAGGAAAGAAATTAGAGTAGAGAAGATATTCCCATCAACCAGTGAGGTCCGCTAATGAGCTCCGAGATATTTTGCTACTAATTATTCCCATAATTTTAAATCCCCCAAATTCAACATTTTGCATTTTTTCATAATTTCAATCACCCTCCCCCAAGGTTGCAAGCGACCATGTCAAGCCACATATTGCTAACAAATTCAGTAACGATTTTCAGTTTCAGTCAACAAAATTAATACAAAAATCTAACTAAACAATGACTTTATTTGGATGTCCAAGAACTAAAATTTACATGAGTATTCACTGACAACTGCATGCAATAGGACACCACTAATTTGGTTATAAAGATGCAGCCTATGCTCTCATTACGAACACCCTCGTGAGTGGACAGCTTCCAAATAAGCCCTTTGGATAACTTGGCCATGTCCATGTGTCTGGATAACAATTACCAACGTCTCGCTGAATGGCAAGCCATCCAAGCGTTCATTTCGATCTCAACGCTTTGATTGTGATCGAGCGAAGCATCCCTAATTTATTTTGTTGATAATGAACCAAACTGACGTTTGAATTAACCTACATGTATGAAGGCTCCACCCAATCGCACTAAAAGCTTTGCGATCTTAAATGAACGCTTGGATGGTTTGGTATCCAGCGAGCCGTTGCTAAGTGGTATCCAGACACGTGACCAATCCAAGTACTGCAAAGGGCTAATCAAGCTGTAACTAACAGTCGATCAACGAATAATGTCCGACTCAACTTGGTCATATCCAACGAAATCCCTGGGGTAGGACGCGGATATGATGACCGGACCGATCAAACCGTTCGGCTATTTTTTGAGCTTGAACATATTCATAGCTGTAAAATGTCAATGTTTTTAACTTAGAGTTAGCCCGATAACTTTTTTGGTTTGTCTGAGCTGGTCAGACATAGGTCCTTTCTGAAAATGAAAAATTAATTGCAGCACTTGCTATACTCACAATAACCTTCACAAACATTCCGTTTGAACTCTCCGCTTTACAAAACCACTCCCTAAGTGGCCAGCAGCTCCAGTTGCGGTCTCTGATCCCAGAGGGTGTCCCGTTAAGAGAGCTTCTACTGTAATAGTTGCAGGGTAAATTAAGTTGCAAACTTGTTTGCTCCGTCATTGTCGTGAGACAAAAATACAAGGAGGCTAACAATTTGTAAAAGTCAATAATGGCCACTAATTAATTTAAGTAAACAAGCCATGTTTATAAGCAATAACTTGCAGCCCTAATGAATTCTTCTTAATTATAATTATGCTCAGTTTATGTGGAAAAAAGTTGTCCCGGGTAGAATGGTCACCCGCCTGCCCGAGCTCCCCTGGGCGAGCCAACTTTTCATTCATTTCCTTACGAAACGTGACGAACAGATACATAAGAAACAAAACGTTGGCTCAGCTAGAAGGGTGACCCGCCTAGCGGTCCTAGCCGGGCCAATATTTCTCCATATAAACACTTTGGCTCACCCAGCCGGGTCTACTTGGTCAAGGCGAGAGATATAGAGCATGCGCGAGCATTGTTGGCTCGGACAATGTGGTCAAATTTTTTGTATATAAGCTTTTTCGAGAAAGGTTGTCGGAAAAAGTGCCCGTGACAATTCCGATAGGTATTGCTGGTTGGTTTGAGCTCACTGTTCTTCATAGAAATTTGAAAGAATGGCACGAGAGGCCATGGACTTATGTTTGCAAGTGCTTAAGGAAAGCAGCAAACGTAGGTTAGACAGTTACAGTGTCAGGAACAGTGTATTGATGATATCCCATATTACCTTTCGGGATTGTCGTCTGCACACTTTTTCCGACAACCTTTCTCGAAATAACTGCAAACGCTCGCTTAAGTTGACCCTACTGGAAGGGTGACTGTTCTACCCTGGACAGGTTTACGGCAAAGGTGACGGCAACAATAACCGCAGAAAGCGATAGCTTTAGATTAACAGAAGAACAATTTTGCACGTGCATAACGCTTTTTGGGTACATTTCTTTGCTGTCGTTGCACGACCACGACGTGGAATTTCCTAATTTCACGTTTTATGGAGAACGAGTACACAAGGCGACAATTTTCTCTTTCTTTTTCTTAAATCAGATGATAGGGCAGTTTATACATGAGAATATAAGCCGCGGCTTACCCTAGCGGCGGCTTACATAAGACGCGAACACCACGTGTAAATGGCACAAAATCAGTTAGGTTCACGGCTTATTCAACCCACGGCCAGCTGAAGCCGCGGGTTATCCTGGCCGAGGAGTTTGGGCTGGGCTTATCCAGGTCACGGCTTACCTTGGACTTGAAAGTGTTGGTTAATGCACTCAATCGTTGTCCGCGACTTTGCTGAAGAGGTGAACAAATGCTGCGCATGCTCTCTTTTCAATTGTATCCCAGACCTTCATAGCCCAGAGACACGCGGTGCAGTGGCGGGAAAATGAGAGAGAGAGAGCCGAAAATATTGTCTAAACTTTACCTCATCCATTTGCTGGAACATCTCTTTCATACCACCCGATTGATCGCTGAAGAAATTTTCGCTGAGGTTTCCGCACAAGTTTAGCTGAACAGCCCCATACAGTAATCGTGATCGAAATATAAATTTGAAAGAAAAAAAAATAGCGTAAAATATGGCGGTTTCCCGACCGAAGCCAATCGCTTCGCAGTTTTGATCGCTCAAGCCATTGTTGAAAATCATGCGAGGTACAAAAACAAACTACGTCATCCTTGGACCGGTCTAGCGGCGAACTAAACCGTGAATCATTTATACGAGCAGTTTGCGTCTTATGGGAGCCCCACTAGTAGAAATGGTTCATTTTGCGTCTTACGTAAGCCGCGGCTTATTTTCTCTCGTATAAACGACCCCAATGTCTTTTAGAACTTAACTCTAGAAAAATTCACCGACATTTGACAAATTGACCGATTTGGAATAACGGCACTGAGGTTTGAAATAGCGCGAATACACTTTTTAAGTTACATATCCGCCACCTTCGCCGTCTAGATTGTTTGAAAAGCTTTCTGCAAAGGCCACTTTCCATTGTCCTCATGGTGGCCAGTCTGGAGTTATTCGACTATACCGCCTACACTAACATAAACGAAGATGGAATATAACGGTTAAGCAAACGACGTTAACTATCAGCTATATGTATAATAACACCTGGTATTCCTAATTATTTCTTAATTCAAAGTTAATGTTATCAAAACCCAAAAAATGTGAGGTGGTGTCACTCGCAACTATGTAAACTGGCAGAGACTCTTTATAAAATAAAAAAAAAAAACAAAGATAATGAAAGTTTGCAAATTCCGCCTGAAAAACTGAAATTACTGAATCAGATGGTATATTCTGATTCTCAGAAGGTCATAGGTCGTTCGCTGAGAGTTTGTGAATGCGACCTAGCAAAAACAGTGAAAAGGATACAAAAAAAATATCAAGTCGAAGTTGAAGGTTACACATTGCAGAAAACAAAACTTTGATTGTAGGGCAATTTTGCCCATGGTTGGAAAAAAATATTTAAAGTTCTCTTTTATTTGAGAGAGTGTAAAAATGAAAAGCAATAGTAACTTAAAAGCAAGCAGAAAAAGGGTGCGCTAGCTCATCATGTGACGCCACTTCAGTTGTTCTGTGGACCTTTTTTCCAGATACTGGACGCAAGGCACTCTACTGTTATCGTTGCATAAAAATTTACTTTGAGCTAGTCACTAGCAGTATTTTAAGGATCTGTTCATCATTTGAAAACGGCGACTTAGAGTTGTCACTCTTCGCATTTTCAGGAAGTCATTTTGTGGTGCTAAGCGATGGGGAAGAATTAGTTCATTTAAGAACTACAGTACAAAATACAGACTGTTTGCTTAGCACAGAAAAAAGAACGTCAAAAGAACATCATGGGAGTTAAAAATGTGACAGTCTCACTTCTGCTTCATTGTGAAGGCCGCTGTTTTGAGAGCAGCCGCGAAACCATCTACGTATCTCTAAAACCATTCACTATATCGGGACTATCGCAGCGACTCCTTCCACCTTTGCCTTATTACAATAGTTAGTAATGTATACGCACCGTTAACTCTCAGGTTTATTTAAAAGTAACTAGATAATCTGGGTAGCACTGGTTATCATAAAAGACGACAAATATGCTTGGATCTGAGGTGTTGTCTACAACACTGTCGTATGCATCAGTAGCGTCGCTTCCTCTGGGTGGGGGAGTTATCATCCCCTGTCGTCCAGCCGCATATTCACCCACCAGAACACGAGCAAGGTACATATAGCGGTCGCCATTTGCATCTGCTGGAGAATATCGTAATTGTGTGGAATAGGAGGCATCTCGAGCAAAGTATACGCCATTCCCATAGACAACGGCTGAAAGAAGATTTTATCATTCACTTATCAGCAATAGGCCTTCTTCAAAGGTTCCATTTTTAAAAATACTATTTTCAAAAATTTGCCAATTAAGCATTGTTTTCAATTTCTCTTGGGGCTATAGTGTAAGTACTAAGAGAAATCGAAAACAATGGTTATGTAAAAGTTTTTTTTAACTCATTTACTGTTGCCAACGATTACAATTTTGGCGCGCAATGACCAAACGGCCGCGGCCCGTCGCTTTTTCTTGCCGACAAATAAAACTTTTGAAGGCATTTGTTAAGTTCTTTCAGGGAAATTTCTTCAAAAGGAGTTGTGATTTCTTTTTGTATTTAAAATCATTCTGTAAAAAAGATTATTGAACTACAATAAATAACTCAATATCACGCGTTTATTTATTTTTGAGGCAATTTTTTTAAAACTGAATTAAAAAAGCTAGCATTCTTGCCCATCGAAAACTGTGCAGCTTAATCAGGCGGTAAAACCCTATTCGATTAATGTTGTTAAAGGAAGAGGCTTCTAATTTCTTGTTGTGAGATTTTAAAAATGAACTTATTTAGCTTGCTCATGCTTAAGCATTTTCGCAGCCGTTTGACTTGAAAGTTCTCTTGAACGCCTCCTCACAAATGGTCTCCATTATTTCAATGAACGTGAGCAAGACTGAACTTCCCGCTACAAAACGGTTTACCATGGTGCACTGCAGGCCATGAAACATGGTTCACGGGAGCAACCTTAATTGAAATAGGTGTATAAAGTCGACTCGTGTTTCTGCTTCGCTTTGCGATAAAATAATATCAATAATAATAATAATAATAATAATAATAATAATAATAATAATAATAATTACATACACCTTTTGCTGTTCATTACGAGAAAATCCGCAATCATTTGCGTGAAACGGTTACCAATAATGCGAAGATACATTCATTAGCGCGAAAATACGAACATTTGCGCATAAATGAGACCCAATTACGATTTTCGCATTTTAATCAACATTCAATAACACGTTTGGGCATTCATATGCGTCATTCGGATCGGCATACAAAGAGAAAAATAAACTTTCATTAACGCCAACATCAAAGTCATTAACACCATCTTGAAAGTCAATAGGGACAAGAAGCAAACATTAAAGTGCAAACACTATTCATTACCATTTTTATGACACAGTTTGCTATTCAATAGCATTCCGGGAAAACCTTAGAATGGAAAAGACAAACATGAATGCGCTTGTACAATCAATTAAACGTTCTTTACATTTAATACACAAAAATCGATTTTCGATTAAACAATAAAAATTCAAACAGGTCAAGAAAGGGACCACTGCCTCGCCGTCCTGATTGTCACTAAATATCTCAAAGTTCCAGCTATCGTATAATTTAAGAAAGCGCCATCTGATACATGTAGTTATTCCATCTTTTTGAACAAATACCATGAAATCTTCAATAGCCTACAGAGGGAAAATTCTATGGAACCATTTACAAGGAGAGTGCCGCAAAGCAGTATTCCTGGGTAGTTTTATTAAAAGCATTTACGTACACGAGTCGAATACAATTATAGATATTGCCGGATTATAGTACCCTGTACGGTAAGACGTTTTAGAAGCTTCTGATAGTTGCACTGTCGAATGTTCTGTGAAATTGTTTAGAAGAATTAATTCCAAAGTATTTCATGATATTTTTACTGTTTCATTCTAGCGTTTTTTAACTTATTTTAGTCGAAACATCAGTGTAATTATACATCCTCTCTTTTATGTAGTTACTCTATTTATACAGGACCCCTCAAGCTACCAAGCTTTAACCCTCATCGTGTTTAAATAAAGGTTTTGATTGATTGATAACTTACCGTTTTTCCCACAGAAGCTTCTATTAAAACCAAACGTGCTAATGCTTGAACAACTTGCTTGAGCAGTACCATGGAAAAGCAACTTTTCATTGGCACCATTCTTTTGTTCCATCTGATCCTTTTTGACCACGTATGCCTTGTAAAGGCCAGGATTTTGCACTCTCTCGATCTTAGTGATCGAGATCGCAGCAGTTTTGCGGATTCCTTCTGCTACTTTGTTGTATTCGTTGCCTGTAGGATCAAGCTCGACCAAATGAACTTCTTTTTTATTACCTGAACTTTCCTTTGGTTGTACACACCAATTATCAGGTAGTGGAACTCCTGTGTAAAACAAAAAAATTAAATAAAGGTAATTATTATTCATTCAAAATATTTCCCCGATTCTGATTGGCTAAAAGCACACGTTTAATTCACCATAACTAGTTACTGATGACCAAATTTGGAAGAATTTTGACTTTAACGAGGAAATGACGTCAAAAATGCAGCGTTTTCACAGGTTAAGGCACCGTTAACCGAGAAGACCTGGGGACGAGGTTGAGTTGTTTTGGTTGTGAACTTGAAAAAATGGCGGACATTTCACTCGTTTCAAGAGTAAGAACTAGGCGAAAAAATAGCTAAAAACATGGCAAGAACAGCAAGAAGACAACTCGAAGGGCGACATCTGCTATTTGGAGAATATCTGCGGAGATGGACAAACCCAAACGTAAACTATCGAAGATGAACTGAACATCGATGGATCGATGGAGGTAAGCATGCTTTAGATTTGTTTTAAAACTAGGAATTATTTTGAATGAATAATAAAACAGTTATTGAATTCGGCTTTCGTATCATATGAAGAATTATGGAGATCTCGGAGGGTGTTATCGATAACACCCTCCTCGATCTCCATAATTCTTCATAAGATACTCAGCCTCATTCATTAACTGTTAAATTAGAAGACATTAAAGTTATTCCAATATCACTTAATTTCAACTCATCCTTTCTAGGTGGTAACACAGTTATTTTAGTTTTCGTTACGCATAGAAATAAAATCGAACTTAGTTCACTTGCTATGCCAGTAAAATTGAACTTAGTTCACTTACTATGCACGCATGCGTGCTAGCCTGTAATATTCATCAGATAAAGAGACTTAAAGTAGGCTATCGACATCGTTTTTCAGCAATGATTAGGGGAGTTTAGAAAGGACTGCAAGGAGAAGCTTCCCCCAGCTCCTTACAGGGTTCAATGAGTCATTAACAGCTCTGCACGTGCATCACACCTTTTAGAACATTTTCCTTGGCGTCCAACTTCGTAATGCGTCGTAATGGAGGACGGCAACACACGATCACGAGATTTTCTTTCTCTTTGTCAACTTGCATAAAGTCCGTGAGAACTTAACTTGGATTTATATAGCACTGTTCTCCCTTGCTCTATAAAATCATTAGCTATCTTTTAGCGGCAAGCGCAGTCTTTATCAGTACATCTTGAGTTTTTTGATTCGTCCAAGTATTGACTGTTGTTTATGGGAAGAATTCTGTCTATAAGAAGGATATTGAACTCCTACGGTTTTGTTTTTTTTCAGTAAAATGTATCAAACTTCCGAAAATAAGAATTTAGATACATCGCAACAATACGATTATTTTTGCGTGAAACTCGACAAGGCTACGTGTTTTTCCTCGCTTTTTTATGGACTAAATATTAACAACGTTCGTTTGTTTGTTTGTTTATTTAAAAAGTGCGCTATTTTAGTTTTCTGCTATTTCTTGAAGTTTTGTTCAAACAATTTAAGATCACTGACATTGAACTCAATCCTCAACTGTTCTGTCCGGGTAGTAATAACTAATTACCTTTTCCGATCTCCTTCCTTTTCACATTCCTCTCTTCTCCATCTTCCAGACAAGTTTCCTTCATGTCTTTGAAAACAATCTCACACCTGGCATCATCAATGATTAAAAGTACCGATTTTTGACCATCCTTATGCGCGGTCTCTATCTGAAAGTTTACCCTTGGGTCATATGGCAGCCAATCCTCCTCATCGTCATCTTGATAGTACCATTGCGTGTTTTTGCACAGGAGTTCTTCGATTCCTCTACTGTGCTCTTCCTCTATGTACTCATTCAAAATTTCCAGGATAGTGGTGGCAACATCTAGCACGTCTTCTGCGTCACCTCTTACGGATATGCGACCAACGTATTCTTCTATCCTTATACTGACGTCGTGTTTTACCTCCAAGTTATGTATTTTACTTGTTTGTTCCTCAGAAATGTGGCTAATAGCATCGTGTTCAATCACTTTCGTAGTGCAGTTATCAGCCAGATCTTTCTGTATTTCTTCTTCAGCTTTTTTGATGTCTTGCTTGGTTCCGGCAAATATTTCTAAGTAGCTGCCAACTTCTTGACCTCCCCTCTTTACTGACACAGGGGAGCCACTTTTTCCAAATCCAAACAGATCAGCAATCCTGGACAAAATACCTTGCCCTCCCTCCGCCGAAGAGACACATGATTGCATTGCACTGCGAAAATCATGAAACATGTGTGTTTGATAGACGACGATTCGTATGAGATGAAGTGAGTTTGGCTGTCCCTGAGCAAATTTGGCAATTGCAGCTAACATCTCTTTGGCTGCTTCTTTTACGCCTACTTGGACATTTCCAGTTCCGATTGCTGGAAAAGATATGGAGGTCATCCCGTCAACATCGGCTGTTTTTAGACACTTCAAGAAGCAACCTTTAATAGAAGCCATCGTCATTACTTCTGGCACCATGTGGTAAATCTTCCTCACTTTTAATTTGCCTGCCCCGGTAACTGCGACTGACCCTTTTGGTTGGGTACCCAGAGAAGAGCATTCTGCTTGAATTTCTTTTCCTCCAACAGAAATAATTGCGTTACCGACACCTCCCCCATATGCAACATCTAATTCTGTATTTGATAATGTACCGATTGCTTCTGTTACCTCCTTGGTGAGGTCACCAGTCTCAACTTGAACACTGACACTTCCCATTTCGATTTCAGGTTTGAATAAATCTAATTCTTCTGGGACTATGTAAAAGCCCTCATCTTCACCAGGTGATTCATCAGGGTGAGACTTTTTTACAGCCGATCCACGCGACTTTTTGGGTTTCTTCTTTTCATTTACTGCTGTTGCCGGTGTCACTGTGTTGGAAGAGATTCCTTTACGACTTTGTAGCTCAGTTTGGAAGGCTTGAACTGTGGGCAAGTCTTGGTCATAAACAACCAAGTGGACCTCTTTCACGCAGCTGCTTGGATTGTTTTTACTAAATGTCAATACCTCGTCAAAGGAAATAGTAGCAACGCGATCGCGAGGAAACTGAAGGTTTCCAGTTCCAATGGCAGGTATGGAAATACTTAGAAGATTTAGTTTCTGTGCTTCCATCAAGCTCTTCTGTAGGATATCGCGCAAAACCTGAAATAACAGATGGTAAAGCGTTACTATACCGGATAGACTGTTTGTGTAGGTAGTTGTCACATTACACCCAAAAAAATGGCGTCCGGATAGCAGCTCGGGATTGCTTTTGACACAACAGACTCCGCCCTCTCCCACCCTGAATCCTTGTTGTAGAATGTTTTAATAATATATTTTTATTTATTCATACACATGCAGCTTTGTTTGGATGGGTATAGACTGAGTTTCTCTCGTTTACTAAGATCTTGGCGAAAAATTTATAGCAAGTCATGATACATTGTAAAAAGGAATTGGGACATTACATAAAACAAAATGTGGTATTATGAATGTTATTTAGAGAAAAAAGTAAATTACTGTACCTGTTCACCCTTTCCATTTTCCCACCCGGCACACGAAGAGTGGAATACATGCTTGCATCCCAGATTTCCTCCTCTGGTCACCACAATATTACCAGTTTCTACTTTACCAATCGCCTTACATTCCTGCTGAAGCGTAGGACCAGCTGCGTCACTCAGAGCTTTCGCACTTGCGTTTCTACTGAGATCTAAGTCTGAAGAGGTAGAGTTTACAATGGCGTCAACCTGTGAAAGAAACAATGAAACATCGTACTCAATCGTGATTTAGTTAAATTGTGTAAAGTTATTGTCAACTAATTTATGAAGAGGTTACGACGAAGAAAGTAAAAAGTCCTAATTGGCAGCGTGAAAACACTTGGGGCATGTTAAAATGCAACCTGGATAAAAAGCAAGTCTACAATCTAGCTAGCTGGGAATAAGCAACTGCAGTAAAATAGTAGTTTTCCTCTTAAATTTGCGTATTTAGTTTTCCGGATATCGGATACTGATAATTATCATACAGTGTTGCGGATAATATTATGGATCATTTGGAATGAGAAGCTATATCAAACACTCTCAAGGGTGAGTTATCCAATATCCAGACACCTCTGAAGTTGGTGTTAAGAAAATTTTCGTCATTTTGTCGTTTTTCCGATCCTCTTTTATGTCTTAGGTTATCGGATGAAACACTTCTACGGCGTAAAAAAGTAGCAATTTATATTTTGCGGTAGTTGTAACAGCGATATCTAATTATCTGCTCACTGGTGATTATTGAGTACCAACTTTAAGTTAAGCTGAATGTTTATTAGACGTTCAAAAGATCTCTATGTTCAAAATTACTTCTAGGTCTGCAAGTACCCCTTTTCATTTTTTCCCTTAAGCAGTCTAACTTTGCCCATAAACCCTTAGGAACTCTTTACAAAGAGGAGCTGTGAACTTTGCGGATCGGATGCTATTTAAATAAGGTAGCGTTCAATGACTCACCTCTTCACGAGTCATGTCACCAGGCACAACAACCACTTTTAAACCTTCTGCTGACACCATCTCATTTGATTGAGTTTTTTGAGGGCTGTTATCAGAGACAGCTAGTGGCGTTGAAGGAGCTGCCTTTTTCTCTTTCCTTCTTTTGCGTTTTACTTTGCTGCTTCCTTCTGATGCGACTTTCCCTTTCGAAGAATGTTCAAAATTGGGATCTTCCCTAAACCTAGTTGTCATCTCGGTAACAAAAGCTTTCACAACTGCATCGTCAGTGCTGGTAAACTGAATTTCGGACAACTGGCAGCGTGGATTTTCTTCAAAAAACTCCAGTGTTGCGTCGATCATAATGTTTGCGCACAGGTCACGTGGAAATTCATAGGCTCCTGTGCTTATAGCAGGGAAGGCTATTGATCTGAACTGTTTTGCAGCATCCAAGGCATTACTCACTGCATAGCGAAGGACCCTTTCCTCCTTTGGAGTTTTTCCCATTGACTTTTGTCGCGCTGCTTCCTTTCTCCAATGTGGCCCCACTGCATGAATGACTTTCTTGAAAGGCAACTTTCCAGCAGTCGTAGTGACAACTTGACCTTCCAAAATGGAACCTAGTTCGACGATAAATCCGTCACATTCTTGCTGGATAGCTTCTCCACCAGCATCAAGTATAGCTTTTGCGACACCAGTCGAGTTGTGTTTGAGATTTTTGTTGGCTGAATTAACAATAACATCCACGTTACGATCGCAGATGTTGTCCTTGAACACCTTGATGCTTTTACCCCCTGGAGTAAGGAAGCTGCACTCGTAATCCATCTTTAATTTCTTTGCGTTTCTCTTTTCTTCTCCGTTAACGCTACTTGACGAGATGTCTTTCTCGGAATCAAAATACTCAATCACACACTTGTTTTCGCTTTCCATTAAGGCCAATATCTTCTTTCCTTTTACTCGATTGAGGTTTTTTCGCATTCCAGGTTTGTTAACAGGAATCTTTTTTTTTTCAACAGTTGAAGCCAGATCTTGGATCATTTTCATTCCCCTTTCAACTCCATCGCTTGGTCCAGTAACTATGACATCATCTTCGCCGTATTCAGCTATCCCCTTAAAGACCGTAGAATTCTTGTTTAATTCTTCCTGTATCTGGCGAAGCTTCTGTTCCCGGTGCTTCGCCAGAAACCGCCTACAACCCTTGGGAAGTTCCAAAACCTTGCTGATAATTGTGTTCTCGTTCAGGAAACGTCTGACACTTTTTAGTGCATCCGAAACATCCTCTTTTTTCCCCGCAAGTTGCAACTTCTTGCTGCTTCTATCAAACATGATGCTGAGAATCGAATTTTCACTGAGCTCATCCCTAAACATGCGCCATTTTTCACTTTTTTCCAGCTGAACCTGACCATCTTCTAAGACAAGGCTTTCTTCGACAATCACCGCTTTCACTAAGCATGACGCCTTTTGAGCTACCTCAGAACTCATCCCCATGACGGCTGCGGTGTTTAAGGATGTTTCTCCCTCTTCAACGTCAAAGGTTACAAGGGCTTGCAAATTGTTGGCTTTAAATCGCTCTTTCATGAATGACTGACAAGGTCTCCCTTTAAGCACTTCAATCGCATTCTTAGACATTCCAAGGGTTACTATCTTCACGCTAGAAACTGCTTGCCACACATCCGCTCTTACCTTTTCAACTACAAGGGAAGGCCCTCGAATATGAACTTCGCATTTGTGCACAAAAATGTCCACGTTTGTGTTTTCATATTTGTCTTCGAGTTTTTTGTGAAAGTTGAAGTCACTCAAGAACTCTAGGCGTTTTCGCGGAACTTCTTCAACGGTGATTGTTATTTTAGATGCCTCCAGTGCTAATTGTTTCCGTACCTCGATCTCCAGATCACTCAATTCGTCCCTTAATTTATCTACATCTTTCCTCTTCCCGGTTAAAAGAATTTTGCACTGCTCATCCAGGTACTCCACGTTCATGCTGTCGTTCAAGGAGCTTTTACTTTGCTTGAGATGCTCCACAACAGTCTGCCAGGCTTCTGGGGTGACATGCATGGTGTATGTCAGAAACGCAGTGACAAAAGATACAATTTCTTTGCACGCATCTTCAAATTCATCTTCAGAAGTTTCGGTTCCCAAATTGTGGACAGTTATATTGTTAGACCCATCTTCCCAGCGTACCTTGACGCCATGTTTATCTTGGAGTCGGGCAAAATCAGTGTTATGACGGTCAAAAACAAACTGCATGACTTGGCCTTCCACCTGGATTTTTTTATCAAGCTCAAGAACATCAGGTGAAGAGGCTGGCTTACCAAGGACAGGGTTGTGGCGCTTAACTTCCAGCCGCGCTCCGTCGAGTGTATGCTCCTTGGCCATGACACCATTAACAACTGCAATAAAACAAGAAACATAAAAACGCTTTATTTCGATTTCCCGCAAGCAAAAAATCAATTGCTAGCAGGCTACGAAAGGTATCTCTGCTCTGACGTTACATACCATCTGGGTTCTCAAAGTAAACTAAAGCCCAGCCATCCTTTATATTCAGTTCTACGCTGCTGACATCACCGCCACCTCTCTTATGATTTTCAAAGTAGTAACGAAGGGCATCCTTGGTTGTGTTTGCCCTGTTCAACCCTGTTACTTCCACGCAGTGACAAACAGGCACTTGCTCTATTGCCAGCATATTGCCATCAACGGGTTTCTTTGCAACTTTCTGAGTAATAGTATCGTAGCCTGTAAGTGTAAAAAATACCATCGGCTAAATAAGTGACCAGATTCCCCTTACCTTGTGGCACACAATTTTTGCGGGTACTAATATTTGCGATGTTTGCGATTTTTCCCGCGATTCGCAAAAATAAGCTCCCGCCGAAAAAAATTACAGCAAACATTTTTTACTCCAGAGTAAATATTCTCTTACTTAAATTCGCTGAACAAAATACATTAATAAGAATTCGTGTATCTTCAATGACCACTTGTCTCAAGACTCCGTTTTTTCAGTCACTGAAAATGTTATTGTAATCAAATGGCAAAGAAAAGTAATCTGTTTCACTGGTTTTACATATGGTACGCACACCGTAGTATTGTCTGAAAAAATTTATATGTTATTCGCCGGCTGGGAGGTTCGTATTGGGACAAACTGTGCCCGAGGTCTTGAGTACCGCCAGCGGGCACAGTTTCTCCCAACACGGACCTACCAGCCGGTGAATAACATATATATTTTCAGCCAATACTACGGTGAATAACATTTTTATTTTTTTGACCTAGACCGGTGAATAACATTTTTATTTTTTTCCTACTGAGATATAAAAGTTTCAGGAAAATTTCCTTCATACTCCAACCTATGTGAGTTGAAGTAGGACGCGTTCGTGTTAACATGATGAAGCGCGCGATCGATTGCAAACCAAAACAAAACATTACAACACGATTTTTAGCTCGGTAATTTATCAAGTTATGGCACTTACTGCTCACTTTTCAAATCAAAGAAAGGTTTTTGTATCTTGCTAGACAATTCATAATCTGAGTGTCAAACAAGGATAAAAGAATTGACGAGCTTGATATTAAAAGCCCCAGGAAAAAAATACAGCAGGGATTTTCTTCGGCTTGATAATTCAAAAATTGTCTTAAGATTAGTTCAATCGAGCGGGATGAAAACTGTACAAAGGCTTTGTAAAAAGGGCTAATTACACATATCAATTTTAAGGTTTTGAATTGAATTTGGATAAAAGAAGGCGATGTGCGTAACAAGTTAAAAACAAAGAAATGAAAACGGCGATAACCGACTGCTGGAAATGTGATTCATGTTGTTTATTTAGATTGAAAGCTAAATGCAATCATTGACAACAACCTTTTCCGATAACTAGAAAACTAGCGGGGCAAAATTCATTGAAAAACGGCAGAATCTAGATTCATACAGCAAAAATGGAAAACAAAACTACAAACAGAGCAAAAATATCCAACAAACGGTGCATAAAAGCAAGATTGCAGTACTTACAGCGTAGTTATAAGGCTAGTGAAGCGACATCACGAGCCACCCGTTTTGCTTTACTTTAACGGTTTTCCTGGCTGACTTGGTTGATTCCTTCTTCAAATTTTTTGTCTGAACAATGAAATTCACTTTTCCCTAGCTAATGTTAATAATAGCGCAAGTTTTAAAACATAAATGGTTTGAAGCTGACGGTTTTTGCTCATTGACAAACAACAAACAAACTTATGAATGAAGCTGCCAACGATTCCGCCCGGGTTAGAGGGCAAGATCGTAAAATAGCGCCCGCTCTCGGAACCAATCAGATTGCAGTATTTGCAGGATTCCGCCCGCTTAGAAAAAAGCTTAGAAAAAAAAAAAAAGTATTTCTATTGCACCTACTCGATAAAAATGGAAATATTATCAATGATTTGTCCGGGATTTTATGAAAATCGCAAAAATTTTTTCCCAGCAAGAAAAACCAATCTGTCCCAGTCGCAAAAATTAGTTTCCTAAAACAAACAAATCGCCTATCCTCAAAAACAAACTCCCGCAAAAATTTCCAGCCACACGGTATTTAATGCTGAAAGAATGAAAGATGGTAAATTTTAAGCTCGGTGAACAAATGTGAAGACGAAAAATAAACGATGAGACCTAATGGATTTATGGGTAGCACTTGATTAGCTTTGCAAATTTAGAGTTCTTTCCAGAAAAGTTCACGTTATCTAAGCTTTTAGTGATGTTGCATTCCAAAAATGGTCAAAAGGTTTCCAGTTTTCTCGGTGATAAGTGCACAATTTATCAGGGATCTCTATGGTTAAAAGAGCGTAGCCATAGGATAGGACCTGAAAACTTTCATCTTAAAAGAAATAAAAAGACAACGGCATGCTTAAAACGAAGTACTCTGGGGATTTCAAGCGCACGAGCAGCTCGTGACAATGTGAACTCTTGTTGAAAGAACTTTGAATTTGCTTTGCTAATGAACGTATACCCATAAATCCTTGAAGCCTCATCATTCATGGTTTATACTTTTTAAGCGAAAACGTGTTTTCAATCCGGTACATCATACTCAGCCTCATCCAATAACTGATCATTAATATAAACCACATAAACTAACGTACTATATGCTTCCTTGAATACAACTAGTGCACAGCCTTGCTCTCCAAATTGTATATCTGATACTTCCAGTCCACTCGCTACTTCCATGAAAGATTCTAAGCCGTCCCTGGTAGTTTTTTCATTTAGACCTTTCACAAAAAGCGTCTTGGTATCGACTGGCAGTTTCTTGGTTGGTTTGCGCAGTGTGACCGTCAGCTCTGCTTTGTCAAGGGTGAGATTTTCTTTATTCAAAACTCCTCGTGCACCTTAAATATAACATTAACAAAATTGTTAATTAACAAATTCCACAGAAATGCATGTCGATCTTGAAGGATAGGGAATTACGAATTATAGCGACAAGGGAACATCTAACTACGTGAGTAATATGTTAGACCACGGAAGTACAAAAGCCAGAACGCCTTATCCAGCTTTTCACCTCATCATAAAAAAATAGCGTAGGAATTTTTTAACCATCATGAGCAGCTTATTTTCTTTTCTAGGACATTGAGCTGTCTTCTAGGGCCGGGATGACCAGGTTGCCCATTGAATGTATTGTAGAAAATAAGGAAGGAAATCATGTCCCGTTTTCTTCTCCATGAACGTTTTCGCCTATCGTTTAAAAAGTGCACCTCGTTTCTGGTTGATCAATAGGGATAGAAAAGAGAAAAAAAGAAAATAGACTAAGGATATTTTTAATAGGGCCTAGTTTCGGTTATCAACAAACTCACTTTCAGCTGACATAAACGTTATGACAGCAAATCCTTCTTTAGGATTGAATTCCACGCTATCTATATCTCCGCCGCCGGATCGCCGAGTGTTTTCAAAAAAGTTTCTGATAGAATCTTCGGTTGTTGTCGGAGCAAGTCCATTTAATTCAATGGTTCGAGATTCTTCCTTATCTTCTTGGTCAGTCTGCTCATGCCTAGCTGCCGGGACGCCTACTTTAACGGTTAGGGAAGCTCCGTCCAAGCAATGCTTTTGATGTTGTAACACAGTCTTCAGAACTAAATGTAAAGAAATCGAAAGATTGGTTAGATTTGTTTTCACTTTTAGGTAGTAAATACGGAATGTGTACCATAATTAATTCAGTCGATCACTTCCTTCTACGTTCACTTTTTAACATGGTGAAATTTTGAATGGGTCTGACTCAGTCAGACGGTGTGGTTTTAAGAAAGAAGGTTAAAAAACTGCATGTCGAAATAACTCTTACGGTAAGGTGTGTGTGGGGAAGGGGGAGTGAGGAATTCTCTTTACACTGTCGTTTGATTTGAGGATGAGCCAGAAAGACTGATACTATTAAAAGGAGAACCTTTCTTCAAGACTCTGGGCTGTTCTGTAAGGTGATCTGAGATTGGAACAATGGCCAGGTCGTCACTGTCACAGTAGCGAGTTCGTTGTGGATACCAAACGTGTCTTTATACTAAGCGGGTTAATTAAAAGGAAATTTATAGATTTTTTGTCAAGGCAAAGAAAACTGTCTTTTATGAAAGAAATTTCTTACAGAAGGGGTTCTGAAACGCAACTACATATAGCGCTGCCGGGAACCTGTGACGTCAATCAGGATGGTTGCCAGTTTGGATTTTGATAAAAACTGAAAAACCCAACTTTTATGAGTGCAAAATGTGTCTGAGAAGAAAAATGACTACATTGTAGCTGCTGAAAAGAGGAAGGTCTGGTCTAAAGACATTTTGACAAAAATCCTGAAAAAGATAATTAAAAGGGTCGGGTGTACATCTGAGGGTTGAAAGGAAGAAAGCCAATAAGTGACAAGACCAATAAATGAGGACATTAAGATGGTTAAAAAGGATAAATCGGTGGAAACATTTCAAAGCGGCACAATCGCTGCAGGTTGGAAACACGGTCGCGCCCAATAGTTTCTTCATGCTCCTATAACAGCAGTTTCACGTATTTTCAATAGCACACAATGTTTCTTTTGTTCTTTTTTCCTGTTTTCGCTCTTCCTAGCTAACTGAGGCCCTGCAGCAGAGTACACAATGACTTACCATCTGCATCCTCGAAGGTCACAAAAGCCGTGCCTGTTTCATGTTGAATGTTTACACTTTCTACCGCTCCACCACCAGATCGCCGCGGGTTTTCAAAGTAGTTCCAAAGGGAGTCTTCAGTGGTTTTTGCTGCAAGGCAAGTGACCATGATGGTTTTGGCAGCTTCCTTGTGTTTTTCAGACATCTCTTTGGTGACCTCGAGATTAGCTCCATTCAAAGTGTGCTTGTCTTTTTCAACAACACGTTTGGCCACTAGAACAACAAGATTTTATGTTTAGGTTTGGTGGTCAATTGACACATCCATAAAGTTATTATCAGCAACAAGAAAAAGTTTTAGTGACGACTTCAATATAAAAGACAAATAAAACAAAACGAAAAACAGTTGTGATTTTACAGAAACAAAATTCGTTCTGTCTGTACCTTGATAAATTATAAAACATTTTTGGGTTACGATTTAAAATTTAAATTAGTTCACCAAGCAAATTGATGTTTAAATTACGCATTACCACAAATAAAGCTGTTGCCTTTTATGACTTTCGCTTCATCGTTGCTGCTGTTTTTTTTTTTAGTATCGTCGGTTACAGTTACAGTTTGAAGCTTCAGTCATGAAGCTACCTTTAAAGCAGTCTAATCTCGGACAATAAAACTGCTGTCTTAAATTAGTGGAAATTGCGTGTTTCAAATTACCTTCTGATGATTCAAACTCGACTCTTGCTGAATTTCCGTTGATTTTCAGTTCCTTAACTGGCCCGCCACCCGAACGCCTCGTGTTTTCCAAGTAGTTCAATAGACCGTCCTCAGTTGTATTCTTGGAGAGTCCACGGATGAGAACAACACTGGACTGCAAGTGAAGGTAACAATTCAACGCAGTGAAATCGTTATTTCTCCTGAGGTTTAAGACCAGTAAACATAATTACAGCCTGCCTAGTGCGTAATAAAAAAAAGAACACAGATTTTTGATAGCTCGATCTGAGTTACGATAACCTGGGAAACACACGAGGTACGAGAGACCTATGCCAATCGTACAAAACAGCCGATCTGACGATTCACTTTGGCACAAGACAGATGCATCAGTGGCTTTATCAAAGCGGAGATGAAGTCATGGGGGCCTCGTACATGACGTCTTTTTGTATGCTGATTTGATTTTATAAAGTTATACGTTCAGATTTAAAGGTTTCAAAGTTTTGGCCTTGCTCCTCGAAGATCTCCATCTACAGATTGAAATTTAAAACAGTTGACAAAGAACTTGATAATAATATTTACACGTCTTATTCTTTAGTTGTGACTCTGAGCTTTTTGAGTTAAAAACCCGCTGTATTTTTTCGTAGCTTAAATATTGCTCCACTGTATGGCGCGCTTTTTGTCTTTAAAGCGACTCTCATAAACGAGAAAAGGTGAATTAAAGAGCTCCAAGGGGTGTATTCCGAGATACCAGCAATTACGAAAATCTATCGACGCAAGAAGAGAAAACCTCATTTTACAAACAACTACAACCGTTTAAGTTCAAAATATTGATTCATTAATTTGCTTACTCCGCATTAAACATTCAATTTACATGTAGCTCTATAGTACATTAAAATGTTCTTTTCCAAACCCATTACTATTTTTCCCGGGCTACGACTTCTTGTGAGCCGGAGATTTTATCTCAGTGACCAACCTGTAATTCAGGTTCCTCACTAGTGAACGGATGGTACGACACCTCAACTTGTGCACCATTAATAGTATGTTTTCTGAGAGTCACATTTCTTGCATCTGCCGAGAGAAGAAGATAATATCGTTCCATGTTATTGGTTGCTGCCGTCAGTGAAACTTGATAGATATCTGTTATTATTGTACATTGTACACACTATCTGTCTTCTTATTGGCTAAGAGCCTACAGTTAATTTTTGGAAATCAGCGCAACCTACAGATTAGTTAGTTATAGCTAGAGGATTAGTGACTAATCTGTAGGTTGCGCGAGTATGATTTCAAAGAGCAATGTCAACGGCTGTGTTCCATGCGATGCTCTGTTTGTCCTTATTTTTCTTCAATACAATGTATAATAAAACAATTATTAGATTCGTTTTTTTTCTGTGATATCCCGAATAATCAAGGTCTTGGTTGGCGTTATCGGCCTCGGCCTTCGGCTCTGCTAATAACACTTCCTCGACCTTTATTATTCCGGATACCACAAAAATCTCATCCTATACTTGTTTAGAATCTCATTGGTTCTCAACAAGGCCTAAAATTGCTTAATTTGGCCGATGTAGCACCAGAACCTTCCAATTTGGAGCACAAAGTAATAACTCTCTGAATCCACCAAAAGTCACTTATATCCTAGGAATGTTTTTGTTTAAAAGAAGCATTTATTAATAAGTTTTTTTACCCACAAATTTTTAGCAAAAGTCAAAATTGTACGACAGTCGACAAGGAGGAGAGCGATTTTTTAAATTTGAGGCAAATGTTTGCCTTTATGCTCAAGTAAAGAATTGTTTCCTCAATGAAATAAGGACGATGTAATTTTATATCAGTGAAACCAAAATTTGTGTCCTTGATAGTTATGATTTTCCAGTAATTTTTAAAATCAAAAGGTGAAATTACCTTCCGCTGACTCAAACTTGACTCTTGCTGTATCTCCAGTGATTTTGACTTCCTCCACTGGCCCGCCACCTGAACGCCTTGTGTTTTCCAAATAGTTCAACAGGTCGTCTTCAGTTGTATCCGCTGAGAGTCCACGGATGAAAACAACACTGGACTGAACATATAAACGAGGTTGAGACATATTCGTTTCAGCTAAATCATCTACATTACGGACTCTGGTCGACTAACTCTCGGACGTACACGCAAATTTACACCCCCACCGTGGTATAAGGGGCGCTTGACGGAACCCCTCCTTGGATTTTACCAAGAATTAGAAATCAGGTTAAAACCGCAAGAAATGGTAATTTTTTGTGCTTGACATATAAAATAACACATGAATAAGCATTTTGCATCAGTTGATCCACAATCTTTACATTTATTATTGAAACAAGTTTTCACTCAAAAATGGCTTGACAACCGGCTACTTCTGACGTCACGTCTCGTAACCATAGTAACTGACCATCAGTAAACTGGTCTCAAAATGCGTGCGAGGGATAAGCTAACAGCTATTGAAAACGTCAGGTGCTGATATTTTATCGTCTAGGACAAAAGGCTCAGAAAAACCTCAGATGGGGTGGGGGGGGGGGGGGGGGGGGGTGTTTGGCAACCACCCACCTGGTACTTCCGAGGGTTAAGTGATTATATCTATTGAATCAAAATGTTAAACCTTAAGGCTTGATGATATGCGTTGCATTGGCCAAAAATCCAAATTAGGAAAAACCTTATAGCCATTCAGATGAGCTACTGGCAACACCTTGAAAATTAATTATTAATTTATAATTGCCTTAATTTTGGAGCATTGTATGTCAGAAGGGTTTATTATTAAAGAATAGAGGCCAAGGAGTTTCCTGTCCCAAACCCTTCCCCTTTTCACGTGGTGGAACGTTTTACTTCATACTCAGAAGAGTCAGCACTGTTTCTAAAACAGATTGCTACTGTGAGTAACCCGAAACCTTTCAAAAACCTGACCCATTATTACCCTTGGCCTGGAAACCAAGTTAAGGCAATCATGGAGTCATTACTGCTTTTACAAGATATTTCAGCTTAGTGGCTGACCTTAATTGGCGACAATTGAGAGTTTTCGTCGGTGAACGGATGGGATGACATCTCAACTTGTACTCCGTTGACCGTGTGTGTCCTGAGAGTCACTTCTCTAGCAACTACCAAGAAAGAAATGTAATTATTATTGCCTTTTGCTAAAAGGGGTTGTGTCATTGCTGGGTAGTTCATTTTGCTTATAATCCCAATTACATGTCCTTTTTAGCTACGAAGCTTAAGGAATCATTAGTGAATGACAAAATCACAGCCTCCTGTCATACTAGTATGTCTCCCATAGCATTATATCAAAACGTTACGAACACCAAAAGAGAACTTTGGAAAACTGATAGGCTAACACGTTCAATAAACCGTAAATACAATCCGTTTAAATCTTCTTCAAGTTTTTCCATCCACACATCCGTTTCGATTTGTGGTATCATTTAATCCCTTCTTCTAACTTTTTGAGCAGTTATTTTATATTTCACTCAATTTAGTGGAAAATTTCCACTGTTTGAATGTTGATAAATTTCGTGACACAGCTCCTTCTACTCATCCAAAATTATTTGTTTCTTACAAATGTGTTTTCCTCATCACTTAAACCTTCTAGATACCTGTTACACAATCTTTATTACCAGGACCTCTAAACCTTTATAAAGGGTAGCAAGAAACGTAACCGACTTTGCGTAGATATTCTTGGCTGAATGATAAAATGCGATGTTGATTTTCGAAACTCTAATACTAGTTACCGAGAGTGGCTTTGAATAAAGTACATTTTAACCTCCACGCTGATCACAAAATTGACATGCTCATGTGTGACTTCAAGAGACATAAATTCAGGATCTGAAAAACAGGGTTTTATTCATGCTTATTCCTTTCTTAAGGTCGCTATTGTTCTTGCATCGCACTGCAAGGCATCTTACTGACGTGTTTTACCTTTTAACAGCAGTTTAATTTCAGTTTGTGAATTACAAGAATATTTCTAGAACTCCAAACTTGTTTACTTGTATCTTAAGTCACGTCTTCCTTAATTCACGTTTCTACCGTCCTTGCAAAAGGTGTGATTACCTTCTGATGACTCAAACTTGACTCTTGCTGAATTTCCAGTTATTTCCAATTCTTCCACTGGCCCTCCACCTGAACGCCTCGTGTTTTCCAAATAGTTCAACAGGCCATCCTCAGTTGTATTATCGGAGAGTCCACGGATGAAAACAACACTAGCCTGAGGGTGAATGTATAGGTGACAGAAAAAGTAGACGCAATACGCAGTTAAGAACATTCGTTAAGCCCCCAGCTAAATTGTCTACCTCACTCGAGTAACATGAATTAATTTTATTGCACCTCAATAGTCAAAACTCAACCGGGAAAGACCTTACCGCTAATTATAACTCAGCACGTGACAATTCATGTATAGGTTAGTAAGTTTCCTCTTGAGCATGAAGTATCAAGGGAAGAGACCCTGAAGTTCAGTTCTATACCTTTCAGCCCACCCCTGCTTTCTCCATTAGGCACGAGTTACGGCGAAAAGTGGAAAATCATAAAGTGTTCTTTGAATTTATCTACTTGCCTTTGTGGTCACGTTATCGCATAACAGAAGTGTCGTATCGTAATTCAACATGATGATTTACTTCTCTTGACTTTTGATGGTAGGCCCTCTTTACTTAAACCTTAACTTATAAGGTTTTAAAAAATGTGCGACCTTTATAATCTTCCACGTGTTAAAGTCAAAAGTACCGGAAATCATACTTATCATCTTTTCCGCGGCCCCAAAAAGTTTTTTTTAATTGTCTTTACCTCTATTAAACGGTCACTTTATCAATATGTACCAAGCTATGTTAGTGAAATATATAGACTGCATGGCGTGTAGTGGTTGTTTACTCAGATTGAGGTAGACTGAGGTAGAAATTTACACTTATAAGGTTAATTTGTTGTGTGATGGATATTTTGCTTAGTTGCCATCTTCATTTTCTTTAGTGATTAACCTTTAGGATTGTCAAAGCTATTTAACCGGTCAGTTAGCTATTCGCCAAGAGTGACCGTTAAACATACAGGTTTGATTGTAGCGTCCCGCACCCTTCCACAAAATTATACCAAAACATAAAAAAGAACAACGAAACAACAAAAAAGGAAAAAAAGAAAAACGAATAGCCATAGCCATTTCCAAGGACGAGAGCAAAAAAGAGGAATGAAGGGGGAGGAGGAGAGGAGGACAGGAAACCTCTTCTCCCATCACCTTTCTTCCATTTGTGTTTGTTTTTGCTCTCGCTCCAACTTTCCCTTAATAGTTCGACTGGAACAGCTTGCCGCGCCGGTTCATGTAATTAGTGAAGTGACTAACTTCCATAGTCACAATCCAGATGCTTCTTTATGTTGTCAAAAGGAAAATACACAGAAGCTGCGTATTGAGAGTTTTCAATAACCTGGTCCATCTATACCCTTAACACCGACCCTTTAGGATCTTTAGGGGCAATTATGAAGTCTCTACAACTGCTTTCACAAGAGATTCCTCCTTAATGACTGACCTGATTTGACTGTGATTCAGAGTCTTCTGTGAACGGATTGCATGACACCTCAACTAGTGCTCCGTTAACACGATGTGTTCGAAGTGTTACATTTCTAGCATCTGCCAAATGAACAGTGCCATCGTTACTTATCTCTTTAATATAGTTTACCTGATACCTGTGTACCTTTTCTTGCTGAAACTCATTAATTAAACCATTACAACTATACAAAAAAAGGTTTAAGCCTTTTACAGAAGCTTTGTTAGTCTCAGCACACAAGCTTAAAATGTTAGTTGTGTAGCACGAAAGGTAACCAACTTTATTTTGCGTAGATATTCTCCGCTAAATGATCAAATGTGTTGTATACTATAAGAACTTCTTCTCATCAATAAAATTGCGTTTTGAACAAAACGAGGATTTTGTTTGTTTGTTTTGTTTTTTATGAACTTTTAACGTCTTAATTTTCTTAGGAAGACCCTCCACGCTGATCACGAAATTGAAAGGCTCATGCTGTGTGAAGTCATGAGACATATATTCAGGAACTAAAAAACAGGATTTTATTCATACTTTTCCCTTTGTTAAGTTCTCCGGTGTTGTTGCATCTCGCTACTGGCATGTTTTACCTTTTAAAAGCAGTTTCAGTTTGTGAATTAGACTGAGAAATATTTCTAGAACTCCAAACTTGTTTTCTGGTATCTAAAGTCACGTGTTCCTTAATTTGCGTTTCTACCGTCCCTGCAAAATATGTACTTACCTTCTGATGACTCAAACTTGACTCGAGCTGACTTTCCAGTGATTTTTAATTCCTCCACTGGCCCTCCACCTGAACGCCTCGTGTTTTCCAAATAGTTCAACAGGCCATCTTCCGTTGTATCCTCGGAGAGTCCACGAATGAAAACAACACTAGCCTGCGGTTGAATTTGGGTAACAGAGAAAAGATAAAGCCCTCAGCTAAAATGCCTACATCAAAATGCCTACGACTGCAAGTAAAATAGGTAATGGCGTCATTTCGTTGCTACTTGGGAGGTATTGACCGTGAAAAACCCCACCGAGCCACCTTAACCGGTTAATTTTTTCAATATGTACCAACCTTAATGTATACAAGAGCAGTAAATGGACTGCATACCGTTTATTAGTGTTTGTTTACTTCTTTTCTTTTGGGGTAAGAAGAGGTAGAAACAGTCTTTAAGTTTAATAGGTCTTGTGATGGATATTTTGCGTAGATACCATCTTCATTTTTTTGTGTGTTTTCTTCAGTGACCAACCTTAGGAATTGTTAAACTTCTATTAAGAAGTCAGTCAGCTATTAGCCAAGAGTGCCCGTTGAATACAGGTTTTTTTAGTGATTGTAGCGAAATTATTGGTTGAAAAAAAAAATAGAAAAAAAGAAAGAAAGAAAGAAAGAGAGAGAGAAAGAAAGAAAAACGAATAGCCATATAGCCTGCGTAGCAAGCGTTTCCGCGGCAGTTCGTCGAGAATGTTGGGACGAGAGCACAAAAGAGGCCAGGAATGAAAAGGGAGGAGATGGGGAGAAAAGGAAACCTCTTATCCCTTCCCCCTCCTCCTTCTTTCATTTTGTTTTGCTGTCGCTCCAACTTTGGCGCAATAACTCGATTGGAAACGCTTGCTACGCCGGCAAATGAAGCACAAGACCTAACGACAAGCAATGATAATAGTCTTATGATTTACCAGGCGCCTGTGTCATGAGCTCCTGGATTAACTTTGTCACAATCCAGACGTCACCTTTTTGTTGTTAAAACGAAACTGAACAGAAGCTGCAAATGGCTATTAAACGATTCCACCTCAATGACTGACCTGACTTGAATTTGATTCAGAATTCTCTTCTGTGAACGGATGGCAGGACACCTCAACTTGTGCTCCGTTAATACTATGTTTTCTAAGTGTTACATTTCCAGCATCTGCCAAAAGCAAAATACCATTGTTACCTATCTCTTGAATATATTGTACCTTTGTAAGTGTTTAGTTTTTGTTGCTAAAACTCAGTGACTAACCCATTATTAAGAGCTATTCTAAAAAACACCCCAGCCCTTTACTGAAGCTGTGCAGACGCATGACAAATGTAGTTTAATGCAAAGAAGTGCACCATCCTAAGAGTCTCATGCTCAAAATCTCCATTTGAGTACCAATACACCATCCACGGATAACCCTTGCAAGCTGTAGATCACAGCATATGCGTTGGAGTTGAAATACCCAGTGGTCTAAATTGGGATGTTCATTTTGCTGGTATTATAGGCAAAGCCAACAGATCTCTTGGCTTTATGAGACGAAACCTAAATTAGTGTCCAGAAGACGGAAAAGAGCAAGCCTATCTCGCTTTAGTTAGACCACAGCTTAAATATGGATGTTGTACATGAGACCAGCACATTCAAAAACAGATAAAGGACATTGAGAGTGAGCAGAGACGAGCGGCACGTTTTGTTAAGAATGAATATAGCACCTCCCCCGGACTGTCATGATAATTCTGAATGATTTGAAATTGCCAACACTCGAGAAAAGAAGGAAAGTGACACGACTCACAACGATGTTTAAAGTAGTTTCTAGTCTATCAGCTATACAAGTTCCACCGTATATATTATTTAAAAGGCGAAAGGGCATTAGGAAATTCCACCCTAACTCATTAATTCATTCAAGTTGATACTGGAAAAAAAAAAACAAAAACCAAAACACTTTTACTGCAAGTACAATCAGAGACTGGAACTAGTTACCAAATAGTGTCGTTAAAAAGCAGTCAGAGGAGGCTTTCAAAAAGACCGTCATGTTGCATCTATAATTCGCGTTTCTGCCGCCCTTGGAAAAGATTTACCTACCTTCTGCTGACTCAAACTTGACCCGAGCTGAATTTCCAGTGATTTTTAATTCCTCTACTGGCCCGCCACCTGAACGCCTCGTGTTTTCCAAATAGTTACACAGGCCATCTTCAGTTGTATCCTTGGACAGTCCACGAATGAAAACAACACCAGCCTGAGTCTGAATTTAGGTAACAGAGAAAAATAAACGTAGTAAGTATATTCATTAAGGCTTCAGCTAAATTGCCTACCTCACTCGCGTAAGATGAATTTATCGCAACTCAAAAAAATTAATGCGTTTAAGTTCAATTAGTTGTGTGATGGATATTTGGCTTAGATACCATCTTCATTTTCTTCGTTTTTTCTTCAGTGACCAAACTTAAGAATTGTCAAACCTGTATTAAGCGGTCAGTTGATCAGCTATTCGCCAAGAGTGGCCGTCAAATACAGGTTTGATTGTAGCGTCCCACACTCTTCCACAAAATTGTGTGAGAAAAAATAGAAGAAAGAAAGAAAAAAACCGAATAGCCTCATAGCCTGCGTAGCAAGTGTTTCCGCGGGAGTTCGTCAAGAATGTTGGGATGAGAGCAAAAAAGAGGCCAGGAATGAAAAGGGAGGAGATGGGGAGAAAAGGAAATCTCTTATCCCCTCCCTTCCCCCTTCTTTCATTTTGTTTTGCTGTCGCTTCAACTTTGGCGCAATAACTCGATTGGAAACGCTTGCTACGCCGGCTAATAAAGCACAAGATCTAACGACAAGCAATGATTATCATAATAGTCTTATGATTCGCCTTTGTCATGAGCTCCTGGATTAACTTTGTCACAATCCAGATGCCTCCTTTTGTTGTTAAAAAGAAAATGCACAGAAGCTGAAAACTGCTATCAAAAGAGATTCAACTTTAATGACGGACCTGACTTATCTGTGATTCAGAGTTCTCCTCTGTGAACGGATGGCATGACACTTCAACTTGTGCTCCGTTAATACTATGTTTTCTGAGTGTTACATTTCCAGCATCTGCCAAAAAAAAAAAAAACCATTGTTAGCTATCCCTGGAATATATTGTACCTTGGTAAGGGTTTTCTTTTTCTTGCTGAAACTCAGTGACTAACCTATTATTAAGAGCTATTCTAAAAAACATCCCAGCCCTTTACTGAAGCTGTGCAGACGCATGGCAAATGTAGTTCAATGCAAAGAAGTGCACCATCCTAAGAGTCTCATGCTCAAAATCTCCATTTGAATACCAATACACCATCCACGGAGAACCCTTGCAAGCTGTAGATCACAGCATATACGTTGGAGTTGAACTACCCAGTGGTCTAAACTGGGATGTTCATTTTGCTGGTATTATAGGCAAAGCCAACAGATCTTAAGGCTTTATAAGACGAAACCTAAATTACTGTCAAGAAGACGTAAAAGAGCAAGCCTATCTCGCTTTAGTTAGACCAGAGCTTGAGTATGGATGTTGTACATGGGACCAGCACATTCAAAACAGATAAAGGACATTTAGAGTGTGCAGAGACGAGCGGCACGTTTTGTTGAGAATGAATATAGCACCACTCCCGGAACTATCATGATAATTCTGAATGATTTGAAATGGCCAACATTCGAGAAAAGAGGGAAAGTGACACGACTCACAATGATGTTTAAAGTAGTTTCCAGTCTATCAGCTATACAATTTCCACCCTATATATTATTTAAAACACGACTGGGCATTAGGCAATTCCACCCTAAGACATTCATTCAGAGAATGGAACTCCTTTACCAAATAGTGTCATTGAAAAGCAGTCAGAAGAGGCTTTGAAAAAGACCGTTATGTGCCATCTTTAATTTGCGTTTCTGCCGTCCTTGGAAAAGATTTACTTACCTTCTGCTGACTCAAACTTGACCCGAGCTGAATTTCCAGTGATTTTTAATTCCTCTACTGGCCCGCCACCTGAACGCCTCGTATTTTCCAAATAGTTCCACAGGCCATCTTCAGTTGTATGCTCAGACAGTCCACGAAAGAAAACAACACCAGCCTGAGTCTGAATTTGCGTAACAAAGAAAAATAAACGTAGTAAGTGTATTCATTAACGCCTTAGCTAAATTGCCTACCTCACTCGAGTAAGACGAATTTATCGCAACTCCAAAAAATTAATGCGTTTAAGTTCAATTAGTTGTGGGCTGGATATTTGGCTTTGATACCATCTTCATTTTCTTCAGTGACCAAACTTAAGAATGTTCAAACCTGTATTAAGCGGTAAGTCAGCTATTCGCCGAGAGTGGCCGTCAAATACAGGTTTGATTAAAGCGTCACACACCCTTCCACAAAATTGTTTTAAAAAAGAATAGAAGAAAGAAAGAGAGAAAAACGAATAGCCATAATTAGCCTGCGTTGCAAGCGTTCCCGCGCGAGTTCGTCGAGAATGTTGGGATGAGAGCAAAAGAGAGGCCAGGAATGAAAAGGGAGGAGATGGGGAGAAAAGGAAACCTCTTATCCCCTCCCCTCACCCTTCTTTCATTTTGTTCTGCTGTCGCTTCAACTTTGGCGCAATAACTCGATTGGAAACGCTTACTACGCCGGCTAATAAAGCACAAGATCTAACGACAAGCAATGATTATCATAATAGTCTTATGATTCACCAGGAGCCTTTGCCATGAGCTCTTGGATTTACTTTGTCATAATCCAGATGCCTCCTTTTGTTGTTAAAAGGAAAATGCACAGGAGCTGTAAACTGCTATTAAAAGAGATTCAACTTCAATGACTGACCTGACTTATCTGTGATTCAGAGTTCTCTTCTGTGAACGGATGGCATGACACCTCAACTTGTGCTCCGTTAATACTATGAGTTCTAAGTGTTACATTTCCAGCATCTGCCAAAAGAAAAATACCATTGTTAGCTATCTCTTGAATATATTGTACCTTGGTAAGGGTTTTCTTTTTCTTGCTGAAACTCAGTGACTAACCAATTATTAAGAGCTATTCTAAAAAACACCCCAGCCCTTTACTGAAGCTGTGCAGACGCATGGCAAATGTAGTTTAATGCAAAGAAGTGCACCATCCTAAGAGTCTCATGCTCAAAATCTCCATTTGAGTACCAAAACACCATCCACGGATAACCCTTGCAAGCTGTAGATCACAGCAAATACCTTGGAGTTGAACTACCCAGTGGTCTAAATTGGGATGTTCATTTTGCTGGTATTATAAGCAAAGCCAACAGATCTCTTTGCTTTATGAGACGAAACCTAAATTAGTGTCAAGAAGACGTAAAAGAGCAAGCCTATCTCGCTTTAGTTAGACCACAGCTTGAGTATGGATGTTGTATATGGGACCAGCAAATTCAAAAACAGATAAAGGACATTGAGAGTGTGCAGAGACGAGCGGCACGTTTTGTTAAGAATGAATATAGAACCACTTACGGAACTATCATGATAATTCTGAATGATTTGAAATGGCCAACATTCGATAAAAGAAGGAAAGTGACACGACTCACAATGACGTTAAAGTAGTTTCCAGTCTATCAGCTATACAATTTCCACCCTATATATTACTTAAAAGGCGGCAAGGCATTAGGCAATTCCACTCTAAGACATTCATTCAGAGACTGGAACTTGTTACCAAATAGTGTCATTGTCAAGCAGTCAGAAGAGTCTTTCAAAAAGACCGTCATGAAACCTCTTTAATTCGCGATTCTGCCGCCCTTGGAAAAGATTTACTTACCTTCTGCTGACTCAAACTTGACCCGAGCTGAATTTCCAGTGATTTTTAATTCCTCTACTGGCCCGCCACCTGAACGCCTCGTGTTTTCCAAATAGTTACACAGGCCATCTTCAGTTGTATCCTCGGACAGTCCACGAATGAAAACAACACCAGCCTGAGTCTGTATTTGGGTAACAGAGAAAAATAAACGTAGTAAGTGTATTCATTAACGCCTCAGCTAAATTGCCCACCTCACTCGAGTAAGATGAATTTATCGGAACTCCAAAAAATTAATGCGTTTAAGTTCAGTTAGTTGTGGGCTGGATATTTGGCTTTGATACCATCTTCATTTTCTTCAGTGACCAAACTTAAGAATGTTCAAACCTGTATTAAGCAATAAGTCAGCTATTCGCCGAGAGTGGCCGTCAAATACAGGTTTGATTAAAGCGTCACACACCCTTCCACAAAATTGTTTTAAAAAAGAATAGAAGAAAGAAAGAGAGAAAAACGAATAGCCATAATTAGCCTGCGTTGCAAGCGTTCCCGCGCGAGTTCGTCGAGAATGTTGGGATGAGAGCAAAAGAGAGGCCAGGAATGAAAAGGGAGGAGATGGGGAGAAAAGGAAACCTCTTATTCCCTCCCCTTCCCCTTCTTTCATTTTGTTCTGCTGTCGCTCCAACTTTGGCGCAATAACTCGATTGGAAACGCTTACTACGCCGGCTAATAAAGCACAAGACCTAATGACAAGCAATGATAAATATAAACATAATAGTCTTATGATTCACCAGGAACCTTTGTCATGAGCTCCTGGATTTACTTTGTCACAATCGAGATGCCTCCTTTTGTTGTTAAAAGGAAAATGCACAGAAGCTACAAACTGCTATTACATGAGATTCCACTTCAATGACTGACCTGACTTGACTGTGATTCAGAGTTCTCTTCTGTGAACGGATGGCATGACACCTCAACTTGTTCTCCGTTAATACTATGTGTTTTTAGTGTTAAATTTCTAGCATCTGCCAAAAGAAAAATACCATTGCTACATATCTCTAATATATTGTACCTTTGTAAGTGTTTACTTTTTGTTGCTGAAACTCATTGACAAACTCGTTATAGCTGTTCTAAAAAAGACCCCAGCCCTTTACTGAAGCTTTGTTGGTCTCAGTAAAAAGAGTAAAATGGTAGATGTAAGTAAAATTGTGCGCAAATTGTTTTGAATATTGAGTTTTTCAAGCTTTTCACTTTGCGTTACTCATAAAACCGTAATGAATGTTGTAAAATCTAACTTACTCGGCGCTATGTCACGGAAAATCGTATTGATCTTGACAAACAGGGAAAAAACAACAAAAATGTTTTTATAAAGAAATAAGGGTGAAGCAAAATCGTCTTGGTAATTGTCCCGACGAGTATGAACAAACAAAATACGAGAGGCGGTACATGTACCTTTTTTCAGGGTTGTCTTAGGTATTTTAAAGAAATTAAAGGTAAGGATCGTCACTGACCTCGGCGACACCTAAATACCCCTGAGAAACAAGCTTTTAGATAGTCTCTCCATAACCTGTCCCTTGAGGCCATAAATTCAGACCAGAAATGTGGACATGGTGAGATGAGTAAGGGAAGGATGAACAGAAAGCAAGATAAAACAAACAAACAAACAAACAAAATATAAAACGGATTTTAAACTTGACATGGTTTTGGGGTTTCCAATCCCGTTAATCGGTCAATTCAGAATATAGAGCCGATGCTGAGCCACTTTACAGACCATCTCAGCCATGGTTATAGGTGAGAAATGTCAGACGTTGCAACCCATGTTGACAAAGCTTTTAATTAATTATATTACTCTAATTTCTATTCTCTTTTGGGAAACTAGCATCCATATCTGTCGGTTTGCGTTCGCTGCAAACGTGATTCCAAGCCCTTCTAACACAGCAAATTGTGTAATTACCTTCTGATGATTCAAACTTGACTCGTGCTGAATTTCCAGTCATTTCCAGTTCTTTCACAGGCCCGCCACCTGAACGCCTTGTGTTTTCCAAATAGTTTCTAAGACTATCCTCAGTTGTATTCTTGGAAAGTCCACGGATAAAAACGACGCTAGACTGGAAGAGAAATCGGTTAAAAAAAAAAAATTGGACCAGAAATGTAAAATAGTAATCGTCAGAACCAATAGTCTCAATAACACGTTTATTGCACACCAAACATGTCAATTTATTAGTTGAAATAGAAAACTGGGAACAAGCCTCTTTTCCTCAGTCCTCACTTTCAAGACCAAGGACAAAAGTTTAGGTGCTAACTTGCTTAAAGATCATTTTGCATTGTCGCCTTTGTGTGTCCGAACTTCCTTTCACTCCGGCTTTCCGCCTTCAAAACCTTAGTGTTTTTTTGCTGTAATGTTATTACAATGTTTTATAATGTAATTGCCTCCATCCAACTTGATTTGCCGTTTTTTTGGGGCGCGATCAGTTTGTCAAAAAAGAGAAGAAAAAATGAATAATACTTTTATTTTCACCGATATTTCGGCTGGATTAATTACAGGCCATTTCCGAGATCCACAAAATCTCACTTTCAAAACTTAGGCTAAGTGCAAAACCTTTCATGTCAAAATGAGTTTTATTTTCTTGAGAATTTAAAAAAACCATTTTGATATCAATGGCTTCGCTCTTAGCCTCGCTTTGAAACAAATGCTTGGGGCAACCCGGAAATGTCCTATTTCAGGTATTTTGATACAGTTTTTCGGATGCCATACCGATAATTTCAATCGCCTTAAAAGTAATTTTATCCTCTTCCGATCGCTATGAAATTTCCACCAGTGATTGACTATGGATTGACCATGCCATTTTAAGTAAAATCAATATCACTATGACAACAATAAAATCAATTAAAGTCGAAATCCGACAGATATACATAAAAAAGCTATGGGGTCAAAAACAGGTTAGTTTGCAGGAAGATCGCAAGAAAGAAACTACACCAAAATTTCCAAGCAGCAAAATGTGATATTAAGCAGCATTTCTGACTCAGTGGATCAATCTTAATGAAAGTTTCAGACACATCGTGAAGATTATGTGATGAGGTTGGTTGATTATGTGTTGAGGTTGTCGAGCCGTTCTAGAGAAATACAGAAAAACGCTAAAAGTCAAATTTAGACTAAGTTGCACTTAGACAGGTGGTGAGAAAACAGGTTAGTTGAAAATATGAGGTTTAAAATATACTAAAGCTTTGAATTCAAACATACAGAATTTTTTTACTTCTCACGAAGGTTATTTGCTGAACACTACACTTTAAGTTCCTAGTGTCGGATTTTTAGTCGCAGGTCTATCGCGCAAAATTCGGTTTTATTGATTTTAAATTTTTTTGTTTATTGTTGCCATAGTGACATCGATTTGACTTAAAACTAGATTTTGACAAACTTTAATCCAAAGTCCGTCAGTGGTGAAATTTTTATAGCGATCGGACAAGGATAAAATCATTTTTAAGGCGATTGAAAAATAACGGTATGGTCTCCGGAAAAACTGTATCGAAAGACTTTCAGCATTATACGCTTATAGCTGTCGCATTTGCCCGTTGGAATTATTCATTGTTTTTACCGCCCAAAACAATTAAAAATTCCAGTGCACGATGAGTCGGCCATACGCAGACAATGCAAACATAGGAGACTGGTCATGAAAGGAGGCAAACGTCAAAGATAAAAACAACCGTGCAACAGTTGATGTTGGAAGTTCCCTGACAAATTATTGTGACTGAATAAATTAATGCGACATTTCACTGGTCAATAGGCGAATCTTTGCTGACGTCATTGTTTGCATTTTTCGTCATTAGCATACGACTTAACTCATAGAAGATGGCCGTATATTTGAACTAAATGCAAAAGTTAAAAGAGCTGATTAAGTTGAGAAATTTGTGCAATTTTCAGCTCTTTGCAAGCAATATTGAAGGAAATATCAGCAATCAAAAACTGCGAAATTGCTGTGTGGCAAAAACGTTAATGAGCCATACATTCTCTGTAAACTTTCTAGTTTTTAGAAGAGAATTTCTCCTAAACCACTCGGTGTATTGGGTTCAAATTTTCAAAGATAACGAAAACTTTTATGCCCTTTCTATATATTGAGAATTTTTATTTTATTAGCGTCATCAGATAGTGATAAGCATATGTTAATGAGGCAAAAAGTGCAAACAAATTTTCGCCTATGGGATCAAAATAATAGAAATAGAATGCTATTGACCGTTCTGCACCCGCCGTCCGTAAGGTATAAACATATAACAAGGGAGATCAATGGGCTTTCTCGACCTATTATTTCCACCCTATAACTATATATGTTGCAAATAAATCCACACTCCTTTTTAAAAAATATTGTAAAATATTGACTGTTTCTAAAGGACTTTTTAATCTTAGAAACTGCAGACCTGATTTGTTGTTAATCCAGAGTCCTCTCCACTGAACGGAACAATAGAGACTTCGACTTGTGCTCCGTTAATGGTATGTGTTCTGGTTTGTGTTCTGAGTGCCACATTTTTAGCAACTGCCAAGACCAAAAAAGAAATTGTCAGCTGTCATTACGAAACCTTATTTACAACTTCATCCTTTATAAATGAAAGAAAAGAGTCCAGGAGAGCTGCGTGATTAAGGGCAATTAATTTAGTGCTCTAAAGAGAGAGGCATATAACAAAATGGGCTGTTTTCTATCAAATAATTAAAGACGTAAAGGAGTATGAGGTGTTTTTTTTTGCATTTGCCCGTTTGCACGATGGCGTCATTTTACTACTGCTACCATAATTCATCAGGGAATTGCTTTCTTGTATAAATTAGGGATTTTGTTATTTAAATCTCACTGGACTGATTACCAAATTTAAATATGAAAGAATAAACGAAATGAATCCTGGTCTCAGTACGAAAAAGACGTCAACGCGCAAATAGCCTATTGTGGCTTCAACAAGCCTTCGAATGTTGTTTTTTCTTACAACCAGCTACGCAATTTTTTCTTTATTTCGGTTGAAAAGGAAAAGGGAAATTTGTTCTTTGAAATTTAAAAATCGTGCGGGGTTGTGAAGTTATGCATATCAGTTTCAGCTTGTTACTGCCTTAATAATTCGAAGGGGACAAAGTGCAAATAATTGTTGTTTCTGGAAATATCTGAATGTCGTGACGGTTCATTAAGTATGATGCCTAAAATGTTTTGCATATTCCACAACTCCTTTATCAAGTTTTACAATGTACTTATATGCGTGAATAAGGTTATTTTATGAAAGGAACAGTTGTTTTCTCTGCAGGCAGATAAATATAAAACTAAAATACGTAGGCTGGAACTGAAGCATAAGGGACTAACCACAGAGACTGTAAATTCTTGGAATTTAAAAGGTATCGTCAAACAGACGACAATGAATAGAGTAAATTGTCATACGTCTTCTCAAAAGGGTGTTTCAAATACTAAGAAAATTCAAGAACATACACATTTTGAAGCACTAAGGAAGGAAAATAACTAGTAACGTATAAAAATATGTCGTGCAAATTTGTTTAGGAATAAAACGCTGAAAAGTGAAACCGGAAGCCAACGAAAAAGAAGGAAAGCGAGCAGTTTGATGCCGTCTCAATATCCTTGTTTGCAAAAGAAGAAAGTTTTACTGTTTGATGATACATCATCCTCCCAAAAATTAAGTGAAGAGTGTAGATAAGTAAAAGAATTTACCTTCCTGGTCTTCAAATGTAATGATGGACTCTTCATCATTGATCTGTTCGATGGAACTGATGTCTCCACCGCCAGAATGCTTGCGAGATTGGAAGTAAATTTCTAATTCTTTCTTTGAAATTGCCTTTCCTGTAACTCGAACGTAAATCCGGCCTTCATCCATCTTTACGGCAGTTTATTTCCTCCTTCAGCCGAGCATACTTCAGTCTCTTCCGCGCACCACAAGAAAGTGAAAGTAAGTCGGCGCCAGGAGATCCTGGGACTGAGTTCTTATTATAAATTTAAACCATAGTTTCAACAAGAGGGGAAGGGTGACTATCACTGGTTTTTTTCTTTGTATCAAATAAGCTTGAATTGATCAATATTCTGGTTTCGAAAGTATATTGCTTTTTCATAAATGGTAGGAACCATCCGAACCGTTATCCAAGAATAGTGTGTAGATTAAAAAACAAGACTTTTTATTCTCTCCAGCCCACCCTTAGGCAATTAACAGAATATTTTGGCAAACAAAGCGGGCTTTCCAAGAAAACGATAAAATCATATGAAAAATAATTCAAAGAAAAACAATGTGAAGAAAACAAAATATTCGTTCGCTTCTGTTCGCTTGCCACAAAGCGGAAAGGTGTTATTTTTTCCCCTTTAAAGGAGGAGTAATAGAGAAGAAGTTGACTCTGTTCGCACGTTGAAAACGAACCCATTACGAAGAGTCAGAGGGCTCCACGAGTAATTTGTGCATATGGCAGCTGATACTTTTCTTTCCTCCGCAAAGCCTCCCACTATTCTAATTAAGGTAGCTCGACTGGATTCTTCACAGAGTACACCTCCCAAGTTTGAGTATTCACTAAGTCGTCATTTAACAACAACGATATCGGAAAACGATTACCACTGACGGCAGTATTATATTAAGACAAGAAGACGCCCCAAGGCGTTTACGCGGGATGTGTTGGTGTAAGAAAGAATTACCGTTATGTTGAATGGCAATGGGAAGTTGAGTAATGTATGCAACAAATGTGTGCAGGAGAGACGGAGATGTTCTGTTAAGGACTAATACACTAGAAGATGAGTTACACACAAGGGTTCCTCTGCTACAGTCAAAACAAAACTTACATCAATATTACCACCATATATGTTAGGAGTATGGGATAGTTCACTAAAATTTGCATTCCTTTACTGATCTCCTCAAAAAATGCACTTCCACATTCAACAATGACATGTAATGTATAATACTTCCAATAACTACAAGGCTGCAAGGCTGTGCTCTAGAGAAGATTTCAGAGAGCCCTTCGGGCTTCCCAAGCATTTTTAGCTGGGGTGCCCGGGCATCCAAGTTGGTCGCCCAAATTAATAAATTAATGAGCTGTTAGTTAATTATTAAAAATTAAACAAATTATTTTCTTAACAAGTCAAGCAGAATTTTGTGAATATTTTTTTCATGAAAAATCACATCCCTTTGACCTCCTGAGCGTGCGAAAAAAAAACCCCGCATGTTGTCATATGAAAGTAAGTTTTCGTGCCATGAGAAACATGGGCAACGCCGCCCAATATTTCATGTTTTTTTTAAATGGAAAAGTAAGAATCTGATGTGTTTATGTATTTTTTTTACAAAAAAGAAAAATGGGGTCAAAAATAAGGGCACCATTCTTTTTACTAATCATTTTGATTTAGGTTGAAAAGAAAATTTGCTTATTAAGATTGACTGAGATCCCGTGGAGCTTTCCATGAAACTGTTATGATTTCAACGAAACCGCGTGCCCCCCGGGGGGTTACGTGGGGTAATTTTTGCTGGGTATGTGCCGCTGACCTCTCAGAGCCCCTAGACCCCATATTAGTCACTCTTGGGCAAATATGTAATTTTTGCGATCCCAACTTAGTCACTTTCTATTTATTTATCTACCTTATCGATCCTTTAAAAAGGTCATCAAAAAATGAATTGACCCATTTTTTAATAAATTGAATGAAAAACACTTCACTTTTCACCTACAGTACAAATATCCTGGTACGTTTGCTAACTGTAAATACGAACAACTCTCTTACCCCAAAAATCGGAAAATGTGCGGCCCCATTCTAGTAACTCTTTTGAAAATGCAACCCCATTATAGTCAATCCAGTCGTGAAAATGCGACCCCATCCAGCGGCATATTTCCCCATCAACCTCTTATAAGGAAGTGCCCCCCCCTCCCAGGCCTCCCCAAAACTATTATCTCTTTTGATAGATCATCTTGTTGTAAAGTCGTCGTTTGGAGGCAGCGTGGCCGAGTGGTCAGCGCGTCGGACTCGCAATCCGGTGGTCCCGGGTTCGAGTCCCGCTCTGGCCACTTGCTGGATTTGTGCTCTGTCGTCCCATTCTAGTAACTCTTTTGAAAATGCAACCCCATTATAGTCAATCCAGTCGTGAAAATGCGACCCCATCCAGCGGCATATTTCCCCATCAACCTCTTATAAGGAAGTGCCCCCCCCCTCCCAGGCCTCCCCAAAACTATTATCTCTTTTGATAGATCATCTTGTTGTAAAGTCGTCGTTTGGAGGCAGCGTGGCCGAGTGGTCAGCGCGTCGGACTCGCAATCCGGCGGTCCCGGGTTCGAGTCCCGCTCTGGCCACTTGCTGGATTTGTGCTCTGTCGTCCCGAGTTCAAATTCTCGGCCACGCTTGTAAATAGCCAACTGGTTGCCTTCTGCCAGTTGGGGTTTTTAATCCTGTTATGTTGTATTTGAATTATTTGTTTCTAAATATTTGAGTGGAGTGCCTGTAAATTAGCTGACTAGCTAAGTGCACCTTCCACTATAAACATGCCTTTAACCTTTTTTTTTTAACCTTTTAAGCGCATAAACGGAAGTATTTTCTTTCTATATTATCGGTGAAATGTTCAGGACAAATGTGGATTCGGTTAGCTTTCGCGTATTTATTTTTAGTACGTGATACGTAATGCCTTGTCACAACACGAAAGACAATGCGGGATTTTATAGATTTATACCCCCTTTATACTCGATTCTAGAACAATCACAATAATAGTTGTCTCTTTTCTTTTTTATACATCGTATTTTACTGGAATAACAATGTTAGTTATGTTTTAGCCTCGCAGACACGGCAGTAAAAAAAGGTAAAAATATTTAACTAACAGATAAGACCGACTCCCGTGTTTATTCAGCGATTTTTCAAAATACAAAAGTAATGTTTTGCGTCGCCGACCGTACGTACTTTACGCCTGTCAGAGAAAAAGTAACAATTTGTTTAGAAAAACTAACTAATGAACCATCCTAATTTGAAGGAAAAATTTCAATGTTATTATGAAAAGCTGTTACTATAGAAAACTGTGCAGCTTGTCGCGTTCATAGTCAAGGATTATGTTACATGTGAATTCACGTGAAACGACCTTTGAACATCAATACAACGTCCCTAACGCTTTTTTGATAGACATGCTAATTTATATTGCTACTTACAAGTCGACCTAAAGAGTTTCGTAGCGAGCGGAGCGTTCTTTTTAAGCCGTGAAGCCACCGAGCGAGCTACGATTTCGCAAGTAATAAATTCTAGGCATTCTTAGCTGTTTGACTGTAAATCAACAGAAACAAGAAACCAACACCAGCAAGTCGCCCGGCTGGGCCACCTAGACAACATTTTCAGTCGCCCGAGGCCAAGTCTTGCGCCGTTAGATCTAGTGCATAGCCTCTACTCGTCGTCCTCCTAGAGCTACGCTGTAATCTTACCTTCCCCCTTGTGCAATCCAACCTGACTTGCACGTGATTCGAAGTTGCAGCCAATAAAAATCACACAATTTTTTCGGGACGGGCTCGGGATACGGGAAAGTTAAAAAAACAAGGCAATTTTTGACTCCCAAGACGACGAAAGGAATGCGCTACCGAATTTTTAACGCTGGCTGACTACGTCATCCCGCGTAATAACAATTTGTTATGATCTGTGATTTATCATTAACGTGACATCACTGTGTTTACTTTTTCTTGCCTTCGTATTTCTCGGAATCGGGATTTTTTTTCGTAACGTTACTGAACGTCTAGTTGAAGTTGAACGGTACAATAGTAATACTCAAAATGTTTTTACCTGGACAGGCGGTGTGAGCATCATGGGCGCTATTCAAAATCTGATCGTTTGTGTCAAGATGGCGTGGAGTGAACATCTCGCAGGAAGCGACTGCTAAGACGAATATTCGTTAAATACGCTGTAGAAATCAGCGATTTGCCTTTATTTTCTTCCAGAGACGTCTGTAAAAACGAAGGCTATCGAATTATCGGGCAAAAACAGCGTCATTTAGTTAATAAGTGTATTTTGTTCGAAATCACTTGCATGAAGTCGGTAAATCCAAGAATTGCTGCTTTGTTCTATGCTTCAGTCAGATCTACGAGGTACTACGACGATTTCTTCATTATCAGCAAGACGAATTTAAGCTTAAGTTGGCTTGAAAATCTTGTAAGATTGTGTATGCTTCCTTCTGACAAAATAACCCTAAAACAGTTGCTAGGTACTATAAGAGAACTTTAGCGGGTCAGCTTTGCGGGGACTGATTTAGGTCTCAGTTGGCACCCTGTTGGCATTTGTTATTTGTTTTACCATCTGTATTTCTCACACATGAAGTAAATGAAAAGTAAATAAAGATATCAATACATGTACAGTAGGTTGTGTCCTATTTATAAATAATTTTGAGCAATACTTTCTTCAGAGATCTTTAGTCTTAAATAAAAACTGAGCTAATGAAGAAATACTGCAAACTAGTATCCTTGCCTTCTATATTGGTATGGGTCACAGAATGTAAGGTTTGAAATTGAAAATGGCATTCAGCATTTTGTGATTACTAATTATCCTCGTACAGTCAAGCAAATTATGTTAAACGAATTGAGCCTAGGAGACATTCATAGTTTTTGCCTTTATGCTTTTTATACGAATGATCGTATCAGAATGTAAACACATGTCATCGCATATTTTTTGTATGATAATAATTATTTTTAATTCAAAATGTGAAAATCTTATCTGTTTTTACAAATCTACTGTACTTAGGGGAAACATGTAGGCAGACCCCTTTCCTTTCTTGTGACCCCCCCCCCCCTTCAACTACTTTTGTTTAATTCAAATGTTGTGTCATAGGTGTTATTTAGGTGCAAACGTTTGGGTAAATGTATTCACATTTTATTATATTGGCATGGTGATTAGTATTTAAGTGCTGTCATTTTATATAGTGACGGATATTATTTTTCCTTCCATGTTGTTGATATACCGTAAAATTCCGAAAATAAGCCCCTCCATGTATAAGCCCCTCCAAATATAATCCCCCCAAAATGGTAACGCAAAAACCCTCCGTTAAATCGTCCCTCCGAATATAAGCCCCCCGGGGGGCTTGTACTTGGAATTTGCCTTCAAATACAAAGTAAAACAAAGCAAAAATGGTAAATTTCCTTCCCACTACAACCTAGCCCAATTGATTTTGAAACGCAAATTTCCCTCCGTACATAAGCCCCTCCGAATATAGGCTCCTCCAAAAATAGGCCCCTCAAAAAGGGCCTTTGAAAAATATAAGCCCCGGGGCCTATTTTCGGAATTTTACGGTAATGAGGCTTTTGGGTTAGCAATTGTTACTGTGGTGGATCCTAGTAGTACCCCCTTTTTTCCCACAGTTAATTTTTTATCTCAGGTAAATTCTTTTTTCTTTTGTTTCAACTCCATTTGCACACATTAAAATACCCATACATTTGTCATAAATTAACGATAATGTTACTCTTTTGCCCATTCCATTCTGATGACGAGTTCTGTGCTCTTCTACCCGAAGTAAAAGCAGGAATATTCCATTGAATAGAATCAAAGTGCTAGCTTGGTGGCTTCTACATGACTCTACTCATGCATTTCTCTCACCACTTTTTTCCATAAAGGGTAGCTGTTTTCAAAATGTTCAGGGTTTATCTGTATTTAAAGTTAATGTCTTATCTTTGAGGAAAAAATATTCAAGGGCTTTCATTATGCTCTCAGCGGCTTCACATATATCACATTATCATTTTACTTGGTGTAATTTGTTTGTTTTTAATCAGACTTCAATAGGCCATTTTTCATTCATGTATTTATTCATAAATCCGACATTAATTGTTATGTGCAATCGTCCACAGGCTTCATGCTTCTGTATATAACCGATGAACTATTTTGTAATTAACTTGTGATTACAAGAGTGACACTGCCAGTGACATGTCACGTCTGTGCGAGGCCACATTTTGTTATGACAACATGTCGGTTTTAATTCGAAAAAACTATGTCAAAAAGTGGGGAGCGTTTACACCTTGCCGTAGAGCTCTGTAAAACTTATCTCGTCAATGAACACTATGGTAGAAATTATAGCTCTCCAAACAACGGGTTCAAATTTCATGCTCGTGGAGGACGAATCTTCGTGCTCCGTGTTTAAGATTGTAATGAGGAGTGTTGATTTTTTTTCCTCACAGAAAAAGCCTAAATAAGTATAAGTTTATGTAATTGTTGATAAATTTCTCAGAAAAGAAGTATGTCTATCGAAATATAAAGCATATAACCTGGGAAATTTCTCGACCTTCGCCGCCATCTTGAAAATTCTACATCCACAATGCATCGCAATCCTAGTGCAAACACCGCCTGGATTCTGGGACTACATTACGGCTTTATGATGATGGCGGGATTGGTAAAAATATATTCCGTATAAAACAAATGCAAAAATCTACGCGTCTTTGTCGTCATCTGACGCGGAATAGCCCACTTCACAGTTGTAGATAGATAGATAGATAGCCTTTATTTTAAAACGATGAGTATTAAAGCTACATGAGCTTGTGGGGTATAATAAAATTCAACCTTTCCTGATTTGTTATGTAAAATCATGTTGTTCTTATTTATGCTAACTAGCATTTTTCGAGTACAATCTCAATAAGAAAACAAAATAGGTTTGTATCAAAACAAGGTCAAGCTCTCAGCCTCGCATTCACTGTCTCGAAGGCTAAGGTACTAAGCCCACAACTGTAAAATGGTCTATTTGAGAAGTGCAGCTTCTTTAATTCTAGGTCGCCATTTCTAGTTTTCGGCATTCTCGTCCCCAGAACTACTCGTTTTTATCACATGGTCATTACTGACTGCGCATTATCAGTAATAAATCCTCCGGCGAACAAGGCTGAAAATACATTATCATACAAATTTTCAGTTGATTACTGCACTTTTCAAAAAACAAGCGAACGCTGTAGAAGTTCTAAAGCCAACTAACGTTTGCGTTTCTCGCTACCGTCAATGATCTTAGCGGACTTCTTAGGTCACAGACGTTTACTTCAATGAGTTCAAAAGGTCATGGTTTGTGATTTGTGATTGGTGGATTTCGATCCATTTTGTGTGTTTCTGTGTTTCAAGGTTTGATGCTTGTGATCGTAATTATGATTGACTACAGCGAAAAAAAAAACAGAGGCATTTGAAATTCAGTGTTCTCGTGTTTTTGAAAAGCGTAGTAAGTTTCAGACGTTCTCTTGTTTCCGGGTTACAATTAAATCGTGATAAACATTTGAGATTGACTTTGAGATTTGCAAATTGTTTTATCAGAAAATAATGTGATAAACTGTGATTACATTAATAAAAGTATTACTGCAATTCCTACAACAAAACCAGGCTTATATAAAGTACAGACGGAAATTTCCTAAATGGACCTTTCATAAAGACGACTTACAATTTAGAGTTGTGAATAAAATACTGTATTTTTCAGGACCAAACCCAAGTTTACGTATTTTTCTAACCCTAATCCTAAACACACCTCCTTCATAAATAAGAACCGCATTAATTAAAAACCTACTTGGGCTAACTTGCCAATAACTACCCAAAATACAAGAACCTTTTTTTGGCAGACTTCATAGAATGTAGCTTCCCACATGCGGATTTTGCGTCTACGCCATTCAACATTGCTCCAGAATAAAATACTAAAAATCAACTCATTACACAAATTTCGAGGTATACGCACCAGCAACGTTCGAGCTCACTTAAAAGTAACAAGATAATCAGGATAACACTGGCTATCATAAAACACAACAAAAATTTTTGGATTTCCAGGACCATCTGCAACACTGTCGTATGCATCTGTGGCGTCGCTTCCCTTGGCTGGGGGAGTAATCATCCCTTGACGTCCAGCCGCGTATTCGCCCACTAGAACACGGGCAAGGTACATGTAGCGGTTTCCGTTTCCATCAGGTGGAGAGTATTTGGCTTGAGTAGAGTAGGACGCATCTCGGGCAAAATAGACTCCATTCCCAAACATAGTGGCTGAAAAATTGAGTTTAATCATTCATGTAAGCATAAATTGTATTACACTTCCTTCCCAGAATAGTAACTGATTATTTCCTGTCAACACTGTTCTCGAACTTGTTGTGTTCTGGTTGCAAAATCGAAGGAGGAGTATGTGCTGCTCAGTTTGGAAAGACCTGGAGCAAAAAATGCGCTTTTGGTTTCTCCGTTGATTTTTAGTGCGTAACGGATATTTGAGTGGCTTAGATATAGTGTCCACTTTTTTTAACCTTAAAAAGGACAGTTTCCCTATTTTCAAGGAAAGCCCTAAGCGTAACCTTCCAAATTAAAAATTTCAAAAATTAAAGGATATTAGCCCCGCTCTATATATTGAATAACCGACTAGCTATGAAATTAATACAAAAATGCCGGATAGCAAGCGCGCAAAGAGTTATTGATAGCAGCAAGCCATAATTCTTGAAAACAAAGAATGTAACTGTCCACCTTAACGTAATGTTTCTTTTGTGCTTTTTGCTCTTCTCTGTTTCTCACCCTGTCTTTGAACGTGTTCTCATGCTTTTTTTCTTCCTAAAGGAGGCTAACTTATTATTGTCAAGGCAATTAAGGCAATCTGTTTTTCAATTTCCATGGAGTCTATGACTAACTGAGTGTACACTTGTACCATAGGAATGGTATTTCGTAGTTTGCGACTATATATATAGTGTCTAGCAATGAGGAGGAGGTAGTGTAGGAGAAGACTGGATATGTTGTCAATTAAGCCGAAGCAAAGAGCTAGTGAGAAAAGGGTAATGTTCAAGTTTGTCAAATCACGATTTTCGGAGTTCCACTGTGAAAGATTATTCCAGAAAGTCTGAGTTGATCTACAATCCCAAAAAAGATGCGTAAGTGTCTCTGGTGAACCAGTGAAAAAAGAACAGGAGTCTGTTTCCTTTTTGCCTATCTTAAGAAGAAAGTCGTTTGTAACTACTTTTCTATGTAGAAATTTAAATTGAAAAACCTCTAACTTCGTTTCCGTAGTGCATAGAAAAGGTAGCTGGTAGGTAGTTTCCCAGTTTGTACATTTGAAAAATATCTTCAGGAAGCCACTTTCTTTGGCTTTTCACTGGTGAGGAAGTCTTTCTTTTGACCAAAATCTGATAAATCTTTCTGCAGACTTTCTCGGAAGAGAACAGGTTGTCAGCGGCTAGTGCAGCTGACATTGTTTTTTGCCACGAGAAAATAAAATTCATATCTTCAAGCCGCCGTGTAATGTTCTTTTTATCATATAGACAAAAAGACATCGATAAAATAATAGGGGAAATTACCGAAATCACGTAATCGATAAACTCACGTGTGAGATTATGGAAAATAAACCACTCGGGTCCCGAATGTAGTTTTTATGAAGTTTACGAGTGGTATATTTTCCAGTAAAACACTCGTGTCTATATAATAAATGATAATAATAATGATAACCATAACGATAAAAATAAAAATGATGATGGTGATAATGACGATGATAATAATAAGACGCCTACGCTTACCGTTTTTCCCACAATAGCTTCTGTTAAAACCAAACTTGTTGATACTGGAGCAGCTGCCTTGAGCAGTACCATGAAAGAGGAATTTTTCATTGGCGCCATTTTTCTGTTCCATTTGATCCTTTTTCACCATGTACGCGCGGTAGAGCCCAGGGTTCTGCACTCTTTCTATCTTGGTGATGTTAATTGAAGCCGTTTTTCGGATTTCGTCTGCTACTCGATTGTACTCGGTCGGGTTGCTAGTAGGATCAAGCTTGACCAAGTGAACTTCTTTCTCTTTACCTGAGCTGTCCTTTGGCTGTACGCACCAATCATTAGGTAACAGAATGCCTGTTTAATAATGCCAGAAGTAATAAAAAAACATTTAACATAGACACATTTTCCATGTACTGAGCAACACGTCAAATGAAGATAATGAATGCGTTTTAATTATTTCTTAGAAGAGGACTTCATGCATAGTTTACTTTACCTTTCCCTATTTCCTTTCTCACGACATTTCTTTTTTCTCCATCTTCTAGACAGGTCTCTTCCATGAACCTGAACACAATCTCACATCTGGCATCGTCAATTACGAAAATAACAGATTGTTGGCCCTCCCCATAGGCACTTTCTATTCTGTAATTAGTTGTAGGGTCATAGAGTTCCCATCCGTCATCATCGTCATCGGAGTAGTACCACTGAACGGTCTTGCAAACAAGTCCTTCAACATCTCTGAAATACTCTTCCTCTATTTTCTCGTTTAAGATGTCGTGAATTGTAGTGGCAACATCTAAGACATCTTCTGCGTAACCTCGAATAGATATACGACCAATTGGTTCTTCTATATTTATATCAGTGCCATGTTTTCCTCTTAAATTAATTATTTTCCCTTTCTGTTCCTCAGAGAGCTTGCTAATAGCATCCTTTTCAATAACTTTGGTAGTGACTTGATCAGCCAGATATTTGTGAATTTCTTTAACGGCTCTCGTGACGTCTTGCTTGGTTCCTGCAAATACTTCCAAATAAGCTTCAGCCATCTCGCTACTACTTTTCCTGATGGAGGGGTATAAAGGATTAGGTGACGCGTCTTTGCCTGATCTAAACCAACCAAAAAGCTTGGAGAACATGCCTGTCCAACCTCCGGACGAGGCGACGCATGCCTTCATCGCAGCACGGAAGTCCTGAAACATGTTTTCTTGAAAAATCACAATACGAATGAAATGAAGTGAAGCTGGCTGTTCTTGAGCAAATTTGGCAATGGCCGCTAACATCTCTTGAGCTGCTTCTTTTACACCGACTCCCACATTACCAGTTCCAACAGCCGGGAAAGATATTGAAGTCAACCCGTTCGATTCGGCTACTTTCAAGCAGTTTGTGATACAACTTTTAACGGAAGCCATGTTCAGCTTTTCTGGCACCATGTGGTATATGTTTTGAGTCTGCAGTTTTCCAGCTCCAGTAACCGCGATAGAACCTGGTGTCTGAACCCCCAGAGCTGAACATTCTGTTTGAATACTTGGTCCACCAGCACTGACAATGGCCTTTCCAACGCCGCTATTTAGTGCAATATTTAAGTTTGTGTTTGACAAAGTAACGATTGCGTCAGTTACCTCTTTGGTAATGTTACCAATCTCTGCTTGGACCGTAACGCTACCAAAGGCAATTTCGGGTCTAAAGGGATCCAGTTCTTCCACAGAGACATCAAGAGAGTCAACATCGCTAGTTGTACCACCAGAATCTACCGTTTTCGCGGCTCCCCCGCGCAACCCACGTTTTTTCTTTCCACTTTTCGCTGCTTGCTGGGGTTGTTTCGACTTTCGACTTTGCAACTCAGTCTGGAAGGCTTGTACAGTCGGGAAATCTTTGTCATAAACGACCAAGTGAACCTCCTTCACAGTGCTACTTAGATTCTTTTTACTGAATTTCAATACTTCTTCGAAGGACGCGGTTGCCACCCGATCATGAGGAAACTTGAGATTTCCGGTGCCAATAGCAGGTATGGCAATACTTGTAAGGCTTCTCTTGTGAGCTTCATGAAGACTTTTCTTTAAAATATCACGTAGAACCTGCAAAAAATAGGGTTGTGTCATCTTTGTCGAGCATTGGTCTGGAATTAGAGTTTCAGGGTCTTGAATATAACAAACGATCACAGAGTTGACAGAACGCAAGAGAAATACACTTAAGGTACAACAAAGACAAGTACGGATAGGAAAAAGTGAATAACAGCCAAAAATTTAAAAAAGTACCGCTTTCAGGTTAATCTTAGGGCACTCTCAATTTAAATAATGCAGCTAACGAGCTTGGGTATGAACGTACTGCGACCCTTTAAGGATTTCAGAAATTCAGCCCCTCTAAGAACTTCCTTAATGGGAGAGTAGATTTAAGCCAAATGGGGTATTCTATGCGTTAGTTCCATAAGGTACCTGTTCACCCTTTCCATTTTCCCAACCAGAACAGGAACTGTGAAAAACATGCTTGCACTTTAGGTTCCCTCCAGTGGTAACAACAATGCCACCAGTCTGAACTTCACCGATAGCTTTACATTCCTGTTGTAGAGTGGGGCCGGCAGCGGTACTCAAAGCTACGGCACTAGAGTTTCTACTAAGGTCCAGGTCTGTTGACGTGGAGTTCACGATCGCGTCAACCTGTGGAGTGAACATAAGCTATAAAGAAGGACAGCACTTTCAGTAAGACCCGGGCTTTATCAGACTTCAAAATCCTTTCAAAGGTAAAAGAGTCAAGGGACAGGTTGTTACGTCGACTTTCAGTTAATACAGCCAAAGCAAAGGAGGACGGGTATGCTCTCTTTCACTAGGCTGTTGCCGTTCATTGTCTTTGATTTAACATTACATAATTCTGCTTGTCTGGAATATACCTGCATGTTAAACCGAAGACCAGAGCCAAAACTAGTTCCCAGCAACAACCAAGTAATGCACACTCATTGAAAAAAAAAAACTAAGTGTAACTAAGTGTAACTTGCCTGTTCATGGGCCATATTCCCAACCACAAGAGCCACTTTAATACCCTCTGGAGTAGTCACTTCATTCAGCCTATCTGTAGCATCCGATGCTGATGGTGCTATATGAACTGTTTTTCGACCTTTAGCTTCTCTGTTGGCAGCTTTCTTTGATGTAATTTTTCCTATGGAGGAACCACGCGAAAAACGAGGATCGTGTCCAAATTTGGAAGCCATCTCAGTAACAAATGCTGTGACTACCGCATCGTCGGTGCTTGTGAACTGGATCTCAGACAAATAGCAGTTTGGATTTTCTTCACAAAACTGTACTGTTGCATCAACCATAATCTTAGCACACAAGTCGTGTGGGAATTCAAAGGCCCCTGTACTTATGGCAGGTAACGCTATTGATTTAAAGTGTCTTGCGGCATCTAAGGCATTGGACACTGCATAGCTCAGGTATTTCTCTTCCCTTGGCGTTTTACCAATCGCCTTTTCTCGCGTGGCCTCTTTCCTCCATGATGGGCCCACCGCATGAACTACTTTCTTGAAAGGCATCTTTCCAGCAGAAGTAACGACAACTTGCCCCTCCAAAACAGATCCTTGTTGGATGATAAAATCATCGCACTCATGCTGGATAGCTTCTCCACCAGCATCAAGAATGGCTTTAGAAACACCACTCAAGTGCTGGAGTTTCGTATTGGCTGCATTAACGATGACGTCTACGTTCCGATCACATATGTTGTCTTGGAAAACCTTGATCATTTTACCTTGTGGAGTCAGGAAAGTACACTCGCTCTCTTTCTCGATTCTCTCGTCACCTTTTTCTTCTTCCATAACGTCCTTCGAGGAAGCATCTTTCTCCCCTTCAAAGAACTCGATTACGCAATTATTTTCATTTTCAAGAAGGTTCAGCATTTTCCTCCCATTGTTTCGATTAAGCACTCTCCGCATCCCTGGTTTGTCGATAGGAACCTTTTGGCTTTCGACTTGTGAGGCTAGATTGTAAACATTCTCCATGGCCTTTTTAACTCCTTCGTTTGTTCCGGTGACGACAACTTCCTCGTCCTCAGCAATCCCCTTTATAACTGTACAGTACTTGTTCAACTCCTCCTGGATAATCCGAAGCTCGTGTTCTTGGTACTTTGAGAGAAACCTTCTGCTGCCTCTTGGAAACTCCAATACCTCACTAACAATGGTGTTCTCGTTCAAAAAGCCCTTGACGCTTCTCAGTGCCGTTGTCACATCCTCCCTTCTACCCGTCATGCATAATTTGTTGCTTTTTTCGTCAAATTTGATACCTAAAATGGAATTTGCGGTCAGTTCATCTCTAAACGAGCGCCATTTTTCACTTTTTTCAAGCTGCACTTGACCGTCATCTAGGACGATGCTTTCTTCAACGATGGTCGTCTTCACTAAACGCGACGCTTTCTGGGCAACTTCAGAGTTCATACCAATTACCCTCAAGGCGCATGGACCCTCTTCTTCATCACCATGGAAAGTTGCAAGTGCTTGCAAATTATTGGCTGTGAATTGTTGTTGTATGAACAACTGGCAAGGTCTCCTCCTTAGTACCTCTACTGCATTTTGAGACACTTCACAGCTGACCTCCTTCATGTTTGCAACTGCTTCCCAAATATCAGCTGATGCTTTATGAACAACTGTAGAAGGACCCCTAATGCAAACTTGACCTTTGTCAAGAATTATGTCCACTTTTGTATTTTCGTAATGAACTTCGAGTTCTTTGTCAAAGTCTAGGTCAGCTAAAAACTTAAGACGTTCTTTAGGAATTTCTTTTACAACTGTCGATACTTTAGATGCCTCCACTGCTAACGTACTCTCGATTTCTGTCTTCAGCTGCTCCAATCTCTCAAAAAGAGTCTCTGCATTTTGCAGTATCCCTGTTAGGACGATTTTGCACTGCTGATTCAGGTACTGAATTTTTACGTCATCCTTCATGGAACTCACAAGATCCTTGAACTGTTTGGTAACAGTTTGCCAAGCATCTGGTGTGACTTGTACGGAGTAAGTCTGAAACTCTGCTAGGAAAGAAGTAACAGCTTCGGAAGCTTCTTCGAATCGATCTGCGTCCATTGCTGTGCCATCTACAGGTGCAAGAGTGATACTTTTTGATCCTTCTTCCCACTTGACTTCAACGCCATGTTTACGTTGGATGTGCTCCAAATCAGCTTCATGTCGTTCACAAATGAATTGCATGACTTGCATATCTACAGGTATCTCTTTCTCTGGCACACGGTCTTCAGTGACAGACGCTGATTTAGGAAGGACTGGATTATGTCTTCTTAGTTCCAACAGCGCTCCGTTGAGAATGTGACTTTTTGCTATGACTTTGTTCACAACTGTTAAAGAAGGAAAAATGTAACAACTTGATACTTTGGTCAACCGCGAGCAACAAATCAATAACTAGCTATTTTCCTAAACAAAGAAGTCCTAAATAAATTCTCTGGCTGTCCTCTAGATTAGGGGGCAGAATCGTTTTAGCTGAGGGACTACCATTATTCAAGTTGTCTTAGCTTGTTAAAGGAACATCACACTACCCTGGGGATCTTCGAAGAAAACCAATGCCGAGCCTTCTGTCATATTGAGATCCACACTGTTGACACCACCGCCACCATTCTTGGGATTATCAAAGTAGTAGAAAATGGCGTCTCTTGTTGTGTTCTCCTTGTTCATACCCGTCACCAGCACACAATGACAAACAGGCACTTGCTCCATTGACAGGATTTTTTCTTCAAGTTTTCTTTCTGCAGCTCTCTGTTTAATGGATTCGTAGGCTAGAGAGAAGGAAAAATGTAATCAATATTGAACACCAAATCTAGAAGTCTTGCACATCTCAAACGCCTAAGCCAAGGATTTTTGCCTTACTAAGCTAATCATTAAGTTCTCATTCTGACCATTATCAAATTAGATGTAAATGCTAATGGAGAAAATTGTGAAATAATTTACTATCATCTTTTCGTATTAGTTAGTTCATTACAAACTATAAATCGGCACACGTACGCGTTGTGAAAATATTTTTAGCAGGAACTAAATATTGAAGTTGTGCTAGCCATGGCTATATTTAGTTTCTATACCCCAGTTGCAATATTTACTTCGGAAAAAGAAACAGTTTGCAATGGTTTGCGAAAATCTTCACAGCCACCTTTTTTCTTTACAAAAAAGGCTTGCGGATAATAAATGAAAAAGTTGGAACAGACGTAAATTCCAACTATTACAGAACAAAGCGTTAATGAAAACCAATCGTAACTTACTATATGATTCTGCAAATGTAATAAGTGCACAGCCTTGCTCTCCAAATTCCACATGTAATACTTCCAGACCACTCACTACTTCCATGTACGAAGCCAGTGTATCTCGGGTGGTTGCTTCACTAAGTCCTTTGACGAGAAGCCTCTTAGGGTCAACAGGTATTTTTTTGGCCGGTTTTTTGATGGTGACGTGCAATTCTGCACCGTCAAGAGTAAGAACGCCTTTCCTCAGAACTCCTTGGGCGCCTTTTGAATAAGTAGAGAGAAAGGGAGAAAAAAGCAACGCTCCGGTGGTCTATACTAAATGAAGCGGTTTCTTAAACAATACATACATAAAAAGCTGTTTCTTACAATGGGAATGGGTGGATAGGGAAAGGCATCACGTGTGAGACCTACGAGGCTTGTTCGTACCCATCCCCGTTGCTTAGTTCTGCGCCCAACTAAGCTTGGCAAATTAACAGAGTTTTTGTTTGTCCTAGTTAATATAAAAGGGTTACTACTACAACTACCTACCTATGGAGCATTCATTGTTGACAGAACGCATTTATAACGGCAGGATCATACAAAAAGGAATTAAAATTGAATCTTTTTCTGACTTTTGGTGTAAGTGGTAAGGTCGAGAGAATTTAGTGTTTTGGGGAATGGGCCTGGGAACACAAGCTTTTGGTTAGGTGGCTCTTTTGTTGGTAAGCTGTTATGGTTATTACACACAAGAACGAACAAACCGACAAGCAATAACCTAGATAGGATCCAGGGTAAGTGGGCTTCTTGTCTTTTACTTTACCATTCCCACTCACTTTCAGCTAAAATAAACGTCAAGACAGCACATCCCTTTTCAGTGACAATCTCCACGTCGCTGATCTCCCCTCCACCAGAACGCCGAGTGTTTTCAAAGAAGTTTATAATGGCATCTTTGGTTGTTGTTGAAGCAAGCCCGGTCACTTCAATGGTACGCGATTCCTCCATTTTTTCCTCATCAGGTATACCAACTGTCGCGTTACGGCTTAACGCCACTGTTACCAAAGCTCCGTCAAGGGAATGCTGTTCTCGCTGTAACACCGTGGTAACAACTAAAATGGAGGAAAGTGAAGACAAATTTCAATGCCGAAATCCCGTCAAAGTAACCATGGACCTTTTCTGGTTTTCTGGTACTTCGGCTACATAAAGATCAATCTTCTCGATTTTATTATGGTGTAGGTTTTCACCAAACTTTAATTCTACCCGGGAAGAAAAATTCGGATTTTTGCTCTGTCAGTATGGCAAAGCGCAAGTCGCTGAAACAACGGCGTCTGAGACGAAACAGAGAAGTTCCTTATTAAACAAGACGCTATCGAAGCGTACTCCTGGGCGTCGTTGTATTACGCGTATTTGAGGATTTTTGTGTCAGGCACGTGTGAATGCCGCAACGTTGTTAATTGTTAAGGACTGGTTGAATTGGGAGCAAAGGAGACGTGGAGCCATAATGGACGTTGTTTAGTATGTTAATAGCTCTTTGATAACTTGAATAAACCAGTTAAAACTATAGATTATTATTAAAGATATATTGTAACAGAAGTGGATCTCGCTCTCATGATTTAATAAGCTAATTAATCAATCAGCCAACCAATTATTCAGTCAATCAGTTGTGTGGCTTCATACTGATAGCGACAGATTCTACTGCCACCAGATGTTGTCTAATACATATTGATCCATACGTTTACTTTGTTTCTCTGAATAGAAGCGTAGTTACAATAACCGAACGCCGTCTCTAATCTTTTCAGGGTCTTGAAGGGGCTATGTCACAAGGATATTGCTGTGCTGGGTTAATAATGTACTAAAGTGCCTTTACATATACCCAAAATGCTCTGTTAGGGATATGAAGAATATATCAAACAAATTTCATCAGGGAGCGTTAACCATTACAACATTTTTGGTGATTTCTGCAGCCATAGCATTAAGTCTTTTCGGTCGTCTTTTGCACCGATGACACGGATGGGCATGGATTGAAACTTGAAAAAGCTAGGCAAGCTTTTTCAAGTTTCAATCCATGTCCATCCGTGTCATCGGTGAAAAATACGACCGAAAACAGTTTCAATAGACCTTTTTACCGATACGGCGGCCATATTGAATTAATTCGATTTCAGGAGTATTATAGGATGCCCAGGGGGCAAAAGCACATTTCGTTTGTATTTTCGAGCGACATTTTTTCTTAAAGTATTCTTACAATAACATTGTAATGGGAAAAAAGATCCTTGTACCGTGTTTGGATGTAATAATGATCGCCTTTTTCTAGTTTAGTATTAGAAATTTGGTCTTTCACTGTATATTTGTCGGGAAAAAGGCGATCATTATTGCATCAAAACACGGCACAAGAATCTTTTTTTCTCATTAAAATCTCATTCTAAGAAAACTTTAAGAAAAAATGTCCCGAAAAGCGCTCGAAAATACAAACGAAATGTGCCCATGCCCCCTGGGCATCCTATAATACTCCTTAAATAGAATTAATTCAATATGGCCGCCATATCAGTAAAAAGGTCTATTCCTAAATATAGTCATTTAAATGACAATGCAAGACCACTATATAATTTTTCGGATTAGTTGATGCAAAGAAAGGTTTAGATTTTCAAAAAGATAGCAAGTAGCTAGCATGACAATGCTACTTTACACAATCTTTCGGCCGCTTACCACTGGCGTCTTCAAATGTTACGAACGCTAAGCCATTATCACGTTGGATTTCCACACTTTCTACGTATCCACCTCCCGATCGTCGCGTGTTTTCGAAGTAATTCCAAAGTGAGTCTTTAGTGGTTATTGATGACAGGCCTGTCACCATGATGGTCTTGCAATTATCAGGCATCTCTATACTGACATCAAGTGTAGCACCATTTAAAACGTGTTTTTCACGTTGGATAACCCGGTTTGCCACTATAATAGGAGACACAGACACGGGAACTTACAACAGCTCCTTATAATAGAATACGTTTTTTAAAGTTACATTATAACTTGTGTCACCTTTTGCGCTCCAATACAAAAAAACAATTTCGATATATAAAAATTAAATTTGTTTCCAAGGCTTGGGAAATGAAACAAAAGAAATCAACTTGAGGCTCAGGGGTGATCATGAATAACACATATCTTTCGTTTTATTCCCTCAAGCCTTGCAGCCACATGTAATAATTTTAATACATCGAAATTGGTCTATTTCAAAGCCGGCGTTTCCTTCGTTTCAGCAATAAGCTTTAAAACAGGACCCACTGATGGGACCTAAAATTCCGTTAGTCCCGTAATTTGCCAAATTAAGTCAACTAGAGCTCCAATTCTCTTTTCTTCAAGCAAAGATATCAATGCGCTGCCTTTTTATTTGGTGGAAGAGCAAGGGAAAAACACGGGAAACTGGGAAACTTCGTTGTCACTAGGACGCTAAAATGGTACGTCATCTTTTTTTTTGCTTAGTTACGTAAGGACATGAAAAAATACCTTCTGATGACTCAAACTTGACCCGTGCTGTATTTTCAGTAATTTTCACCTCTTGTACTTGACCACCATTCGAACGTCTGGTGTTCTCAAAATAGTTCAACAGAGAATCTTCGGTTGTATTTGTGGAGATCCCACGGACTATCACAACACTGGACTGCAAAGAAATGTGAGTCGCAGTGAACAAAAAAACAGTACAGTTTGTTTATTTGCAGATCAAGTATACATAACAAGTATACATACAAGGTGGAAAAACAAGTCCCCTACAAGATTACAACGCCTAGTAAATAAAATTAATCACTGAAATACCCCTTATCGAAAGTAAATCTAAGGCCATAGAGCAAAGGTAACTACCTCACTGACGCCAGAATTAATAATCAAATCCGTAGTTAATTTACTGCAGGTAAAAGCATGTAGGTATTTACTGTAAGTCAACCTAAATCATTGGTAGTTCAAAGGACCTTCCCCAATGGTTAGGCCAACTAACCAACAGTTATAGGTTAGGCGATTCAATTTCTAAAATATCCAGGTAGCTTTCTTAAGAAGAAACGAGTAAGGAAATGCATTACAATCACGTACAAACGGAGTTTTCACTTTGTATAGTCACTTAAACTCCCAACTTGTGCATCAGACCTTTAGTATAAGCACATATTCAAAATTCGTCTTCAGTGGATTCTGACCTGACTTGATGGCAAGTTCCGTTTGTCCTCATTGGGATGGCTTGAAACCTGAACTTGGGTTCCGTTAATGGTGTGTGTTCTGAGTGTTACATTTGTAGCTACTGTAGGGACAAGAAAATTATTGTTACCTGCCATTTTACGTACCACTAGTTCTCAAATGTGATCGTTTTCGTTTTTCTCGCTCTCAGCGCATAAACTGAATCTGGACTAACCAAGTTAGCTACAATAGATGCAAATTTAAAGTACTTCCAATAAACACTTTGCCCTACGATAATTTGGGCGTGGCTAAGTAAGCAGAGGGGACGACGAAGGTGGTTTAGATTCACTTTGAAACTTTTTAAAGTTCAAACTTTTAAAAGAACACATATTCCCATGCCATTTACGAAATTACCTTCTGATGACTCAAACTTGACTTGCGCTGTATTTTCTGAGATTTTTACTTCCTCTACTGGCCCGCCACCTGAACGCCTGGTGTTCTCAAAATAGTTCAAAAGAGCATCTTCAGTTGTGTTCTTGGAAAGTCCGCGGATGAGCACAACACGGGACTGAAAGCGAAAGCGAGTAAACAAGAAATGTAATCGAAAAAAATATTCCTTAAACTTTGTTATATATGTAAATATATATCACGTCAATGCGAGGCGCCTGACAACAACAACAACAAAAACAAAAAACACACAAAAATGATTCTAAATATCAAACCCTTCACTACACACAGGGGAGAAGAAGCATCTGGTTTTCAGTCATCAAGGGCATAGAAATCATAGGAATTTTGTCTAGTAAGTCGTACCCGGGGGAAGAAATCAATCCGTGACGTAAAAGTTGGAGTTTCTGATTTATGGTTAGTCTGCATGGGATAGTACAAGAATTAAAAATTGCAGTTGAGCATAATTCTGGTATAGGTTAAGACTTCCAGGATCCCAGCGGCACTCCCCCGGCTCAACTTTAGATTCTTTGAGTACCCCGGGGATTTCGACGCGTTAGAAAACTAAAGTTCACTTCAGTTACCAGGGCTAATCATTCATCCCACCTGGACGCTTTGTTCTTCTTTCTAATCAAACAAACTGATTGTTACCGCCGCATCACAGTGAAAGTTTATTTTGGAAAAGAGAACACAGGGGCGAACCAACCCGCTTTTCGACCTTTCAATTTTGCAAATACTTTTCATTCCGAGCCATTCTTTAGATTCTCTACTTAAAACAAACAATTGTGTGTCACTAACTGACCTGATTTGATGGCAAGTCCTGCTCCCCAATGAACGGATGACGGGACACCTCAACTTGCACTCCGTTTATGGTATGAGTCCCTAGTGTTACGTTACTAGCAACTTCCGAAACAAAACAATAACAACAACAAGATCAAAATGTTACATCCTTCGATTTAGGTGCATGAATGTTTTTCAGGTTATTCGGTTTCGCGCTTTGATGAAGCCCACCGGGCTAAGCATTTCAGATTGAATTGGCTTTTGGAAGTGCTGGTCTTTGAGAAGCGAGAAAAGTTGTAGTATAGTACCAGGGTAAAATTCAAACCCCTTGGATTAAGGAGAAGACCAACAACAAACGTAACCCACGTATTGCGCCCACGGCGGGAGACAAGCCCAGGTTACATTCTAGAATCATTGACGAAAAGAGAAGACAGTGTCTGCAGCTCATGTCTTTAATAGTTCCAACCACAATAAATGATACATAATGAGAGCGCATTTTTATGTTATTATTTTTTTGTGTTTGACAACTTTGGGGAAAATGGGATATTTGTAAGCCCCCTTCTAGCCTCCTTGAAAAGGAGACAAACAAGAGGGACTTGAGACGAAGGAAGCACCGTTTGATGATCTACCCGTCTCCATGCTAGCACGAGGCGTCACGCAATCTTTTCTTTTGGACCCAACAACAAAAGTACAAATCTAATTTATACGCTCAGACGACAGAAATAAAATGACGCTCAAATGACAGAAATTGACAACAAATTCAAGGTCGCACTGTTGAGTGAAATTAGACATAGAAAACTTAATTTCACTGTCATAATGGACGGAAATCTGATGAATTTTTGTGGCCCCATCGTGGAAGAATGGATGATGGCAGAAATCGTCGAATGAATTGTGGTCAATAGTCTGGCTACTCAAACTGTGGTTATAATGACCCTTTTAAGACTAAACTAGTGTACCGTGGCCTACTTCTCAAATTATGAAACAAATGTTTTTAAAGGCTCAATTATTAAGAGAACATTATGCATATTTGTTCATAGCAGGTATAATAAACGTCGAAAGTGAAACCGGAAGCAAACGAAATAAATGACACCGAATAACTTGAATTTGCATATTATCAGTTTTAATCCTTGACAAGTTTGCAACGAATTATCAATAGTAGCTGCCAATAGCTGGCAAGGATATGAATCTTACTGCTATAAAACAACAAGTTAAAGGCAATAGATAACATATGTTAAAAGCTTACTTTCCTGGTCTTCAAAAGTGATAATGTACTCTTCATCGTTGATTTGCTTAATCGAACTGATGTCTCCTCCACCAGACTGTTTACGAGACTGAAAATATATTTCTAATTCTTTCCTTGGAACTTTCTTTCCTGTAACACGAACGTAAATCCGGCCTTCACCCATTTGAGCGACGGTTTATTTTTCGCTTTCAGTTGAACATCGTTTCGCTCTTCCGCACCACTAGAAACTGAAAACACGGGCCATTCGGAGAAAACATGTCGGGAAAGTACCGGAATGACGTCACGGTGCAAAATATGACAGACCGAGGGGACGGGTGGCTTATCTTACACTTTTTTTTTTATTTTACTTCATTGTGTTTAATTTAATTTTTATTGTTATTTTTCTCGATGTGGTGTTACTTTTAAGTGGGATTGTTTATATGATTCCTTTCCCAAAAATGGTTGCAAGATCTGAATGTTGAATGAATGCACTGAAGCCATATGCCGATATTCCACCCCCATTTGTGGCTGATATGCATTTTTCTGGGAAACAAACCGGGCTTTCCCAGAAACCAAAACAACTGCTTGATCTAAAAATACTCGAAGGAAGCCTTAAAATATAAGTTTATTATTCAGTCTTCAACAGCAGAGTGAATAAGATTACAATGGCATACGCATTGAAACCTGATGATTTTGCCTCAAGAAAAGTAATAGTTAAGAATCTTTCGCCCATCACAAAGCAGGAAGACATAATCATTCACTTTCAAAGAAGAGGCAATGGAGGAGGAGAAGTCGACTCTGTTCACATGTTGAACGAACGAGCCGCAGTTGTCACATTCGAAGAATCAACAGGTAAGTTTGAACTATGGTTGTCTTCATACTCTGCATAATGTAGTTCCGTGCTATTACCATTCACCTTCAAGTTTGTTTTCAGTTCGCGCGATGCAGTGTTAACTTAGTTTAAATTAAGCGGATATGTACCTTGCACATAAAATAAATGGGAAGTATAGTGTACTAGAGTGCATTATACAGTTCGTCAGTTGTTTCGCAAACATTTTTTTCAACATACGTAGATATCGTTATGCCTTTGCTAAGGAAAAAAAAGGAAAGATAAATAAACCTTTCTTCTACAATACAAATGCCTAGATAATTTTAAACGGACTCCGTTCCGGGTGACAAAGTTAATATCAAAATCGGAGTGTTCTAGAAGATCAGTGAAATCATGAATTTCCAAAAGTATAAGGTGTTCAAACCCACTTCTTTTTATTTCCATAGCATTAAAATACGGTCTTTTCTGTTCTGATTTAAATCGAAACTAATCGAATATTGAGACTACGACAGTGCAGAACAGCCTGCGCGAACGACTGGTTTCCGAAATATTGCGGAAAGTGAAACTGAAAGTGGCTGTTTTTTTTTTCCAAATGCCTTGTTTTCATATATAATGCATACGTGGGGCCATCACAGGGTGAAAATTCCGAGCGGAGGTGCAGTATTTCATTGCCCTGTATTTGTTCAACGGGTTTGTAGTTTACTTTGGCAAGACTTGATTTTCGTGAGTCCGTTAATCAGAATGACGTAACCTTAGTTAAGTTCCCATGTTATACTACTACATGAGAAATTTCTGCAATTTGATTGGCTTAGAGCAGTGGTATTTCAGCTTAATTTGAAATAGCTAAATGTGAAAATTACAAACGTTTTGATGGTAGTGGTTTACTTTGGCAAGACTTGATTTTCGTGAGTCCGTTAATCAGAATGACGTAACGTTAGTTAAGTACCCATGTTATACTACTACATAAGAAATTTCTGCAATTTGATTGGCTTAGAGCAGTGGTATTTCAGCTTAATTTGAAATACCTAAATGTGAAAATTACAAACCTTTTGATGGTAATGGTATAAACAAATAATAGCATGATTTGTAGGTGATATTTGCAGGGGCGGATCCTGGATTTTTTTTAGGAGGTGGTGCACTCGTCTCTTGCTCTACTTCAACACCAATAAACCACATAGTTTTTTTTCTTTGAAGAATACCAGTTGTATTAGAAAACTGCAGGTCATCTCAGGGAGGGGGGTGCGCACCCCCTGCACCCTCCCCCTAGATCCGCCCCTGTATTTGGCATCAATACGACTTGTGATATTTCAAAATTGTCTCAAATTTCACTTGCCTAACGGCTCGTGAAATTACATATAAAAGTTTCGAAATATCACTCGTGGTATTTATGCCAAATGTCACTACTGAAAAAGCATGCTATTACCTATACAAATTAAATGAAATATATCAAGCCACAAGCTATTTAAGTGCTTAACGGTGCGGGATGGGGGTTCTGTAACATGGGTAACGGCTGTTAATAACTACAGTAGAACCCGGAACTGGAACTGACTGGAACTCTGAAGGGAAACGAAAAACGGTTCGAGTTGACGAGGAATTCGAGTTTTCCGGGTAAACGTCAGTGAAAGTTTTATCAATGGAAAGAAAATTTAGTTCGAGTTAGCTGGGAATTCGAGTTATCCGAGTTCGAGAAATCGAGTATCTACTGTACTTCTGGAGCCGAGTCTTACAATGGAATAACAGGCTATCGTGGTAAGCACGGTTAGTTTCTGTTCCAGTCCCCCAGACAACTTGATGGGTTCCATGAGGAGAACCGACCGCCACAGTTTTTCGGTACCACGTTATTTAACAATTATTCCTCGAGCCCGAATGGGCTCTGAGTCAATAGCCCATGCTAGTTAAAGCTAGACTTTAACCCTTTGTTGCCGCCAAAAAGCCCGCGCTTTTCGCTACTAGTGGGCTATAACATATAGCCTAGTAGTTGCTCAACCAATCAGAACGCAGGGTTAGGGTTAGGGCTTAGGGTTAGGGTTAGACCACTTATAATGGACCACTAGTTGGATTTTACTAAATATGCTTAGTGGATAAGCGCATCTGCTTGGTGGGCACATATCAAGTACAGTAGAAACAATAACAAGATACATGGTTAAAACAAAATAGTGATCACTTCAGCTATAAATTCGCTGAAGACAGTGCACTCTACACAGTGTAGCTTTTAACTTGGGGTTGTATTTACATCTCTGTTCAATCTGTTTAATAGCCCTAACCACGTTTATTCCTTTCTCAACAGTTGCCGAGTCCGTTTTAAAGAGGCAGCATGAGATACACGGCTCCCTGGTTACCGTTGAGTTGTATAGACCACTGCCAGATCAGGTAATCGAAATCAATCCTGAACTTCACGAAATAACTTTTATTTCTGTAGACGTGTCTAGCTACGGTCGATTTTTACCGGCTCTTTTTTAAAGATTATTTGCCATAGACAGCGCTAGACCAACACTAGAGTGACCTTGGCCAGTTTAGCCATACCTGTTTGCTTCTCAGCCCTAATTACGTTTGTCCAATTTCATAGGTTTTTGGTAGAGTGTCTGGTCGCATTGATCCTAACACCCTAAATGCAAGTAATCACTCAATGAAAACCATTCTTCAACAAATTCAGGACGAAACAAAGGTCGAGTGGAAAGAAATATTTGATGGATTCGTCGTCTCTGGTACCTTCGATCAACTTAAAGCTGTCAACAAGTTGGTGAAGAACAAACTGACAGAAAAGAAGCATGGAAAGAACATTTTTTCTCCAAGCCTTTCTAGACATGTCAGTAGGTGTGACAAGGCTTCACCTGCTCCACCAGTTATGACACCTTCGACAGAAACGTTTCGAAAAACGAGAGACCAGAGTTACGAAACGAACAGCACAAGCTCAAGTCAAGTAGACAACCAGTCATCTGCCAACGAGCTGATGCCTGAGACTCAAGTAATTGACGGCTGTGTACAAAGCAGTCAACTCTCTTTGAATCCGGACGATCTTCTCCAATCCGTGCTGGAAACGTATCATAGCAATGAACCTCAAACATTCAAGAAAGTGAAAACTGATGCCAGTGATAAATACAGTACATTAAATGGTATCCCAACTTTTGAGACTGTGACAGATTCCGGTGTAGTCTTCTCTGATACAAACGTGCCTATGAAGAAGACCGCCAAGAAAACACAAGAAGAAAAAACAAAGGAACATTGTCGGCTAACAACGTCGGGGACATCCAGTGAACAAATTAAAGGAAAAAAGGATGCCAGCATTACTTCGCAACTGGATTATGAAATTGCTGAAGAACGCAAATCTTATGCTTGTGACTTGCAGGTTAAGGAAGAAGAGATTCATGCCATCAAGACCGAAAACGAGTCAGATTCCACTCCACCTGTTGGCATGGAAGAAAATGCTAAACAATCCCAAAATTTGGAACGTAATACCACATCTAATGTCATCTCAAACACGGATCAAGAACTTGGTGTCACACGAAAAGGCACATACATGTTTGACACAGTGACAGGTCTCAGAGTTTGGTTGACAAAAGGAGATATAACCAGTCAGCAAGATGACATTCTCCTCAGCCCTATTGACCCTTCACTTTCATTAAAAAGTGATTTTTTAAAACGGATATTTAGGAAAGGAGGCGAAACAATCAAACAAGAATACCTACATAAGAAAGAATCCCATGCTCATCCACACGATCCAGTCATCACGGGTGGTGGTAACCTGCCCTGCCGAGCAATTGTGTTTGCCGTACTTCCACTGTGGAATAACGAAGTGCAGGACAAAAAGAAACGAAAGCAACAGATACATAGACGCCTAAAGGAAGCTATAATACTTGCTTCAGGATGCGGGCACAAGTCAATGGTACTTCCTCTGTTACGACAAGACGGAAATGACATCCAGGATTCAGCAGAAACTATCGTTCGCGTTATTGCATCGTTCGGAAAGAATATTGGTCCAATGCACAGTGGCATTAATGAATTCCGTATAGTTTGCAAGGATGAGGCATCTCTCGCTGTAGTTCTTAACGAATTCTCTTCATTTTCGTTTCACGCCGGACAGCTATTCTTTGTGAATCGTTCGTCGAGCATTAATAATCTTGTCCAAGCAGAGGAAACTGATGTTACTTTAGCGTCCCAGAATTCTCAACAAAACAAACCTGAAATGCATGATCTGTCCTCAGAGAAAGTAAGTTCTATGGATCCAGACAAGGAGGCGTCGTCACGAAATGAGACTTCCACTAACAAAACCACTGTGGATCACATAGACGAGTCCCAAGCTCCTTCTAAATCTTCAGAAGTGACAGTCGGAAAGGAGAAAGGTCCCCCTTTACCATCCATCTCTCCTTCCTGTCAAGTTGACAGCGCTTCACATCAGAACCATATCGACTGGGATAATAAGCATGAAGCTGAAGAGGACGGTAGCCCAAGTGACGTGAAGCATGGTAAAGAACTGACGATTGGCAATGTGCCAAGTAGCTGTGGAAGGTACACCACATCACATGTAGCCTCAAATGTTAATCATCAACGTGTCATTACAGACACAGGCTTTCGAAAGTTTGATACAGTAACAGGTCTCAAAGTTGTTTTGGTCAAAGGAGATATAACTAGTCAGAAAATTGATGTTCTCGTCAGCCCTATTGACTCTTTATTTTCTTTCAAAAGTGATCTTTTGAAACGGATTCTTGAGGAAGGTGGGGAAGCGATCAAGCACGAATATCTAAGCATTAAAGAAACTAATGCCTCTTCACAAGATCCTGTCATCATTGGTGGTGGTGATTTGCCTTGCCGAGCTCTCCTGTTTGCCGTTCTTCCGCAGTGGAATAACGAAATTGAGGACAAACAGAAATGCAAAAAACAGATACATAGAAGCCTAAAGGAAGCTATAACGCTTGCTTCAGGATACAGGCACAAGTCCGTTGCTCTTCCTCTATTAGGACAAGACTATAATGACATCCCAGTCGAAGTTTCTGCAGAAGTGATAGTCCGCGTCATTGCATCGTTTGGAAAAAACCTTGGCCCAATGCACAGTGGTATTAATGAATTCCGTATAGTTTGCGAAGATGAGGCATATTTGGCAGCAGTTGTTAACCAGATCTCTTCATTTTCATTTCCCTCCGGACAGCCATTTTTCGTGAGTCGTTCGTCAAACAGTACTAACCTAGCACATGCGGAGGAAACTGCACGAAACGAGGCTTCAATAGACAAAATTTCCGCAACAAAAGTAATTTCTGTAAATCAGGACCAGGAGGCGCCAAGAATAACTGAGTTTTCTCCTAAGGAAAACACCGTTGATCAGGTAGACGAGGTCCATGTAGTTTCAGAAGTCTCCGCCTCTAAGTCTTCAGAAGTGACAGGTGAAAAAGAGGCAGTTCCGTCTGGTTATCCTTCGTCATTTATCCATTCTTCCCTTCAATGTCACAGCACTTCACATCAGAACCACGAATCTAATGAGGATGGAACCCCAAACGATGAGAAACAAGTTAATGAGATGACGATTTGTCATGTTCCAAGTAGCTCTGTTGATTGCGTCGAGATCTCCGTGACACGGGCATCTGAGATACCGCAAGTGACTTCTGTTACTCAAAGTGTACAAGAGAAAATCAAAAGCATTACTCTTCAGGATCAGCCACACCTAGAGTTTGTCGCAGACCACACCCCAAATTTGAGGGAAGAGGAAATGAGTACAGGAATTAGTAAGATCGAGGAGATAACCGTGGGTACTACAGTAACCCAGGAACTGACAATGGTTGATCGAGATCCTCAACTCAAGAGTTCTCGGCCGTGGAAAAATCAAGGTGAAAGGACTCAAGAGACCGAAAACAATCGCAGCCTCAGCTCCACCAAATTTAAAGACGCTAATATTACAGACACGAAGATTCAAGCACTGGATGAAAACTCACAGGAAGAGTCTGCAAGTAGCTTCCATATTCAACCAAAAGTCACAAAAAAGAGCACGGTCCTTTATAAGAAAGTCAATCAAACTGAAGTGGGCAACAACTCGGAAGAGAAGAATCGTCCCAAGAAAGGGAAAACGGTATATCCTCCATCGCGACCAATTCCTGGAATAGGAGATAAAGAATTGAAAGAAAAAGGAGATCTAGTTTGGAAAGACGAATGCGTTGAAAGAAAGAAGGGCGACCAAAAGCTGAATGGTGAAGTTCCTGACAGGGAGTTAAATGGTAATATATCTAAAGATAACACTATTTTTTAATATGTAACAATATTTATTCAGCACTTTCGTCTTCTAACACAGTCTTATCAAGCAGTGGCGTTATTTGTTGAATGCACCATATCTTAAATAATTACAGCAACTTAAGTACTTTACAGCTTACTTTTCAGTAACATTGGTTCTCAGTATTGTATTTTACACCTTTGTCATTTCAGAGCGACAAGTTCCGATTCTTTGTGCCCTTTGCCACGACTCAGTCGACCACCCAGAACTTACAGATCCAAACACTTGCATGAAGCACAAGTTTTGCGACGATTGTATCATCAAGGCTTTCACTTTCAGTAACATTTGTCCTGCCTGCTTGGATACAGTTGGCTTAATTACTAGCAAAAAACAGAAGGTTAGCCAAAACCAAGGTACGTTTTCCCCCAGTTTTCGGATAGCCCATCTCTCTCGTCGCCGTGCCGGCTTTTACATTCTCCCAAGAAGGCCAGCAGGACATTCTCTCAAAAGAACAGATTGAACCCGAAAAACGAGTACCGACGTTCAAATGTTCTTTTTTTTAAAGCTTAATTGTGCGTTATCAAGAGAGAGCTAGCTCATTCCTCTTGGCGTTATATGATATTAGCTATAGTGAGAATGAATTTGGCGACTTTTATGTCGATGTGTTCGCAAGTTGCTGATAGCCCCATAGCTTTGTAAATCTACCCATCCTAGAAAATTTGGTAATCACGTGACCGTACACCGAGCGACCGAGCGATCGTCCGTTCGCACCGCAGGCATTTCAATGTGAAATAACTCAATCAACAGGTATGGCAACCCAAATGCAACTCGAGGTTATTTTGGCAGGAAATCGCATAGCCATCAGCGTCTTGTAAAGCAGAGACAACTTAAGAGTCAATAACGACGAAAACGGAAAGCGGAGATTGTTTCTGTTTCCGTGGTGTGTAAAGTATTAAGCTTAATAGATCAATTGTCATGTCCACAAATTTGGAATATAGAGCTGAAAGACAGCGAAGCTCAACGAGAAAAAAAAACAAAGGAGATATTTTTTTGTTGGAAGAACAACATGAAAACTTTGTAGCAGCGGTGACAAAATGAGAAATGCTAGCGGCACCAATGCAAGGTGAAAATGAGCGGCAGTGAAAAAAAAAGTGAACGAGAACATGTACGACATTTCCCCCAAAAAACGTGTAACAAAAAAGTTTCGGGAAGTTTCACATTGTAGTCGTGCAAAACAACGGCAAAGAAATGTACAAAAAAAGTGTCCTGAACGTGCAAAGTTTCTTTTTTGCTAATTAGACCAATTGTTGTTTTTCACCGTTCTCCGGCGTTGTCTTCGCCGCATAGCATTACACTATTCTATATTTTTTTTTGGACAAACTTTAAATATTACCGAGAGCTTCACTTGTAGTCCTGGCTAAATTCTTATAGCTTTCTATAAAGGAGTCGCCATTGATGTGGTCTCCAAAGTTGCACTCGGTATATATACTATATATATATATATATATATATATACTGTATATATATTTATACTCCTGTTTTTTATTATTTTCAATCTTCAGATCTGGCTCATTCATCGATTGAAGGTTCAAGTTACCATCTCAACAAAGTTGATAAGCGTTACTGGACAGGAACCCCAAACTCCTTTCCAGCAAATCAACCCCCGGGAGAAATTATTTGGAAAAAATACAAAACCAGTCTTCCTGGATTTGAAGGGCATGACACCATTGCCGTAAAGTTCACTTTCTACGATGGTGTCCAAGGTTTGGATCATCCCAATCCCGGGATGCCTTTCAAGGGGACACAATGTATAGCTTACCTACCAGAAACATCGGAGGGAAAGGAAGTTCTGAAACTGCTACGCAAAGCCTTTGCTGCCTGCCTTCTCTTTACTATCTCTTGTTCGTCCCCAGAAGGAATTGGAAATGTTTCAGTAAATGATATTGAGCTTAAGACGTCATTGGAGAGACATTCAAGGTAATCAATCTTCGTCCACGGCAAACAGTAATAGTGAAATAAAAACTGAGCTTAAAAAGCTTATGTACCGGAAAAGATCTTTTAAGCTTGTGTGTTTTGTTTTCTCAATTCAGACCACGTGATATTCCCCAGGGAATTTGCCTTTTCTATTTTCATAAATTACGGATACAAACACACGTGAATGCACTTGTATAGGACGACAACTGAAAGAAATTGTTCTCCGGGGAATTTCTATGGGGTACTACATGATCTAAAATGGGAAAACAAAACTTACAAGTTAGAAAGGTCTATTACAGATGTTTTTATATAGAAAAGGAAGCCGTGAGTATGAAATACGTTGTCGCAGCAGAAAATGCTATCTTAATTAATTTTTGATGTACGCAGGCTGGGGATGTCGCACTATTGATTGGTCTAGCTTTCTTCCTTATTTGAAAGGCGTTCTTTGTTCGCCGGTTCAATACTGCCTAAAATACTTCAATGGCACCGATGCCTTGTTGTTTTGCCTTAAAACGGTGACCAAAATATGTTATAGATTTTTCCCCATATTTAAAATGTTTCGTTCTTTTACCAGCTTTGAGTGCAAATAAAAGCACGCAAACGCAAAATGGGACGAATGGCTTTTAAGCTTCAGAAAACTGGAAAAAATGTACGCAGTTAATGGTAATAAGCACTGCCTGTCAATTGGTAATATAAACCGGGTTAATTTCATTTATCCCTGTAATTGTTCCAATCTTTAACTTGAGATCTCTATATATGTTTTGTTACACTTTCCATTGTAGGAATAGCTACCCAGATGATGGCTATTTGACAAGAGTGCGGAATCAGTTGGCTGCAAAAGGATTTCATTAGACATGTCAGTGACCAAATCACTGGGAAAACCTGTCCAAGATAGTATTCTTTGAAAGAGTGCAACGAGGTGTTCTGGTGTTACAAAATGTTTAAGTTGAAATAATTATAGTTATCTTTAACTGCTAAATAGGCTTTGATGGATTGTGCTCGCAAAAGCAGCAAAATATGCTCCTAGCAATATTCACATATTTTCTCAAATTATGCTAATTTTTGTAAAAAGAAATATTCATTTTAACTAAAAATGCCAAAATTATGTTTCTACTTTTGTTTTACTTTAAATGTCAGTGGCAAAACACTTCGAAGACTATGGAGTAAGAACTAAATGGCAAACACATTTAACTTATTTAAATATTAATTCACTGCCTGACATCAATAGAAACTCGAGGAATTAACTTGAGCTCGCGGACACCATCTTGGGTAACCGTGGTTACATGTATGGCATGCTTTGAGTCCTCTTGGAAGAGACTTGGGCAACTTCCTGAGACAGTAGTAGTGGCAATATAAGATCCCATGAACGTCACAATAAGCAGTAAGCAGTCAAAGAATTGATTTTGTTACCAAAACTTCGGCTGAGGATAGGTTAGAAACTGCATGAAGTATACCAAAATACTGAAAACTCACTACTGTTAGTAGTTTTAACGTAAAATACGTTCGCGAATAAATTATTTGCATTTCTTTTTACTGACTAAGAAAAACATGCTACTCTATCCTATTGACCTTTAATGTGTTTTGTGCTGTTTGGCCATAAGTCGCTTGGCTAACTACTTTTTAGTCAAGCATCATGTAAATCGCGGTATTCAAAGGGTTGACTGATTTATCACGATCTGTCTGTTTTTGACTTTTGGCGATAAAACCGTAACTGAAGACATAGCCTGTTCCAGGCTCCGAGATAGTCGGGTCCGCTGAATTGAGAAAGCACAAACACGAAAATAAACTTTTCGCTTGCTTTTTTCTTTCGCGTTTTCCCCACTATCTGAGAGCCTGGAACAGGCTACTGAAGACACGAAAACGCGAACAAATACCAGAAGGTATTTGCTTATTTGTTTGTGTGTTTGTTTGTAAACGAATAGAACGGGATGCCAGTGACAAGAACGAATGCTAACCCTCGCAATTACGGTGACCTCCTTTATTTCATGATATCGACAACGGTCCACAACGTAATGTGCGTAGCACTTGATCTTTTAATTTTCGATAAGATCAGAGCATAACATGGCGCCTTTTAAGAGAAAAGCCTTTTATCATGGGCTATTAAATCGGATGTAAAATATTAACGTGGATGACGTCACCTCAAGAAAAAAGTAAAAGATAACCCCTTTGCCTTTATATCCGTAGAAGTCTAGTGGAGAAAGCATAAGAGTATTGTTCATGTCTTCATGTGTTTGTTTTATCTCCTGTGTGGTGTATTGATTTCCAAAGTGACAACTATTTACTATTCAGCTAAAATTAGTGAAGCTATCATGATCAAATGATGTTAAAGTACTACAGCACGAATGTGAAAGTACTGAAACTAAGTAAACGTAGAGTGTGATTGTACTAGCTAGGATAAAGATAGTTGTTCAGTTAATAAGATACATACGGAAAGGAATATAGATGGTTGAGCATCTCCCCTCCTAATGACTACATTACAACCGGATTAAATTGCGGATACCAGCAAATGATATAAAGGTCACCTGTTCACGTGCGAGAATTATCTAGTTGCGTTAGTCAACACAAGAATGATAAGTGGATAACAAAGTGTGCCATTAAGTCACGTTATAAAGTCGCAATACAAATATTGATAAGAAATCCAAATATGTTAACCGTCCACGACACCAAGATATGAACAACACGTAAGGTGCCACAAATTCAGTTTATTTTGTCCCCATCTTTGATACTGGGTCGACGCTAGTATGATTTATTGAATATTTCAAGTTCTCCAACGTCCATTAATTATTTAACTCAACTATTATTAGAGCCAACGCTGACAGGAACAAGGTCCTGGGATGACCGCTGATAAGTGTATTATCGCTTCACGTTAAGTGAGAACTGGAAATAATATTACGCCATTCCAAGGTTACATTAGGTGATAAAATATCAGAACAGAATAGCAGTGTTTCAGAGTGATTAATCCTTAATGAGAAAAGGAATCAATTAATTAAAATTAACTGATTTTTAAACCTCGATGATTAACATAGTGGTTAATGAGTACTGCCACAAGAGTTGGTGGAAATGTCTGTGTTTAGTTTTGTTTGCTTGTTTTTTCCAGCTTGGTTCAGTTTTCGTAATCAGAGGGTCCTATTTCTTGACTCTTTAAGCCCTATAACAATAAAATGTTCTCCGTGGTATATTTATGGTAAGGGGTGTTGATCTAGAAAAATAATTAGAAGGGATAAGAGAATTAGGGGACTACCTCGGATATTAGACCAGGGGTTGGGGGAGGGGGGTGGGGTTTAAAAGTTTTTTTACGGGGAGCCGCCCCCCCCCCCCCCCCGATGCTCAATCCCTTACCCTTTTGTATAGCATTTTTGACAGCTAAGTTACCCCTTTCCTATACCTTCTATTGAAAAGTGGTACTTGTCTCACATACCTAGTTTAGAACTTTGCATCCCTTTTAACTGATGTTAGCGTATTATCTTTAAACATCAATAAATCATAAAACAATAACGTTTTCTTTACTTTTCCACAGCATAAAATGCATCTGTAGCCTGTTTTGTGTGTCTTTTTACGTACCGAAATCACTTACTTCCCTACCCTTATAGCTGAAGCCTGAAAAAGGAGCCCCTTTCGTGTGGGTCTCCTCCTTATAGGCCATTGTAGAGAGTACCTGTTCGGATTAAGATTCTTGTTGTTAGCCCTGAGCCATAACTTTGTAAAGGGTTTTGAGAGGGCTTATACACGACCGCATACACGGGTGGGCTTTGTAAAAGTGGTATGAAAAAAACAAAAGGTGAAAAAGTTACCCCTTTCGGGCAGAGCCTCCCCGTATGAACCATTAAGGGAGTACCCCCTCCTCCGGGGGGCATCAGAGGAAAAGAGCCAAGTGACCACATCACATGATGAGGTGTCTGTTTTATGGAGACAGGAATTGCATGATGTTCGGTGTTTTTCTGACCAAGAGAACTTTCCATAGTAGCCATTCATGAGGAAAGAAAAGGTTCAACTGGAATTCAAAAGTTCATGACATTAAGTTGGCTGATATTTTTCTTTTCTTTCAACCTCAATGTTTGATTTATAAGCAGAAATTGGAAGCCAAGCTAATTACAGTCAACTATTTTTCTAGCGGACACTGTAGGGACCTCGAGTTTGTGTCCACATTACCGAGAGTCAGTAACAGCGGGATTTTATTTCTGTCAAATCTTTGTAATTTATTTTTGCCTGGGATTTAACAGCTGTCCGTATTATCGGAGTGTCCGTTATAGCGGGGTGTCCCCAAGGCGAGAGTTGACTGTACTCGACATAGATACAGTTGCTTGGGCAAGCGATAGAGGAACCCTTAATACAGTCAACTCTCGCATTGAGAACACCCCGCCATAAAACGGACACCACGATAATACTGACAGCATTTAAATCTCAGGCAAAAAAAATCCCGCTATTACGGACTCTCGGTAATGTGGACACAAACTCGGGGTCCCTACAGTGTCCACTGTAAAGAGAGTTGACTTTTGAGGGAGGAAAGTGAACATTTTTAATCCGGGACCGGGATGGATATAGTTAAAGCTAGCTATATTCGAATATATTGTAGACATTTTTACGTAATTAATTATTCTCTTAATTTTGCAACTTTGGTGAACACCATACTGCTTCTATTTGTTTTAATGCGTGTTTGCCTATTACGTCCCACCTGGTATGGTTAGCTTAGTAAAATAAATGTGTTGACTTGACTTGACTTGAGATTCTTTTGCTGGTGTGTTAACCCACCGGCTACCTATAATAAAAAGAAAAGGCACTAATTTAATCAGGGTAAACTGATTCACATTGCACTTTTAACTAGACCGGACTTCGGTGGCGCAGACTATTACTATACATAGCAAAAGCACCCTTTTCTGCTTTGGTAGTAGTGAAAGGTGTTTGTGGAACGCAGCCTGCTCTCCCTTCTTATTGAGGCCAACACTTGAAATGAGAAGAATCGTGATCGGCGGAAGATTTAAGGCAAGCACTTAAGGGATAGATTATTATCAATCTTTGGATAACACAGCAATTTCCTCTCCTTATCTCAACGGATAAGCCTTTAAACTTCAGATTTCTCAGGTAACAATTCAGTTACAAGTTTCATTGAGTCCAAAGTAGATGCAAAGAAAGCTTCATTGAGTCTTCAAGGGGTAAGTACAATTACCTTCGTCCTCTTTATAAGAGAAATACGTCCGACTGTGCGTCATATGGTTTTCTTAATGCTTTGGAAGCCTATTTGGCTCTTTTCATTTAAATAGCAACCCTAAAAACAACTTATCTTTTTATCGTAAATGCTCTTGGTTTTTGGCCATCTCAGTTTTAAAAGGAATAACACACAAACTTCGGTTACAAACATCAGAAATAACAAAGGCGTTGTGTAACTGACTTTTATAATATCGAACTTGACGTTTCCTATGCGTCAACATACATCTTCAGAAGTGACCGTTACTACTCCTGTTAACGGTCACTTCAGAAGATGTATGTTGAAGCATACAAAACGTCAAGTTCGATATATAAAAGTCAGTTATACAATGCGTTTGTTATTTCTGATGCTTGTAACCGCAGTTTGTGTGTTATTCCTTTTAAAACTTATCTTTTCATTTGGATATCTTAGGAGAACTTTGGTTGTCTTAGAGGTTTTAGGTGCTGGCTTTTTCGTCTCATCCGAAGCTGTTAGCTACCTGGCTTTAAATTTTCAGGAGAATTAAAAAAATAAAATAATCGAAGTCAGTCTTGGTAATAAAACGTGAAAAACAAAACCTCCAAAAATGGTAGGTAAGAAGTGGAATAACTCCGAATATCTTAGACGAATGGAACGGTTATCCAGAACTTTTTAGCCTTCCTCGAGCTTTACAAAATGCTAGGCAATATCTTGACCTTCGAACGGTTGTTTAAAATAAAAAGGTTGTCAGTTGCCCCTGGATTACGCAAGTATGACGACGACGGCAACAATGACGGAGACATTTTTTTTTCTGGAGTCTTATGGGACGGAGTGGTTTGCGGAATCTGAAAGGTGTATTCTCTAGATCAAAACGTTCCTCGCTTCTCATTACGCGACTCCAACTCCGACTCCACCTTCGTTGAAAACCAGCCCTAAAACGATACGTCATTATCACCCATCACATCAACTGTAACTTCAGAAACGTCATTTACATAATAGAGTGCAACCGTACATTGGAGAAACTAAACGACGACTTTAAAGGGACTTTAAAAAGACCGTTTCAACGAAGACCGCAGACCAGTTGACAACCCATCCAACCCATCTAATATCTCCAAACCCACCACAGTTTTAGAACATCATTCTTACTAATGATCACTGTGCTAACGACAATTTTACGACATCACACTTAATTAAATCTAACACGGACAGTGTGCGAAAAGCTGCAGAAGCATATGTAATAGAGATAGGCAAAACTCTTGAACACTTAGTTACATAGTACAAGAGCCAATTATGGCTCTTGTTAGATATTAATAAGAAAGATGAAATGTAATGCATTCCTCATTTCTTTCATCTATATTTATTTATACTATTTTTACATTTCAATTTATTTCATACAACTACTTCAACAGGTTTTGTTTTCTTATACTTTCAACTTTCACTTTTTCCTTATTTAACTTTTACATGTTATTGTAGTATTGCACACCATCCTTTATTTCAAATAACCACGTCTTAGCTTGACCTAGTCATTGTATGTAAGACCCTGAAGAAGGAGGACCGTGCCTCCCGGCCGAAATATTGCTCACAAAAAATATACATGTATATTACCGACCTGTAAAATCAGCCTGGCTTCTTTTGCTCGATTTTTTAGTTTATAGCTGGTTAATCCTTTATTAGGATGCCGTCCTGCTATATTTTGTGACGTAGGTCATTGCTTCCAAAATTAAACAAATGAAACCATCTTATAGCTCAACAAAAAAATTCGCTACGTACAAACTAGCCGCAGTAAGGCTTAAAGTCTTAAACAACTTATTATCTTAGGCGAAGCTTTAGGTACATCGTAGGGGCTGCTATGAGTTGGCGATATCTGTTTTATCTGTTTGTCATACTGAGAATTGCTTTTCTTCAAAATTATATAGAGTGGATCTTATTTACTCCCCAAATGGATATCCTGAGCTCTGGTTGTAATGGCCAGCGTACAGAAATTGATGTATATGTCTTGCTATAGCATAACTAGAAACGAAATGGCTTTGAGTTTAGGTATGAAAAACGAAACGAAAAAAGGCCAGAGATCTAAAATGGTGCCGTCAAACTAAATTCAGCGTTCTAAACCCTCTGTCGCTCCTCTGTGGTCTAAGGGGAGGGAAGAACGGTTCTGGCGATGTGAACTTAAAAAAAGTAGCAAACCTAGACGCCCGTAACCAGTAATGTACTATTTGAAAAAGAAAAAAGAACTTTCGTAAATGGCTTCGAAGTATTATGGGATGGGGCCCTGTTTCAGAATTGTGACGTTATTCAAATTTCTGAAAATTGTGAAGAACCATGGAGGAGGGGCTGGCATAAAACCCCTGTCCCTTCCACGTTGTGGGCCCCAGTCGTCCCAGTCTTGATGATATTTTTTTGTTAAGTCCACTGATTACACGTGCCTTACATGTTATAAAGCTCTATTTTACAAGTTAAGGCGTTTGTTTTCATAAATATTTTGTTTTAATGATACTTTGTCGTTGTAGAGTGCCAAGAAAAGTGGCAATGGGCAGCTTCGTTCAAGCTCTTGTGTGGATATTATGGCTCTACATTACGCATCATGTCGTCAGGGCAACAAGTAAACATATATGACTATCTTTATTTCAGTATTTTTAACTTAAGAAAAGTTGACTGCTACTATATATTTTCCTTGGATGGAACTAACTTATTTTTTCAGTTAGGCTCCACATTTCTCGCCCTGGGTTAATTTTGGCGCTCTCTCTTTTCTTCCCGATTAACTGAGAGCCGGAGCAAGCTACCAACCTTGGTGCTTCATTCGATATAGTTCGACACTTAAAGTCATATTACCAATTAATTGTGTCAATAACAAAATGAGAGAATCTCAGTCTTGGAATATTTATTAATGTAAGAGAAAGATTCTAAATCAAAAACATGCTCGGGAGTCTTCAGATGCCGAAAATTCTCAAGTCTGATTCAATCGCTGTATGTATTTTATTGTACAGAGGTCATATCCTAAATTACGCTTGTAATTAGCCAACTGGTCTACAAGTTAACAACTCGTTTCACCATTGCGTGGCCCTCTGACTTTATCACTATCATCATCATCATCATCATCGTCATCATCATCATCATCATCATCATTCTCATCATCATCATTATCATCATCTTCATCACTCTAATCATCATTATTCACATGATCATCATCATCATCATTCTCATTATCATCATCATCATCTTCATCACTCTAATCATCATTATTCACATCATCATCATCATCATCATCATTATCATCATCATCATCATTCTTATCATCATTATTCACATCATCATCATCATCATCATCTTCATCACTCTAATCATCATTATTCACATGATCATCATCATCATCATTCTCATCATCATCATCATCATCTTCATCATTCTCATCATCATTAGTCACATCATCATCATCATCATATTCATTTTCATTATTATTAATCTTTTTTTTATTCAGTACCGAATCTGCACTGCAGCGATGGTGGGGATATAGTTTTCATGGTGGATAATTCCAACATTTCTTCTCCTGAGTACAGGCTCGAGGTAGATTTCGTGAAGGATATAATGAAACACCTCGCAAATAAGTCGTCTGAATTTGATGCAGCAGTTGTGGTGTATGAACATCAAGCAAGTGTAGAGTTAAAGTTCACAAGAACGTTTAAACTGGATCGCTTTATTTCCGCCATGGATAAATTAGCCTCTCTACATAAGTTTGTTCCTTCCCTTCCAAGAATCGACAATGCCCTGCAAGTAACATTGGACTCCGCCTTTAACAGAAACGAAGAAAGGAATGTACCAAAAATTATTGTTCTTTTAAGCCAAGGCGCCCCATCATTTGTAATGGAACAGTTCCCTTTGAGAAACGTGTCCAGATCTCTAAAGAATAAGGGTGTTCGCGTACTGGTCGTGGGCGTTGGAGGGGACATTAATCAAGAGTTACATAACATAACAGAGGGATTGGACGATATGATTTTGGTCAACAATAACTTTTCTTCCCTTCTCAAATATAAAGATATTTTGGTGGAAAAGATTTGCTTAGCTGCTGGTAAGTTTAAGACCAGTATATGAGAATGGATCTTTGTTTCGCTGTTGTGACAACTTTGCATTTTGAAATGATTTTATAATTACAACGTAAACGTTTTTGGCTTTGCGTGTTCTGATGAAAATGACAGAAATATATGGTTTAACCAATCTAAATAAGTGCTTCATCGCTGGTAGTTCTAAGAACATCAGGGTAGATAGAAGTTCCCAAACCGATCTTTTAGTTGCCAGTGATAAAAGTGTACTGCAGTCTCATGGATTATTTCAAATTAAAACCATGTTTTTCTTTTTACTACGTATTGATTGTCTTAAGACATTTTTTGCTGTGTTTACTTTCTTGTTCTTGCTCTTGTTTTTTTTCTTGTTCTTTTCATTTTTTCCTCCAGACAATCCATCAGTTAGATTTGAGAAGAACCTAATATTCCAGTTTGTTGGAGTGAGACAAATCGTTACATGTCACGTGATGGGTACACCAAAACCAACTGTCACATGGCTGAGAAATGGCATAAAACTAGGAGATGGCGATTTAAACGGAACTGTTAGGATAAGGAACAACGTAGTGTCTGGAGCTTTTGGAGACCAAATACATGAGCTTTTACTGGATACAGCACAACTGGAGCACTCTGGGAATTACACATGTGAAGCAAGAAATAAGTACCATGCAAGACAACGGAATATTGTCGTCACAGTCATTTGTAAGTCAAATTATATTGTCAGTTATATATTTTTTTTGTCAGCTTTTGTCGCCTGGTATGTTATTCATTTGCCTAAATTGTCCCCGCCAACAACACATCAACAACCCAGTTTGTTTTTGGCAAAGAGAGAAGTTTATTTCCACATCCTAAGACACGAAATATAAATCAGGGAAAATCAAAAGAAATAAACCTCTCTGCCACCTACCCTGTCGCGAAGAAATACAGAAACAGGGAGGGTGGGTAGGAGAAAAACTACTCGAGGTAGAAAAACAATGTGACCGCTTCGAGAGTGATAGAAACTGAAATACAATATAGCATGCAATATAAATTAACGCCTATGAATAGTGGATGTGTCGCTTGCGGTTGTCAATTAATCCCTTTGAGCGGAAGCGCCCAAAGGGAAACAATTTTGAAATTTAAGCTGTTAGCGATGACTTTAAGTTTCCAACACAAACTGTGAAAGCTGCAATAACTATGAGGTAGGACAGTATTTACACAGTGGAACCTCGATTTAACGAACCTCTATATAACGAAATCCTCGTTATAACGAACACAATCGACAAGCCCATGCCAAACGTAAAATATACCTCAACACAACGAATAAATGTCAGAACGTTATAAAAGATGAATGGCAAACAGACCAACAAGGATAAAAGTTATGTGTACACTAGGTTTAAGCAGCTTTCTTTGCCTGTTCTAGAGTCTCTAGTGCGGTAGCTATGTACAGCTCGGTACTAAAATGTTATTACAGTAATTTTTCACATCCAGAAATCGCTGGGTTTTGTAAATTGATTATTAAACTATACCTCGATATAACGAACATTTTGGTAATTTTCTACAATAGCATGTTCCAAGCGTTCGGACAGAGGAGTGCTGCACGAAGTAAAAGAGCGGGAAAAAAACAGGGAATAATGGAGGGAGAGGGAGAGAGGAGGGATCAACGCCGCTCCCTCGCTCTCACCCCTACTCCATCGCCTCGCTGTTTTTTTTCTGCTCACATCTCTTTGATCCGAACGCCTGGAACAGGCTAGTAGTTTTCCCGAAAATTCGTTAAATGGAGGTGTTCGATATAACGAACCCACGATATAACGAACAAACTTCCCCAGTCCCTTGGTACTTCGTTATTTCGAGGTTCCATTGTAGTACTCTTCCGGTTCCTTGCAAGAATTAGAAACGGTGCAAGTGACTATTTCACCATGCAACGTACGCGTTAAGAGTATTAGGCAAAAATTTTCATCAAATAGATAAGCCCATTTTAATCACACAAGCCGCCCTTACTATAACTTTCCCTCTAATTAGAATCAAAAAGTGCTGTTTCTAAGTGTAAGAGCTTCGTACTGTGTGTTTTCTGATAGTATCATGATCAGTTTCGTACGTGGTTTTACTTCCCTCCACAGGTCCACCATCCTTGCCCACAGTCACTGAATCCTCGAATGACGTCCTAACCATAAGTCTAAAATCAAGTATAAAAGGTAAGGTATATGTTTTCCGGGGGGTACTCCCTATAATTGCTCCGCTCCACTGAGTTTGTATTATGCCATTACATTAGAGCCATTATGGCTTTTGGTCATCAGCAAAATGCTGGATCTAAAAACGTGAGATAAAGAATATCAGTTTTCTGGAAGAATCGATGAAACTTAAAAAAGAGGGAAGAAATTATCCAATATTCAAAGAAAGTTGTAATTTCTGTAATCATTGAAATAAATGAAGTAATTATATATATCAATATAACGTCGAGACTTTCACGTTCCTCCCTAAGGGCAAGAGTTACACAATTAAAATCATACGGTGGATTAAAATTTTGTGTCGATCATAGTAAAGTTGGGTTATTGATAGCCCAAGAGCCCATGCTCTCATTCTCCATCTTTCGCATCAGTCTACCAGTAACGTTTTTCTTTATTTATGCTAAGGTTTACTCTAAAGCTTGACCATTCCATACCTTTCTATTTTAGATCAATCGTCGCTCAAGAAAGTAAGGAAAAATGGGACTTTAGTCTGCAAAGCAAAAAATATCAATCATACCCAATCCCATTTATACCTATGGGAATGGGAATTTCGGGGAAACAAACTTAGAAAAAGTCATAAACATGTCATGGTTTATGAGATAGCTCCTCCTAATCCCTGTGGCCAATCAGAAGGATGGACGGCTCTCTTTGTTACAGAAGGCACCAGACATGATCTTGGACGATACTCTTGCTCTTTAGTGAGATCAAACGTTACTCTGGGAAAAGCTGAGGCCCTTTTAACAGGTATGCAAAGCTAATTTCTGGACTACAAATTAAAATACTTTCACAATACAGTGAGTGCGTGATAGCTATCTGTCAGCTACCAAGACTTTCTCTTCAAAAACCATGTTTGTAAAATAACTAATATAGTACGCCTGCTCTGATTGGCCTAAAGGCGTGTTTGCATGAGAGCATGTAAACATTGTTGTGACGTCAAGATGTTTTGCTTTTCCCGCGCTAATCACGCAAGGTCGAGTTTGAAGAAGTTTTCAGTTGACAACTCGACAAGTTCATTTTATTTACCCACTTCCTCGTCGGCTGAAACTTGGAAATCTTTACAAACATGCTGTGTCAATTATTTTGTTCGCTTAAGATGACATTTTAAGCGAGAAAACTTGATCCGTATTTTGGAAAACATCTTTAATGATGATGATATGATGATGATACCTTTATTAAAGTGTCAAGACTGTAATAGCGGTGTATAACCACTAAGTGGGGACACTAAAATAAATTTAAAAAATAAATCAATTAATAAATTAATTAAAATTAAGAAAAACTATGTACAGTATAAGCAAGTGTGAAATTCGAGAGAATTATATACAATATGTACAAATGTATCCATTATCTTATAAAAAAATAAGAAATAAAAGATTAAGAAGTGCAAAGAGAGCAGTTAGAGCAGTTATTAATGCAAAACAAAACGTAAACTTACTGTCTGCGAGTCAACAACTACTACAACCAATTTCAGGTGGAAAGCACGTGTATGAAATGGAAAACCTTGGCTATAAATTTGTCCTTTTGACCAACATAACCAACATACTTTAAAGTTTGCAACAGTCTCCATTAAGTCCACCGGCCTGAGCAGCTGTAACCAGGGCTCTTTCTCGTAGCGAGAGAGAGAACCTCGGGAACAAGGTGGCTTACGCTAGCACGAAAAACTCAAAACTCACGCACGAGGCCCCTCATTGTCACGTGATTTTTCGTCATTTCGCATACATTGCATAATTAACAAGATACAATTTTACAGGATAAAATATGAGCGCGAAAAAATCATTACCAGAAGTCTACGCGAGTACGATATAATTATTGTTTCAGCCATATGATAGAAAGATTACATTATGTAAAATAATATATGTCTGCAATTCAGCTTGCTATGCATTAAACATAACCATGCTGCAACCTCGTTCCCAGGTTCTCTCTCGCTCCGTAGGGACGGGTAGGAGAGAACCCTGGGAACGAGGTTGAACCATGCTGTTGAAAGACAATTGTCCAGTTTGTAACAAACAAAGCTTAGTATTGCTCTTGAAAATACCTCTAGAATACCTAAGTGACATTTTTAGCAGTTTGTTACAATTAGGAGACAGAGGGTCCTTACAGAAGAAGTGGGGGTCTTATTTTTCAGGCGAGGATCCTTGCCAAAGCAGCCCCTGTAATGAGGGCAAATGCATTTCAACTGAAGACGGTGACAGTTACAAATGCGTGTGTAGAGAGGGATTTTATGGGGAAAATTGCGAAAAAGGTACTTATACTGAGAATATAGTCAAATCTTTGTAGATGGTGTGTCCAGATTTTATGCCAGAATAATTAACAATTATTCTTTGAAATCGAATTAAATATTCCTAAAGCCACTATTCACCGAGATTGAAAAGAATAATTGTTTTAGTATGTACACACGAAGTGATCTCAGCAAAATCAGAGAGGAAACCATTAAAAAGTAAAATTTGATTGACGGACCAAATCAGGCGAAAGTTTAAAAATAGATCTTTGCAGAATTTTCAAACGTGGCAATTCACAAGTTTATCACTCCGCAAACAATAGCGTAATGGCTTAAATGGAACTGTTTAAAGTTAGAATTGTTTCCTTACCTGAGAAGAAAAGTAGAGCTTTGTTGTTTTCTGTTGACTCGCCAAGTTTTATATAGCCAAAAAGGTTTGTTGTGTCGTTGTGCGCATGAAGTGCTGACAAAAATGGCGGCTCGGTTTCTCCAGCTGGTAAGACGTCGTCTTCCAGTAGTATTCTTTTTCCTATTTACCTGAAACGTAGAATTTCTGCAAACATTTCGTTCCAAAATTGTTTGTCAGAAATAAACTTCGATTTTAGGCCAAATTTTCCTGGTTGCGAAACGCTGAGTTCACGAAACGGCCTCTTCTACGCGAATAAACGGGAGTTGTAAACAATCTCAATTCTCTCGGTAGGAGAGAACCCTGGGAACAAGGTTGCCTTAATTACTACAGCGACACTTGCACTTCTCTTTGTAGGGCCAGTGCATCACTGTGCAATGGTCCCTGTAGGAGTCTATGACCCTCGTATAATTCCTGACTATCAAATGACAGCCTCATCAGAATATAACGACGGATGTTGTAGTCCCGCTTATGGTCGACTTAATGATGTCAGCGGCGATGGGTGGTGCACAGCTGGGGAGAACAGCAGCACTGACTGGCTGCAAGTTGATCTGGGAACAACTATTCAGCTGTGTGCTGTTGCTTCTCAAGGAAGCGTACACGGTGATGGATGGGTTACAGTGTTTAAGCTGTCTTATTCTTTAGACGAAAAGAATTGGACTATTTACAAGGATGTCAACAACACCGACATGGTGAGAACATGTTAGTTCATATAAATTCAGTCATAAAACATCATCCTCTAGCACTGAAAATCTCTGTGGCACGCTGCCAGGTTTCTAAACTCCTTCTTAGTACTCTCCTCGAAAGTTGACATCTTGAGTAATTAGCACATACTGATTACAATACTTGTCTAAATGAGAAGATATAATACTTTCATTTCTAAGGAATCCCCACTTCAGAGAGTTGAGATTTTGCTGACTCTGGTCCGGGTTGGGCTTGAATCACTCTAAAATTCTCCCTTTGATCTTCCTAAATAACTACTTTGGTAGTCAAGGTCAGTATCCTATCAGTCCAAACAGGCACTTATACCACCTTGTTTAACCCAGTTTTGCTCTGTCTCTCAGGGGAACTCAACAACTGTTTCCTTTAACTGCATTTTAGGCTTTCCAGAGTACTTTTAATTTTAGTTCTCTAGAAATGCATTCTCAGCGGTGCTATAAAGTTTGTATAGTATCTGTTCGGTCATCCTAGGGCAACTCACGTCTTTTCGAAATTATTAAGGCTTAAGGCTTTTCCAAAAATTTTAGATGCAATTTTTAATTATTTAATTAGCATTTTACGAAATTTAGAATTTTGCTAATTCCTCTCTCCATTGCATTCTTGAAACAGAACATTTTAGGTTTCCTTTCTACTACCTGGTGAGCGAAATGTGATTTAAATTAAACTTCAGAAGATCGTAGCGAATTTATTAGTCAAGATGCTCTTCGAAAATGTACATGAATGGAACAACCTAGAAATTTTTAGCCTTCCCCAGGTAATAGAAAATTCAAGGCAATATTTGCTTCTCCGAACAGATATCTTACAGAAAATAGTCGCTGGGTGCCCCTGATCTTAGTTTACAGCTTCAGTTTTTGGTACTGGCCAGCAGTTAAAGCAGTGTCCCCTATATCGTTAAAAGTGACTTGATAACTTTGCTGGTTATGTCTTCTATCTCTGAGGAAAACTGGACAAAATCAGAGGGACTGTGGAACTCCGATTTTCAAACATACAAACTCCAGTTTCCAAAAAAACAAACAAAGTCGTTTTAGCAAATGCAGACAGATAGTTTCGATACAGAGAAATAAGCAAAAGAAGATACGTGTGAACGGGCTGCATGAGTACTTTTCGGTTATTTAAATAGTTATTTTATATAAATCTTTTTGGAAGTGACTGATCTCAACTTCATGCAACGAATTGAATATGATGTCGAGTCGCAAATTTCATTCTTCTTTAAAATCTAATTCTATAAAAATTGAAAAACACCTTAACCTTGAAATGACGATTGTAGCACAGTGTTGACGCTAGATTATTTTATCGTGCTTAAGGAATTTCACAGGATGGGTAAAAGCAAAAGAATTGACTATCACATTCTTCACCGGATCGTCGCCGCAAGATACATTCGCTTTCATCCAATCAAGGAGGAAGACTGGAACTGTCTGCGAACTGAAGTGTATGGAGCTAAAGGTATTGGAATAAATTAGCAATTATTGAGTGTGGCTGAGCATGATCTGAAAAATTATAGTATGTGTAATCAGACGGTGTCGCAGCCGATGAAATTAGGGAATAATTCCAGGCGCATTTTGTCCAAATCCTAATAATTTCCCTCGCCTAAAGGTTCTGGAAATTATTAGGATTTGGACAAAACGCAAGTGAAACCAATTTCCTAATTTGTATTAGCCTGTTCACAGACCCTCTATTTTTTCTTCAAAGTCCGTCGAGCGCGCATGATAAAGTATAAACCGCGGGGGATTCATTGACCGCCAGCACAAGGGGGTAGTGGTGGGGGAAGACGAAAATGGAAATAGTTCTTTATTTTTCTTTCTCGCGCTCCACCCCCGTTTTCTCGCACGGGCTTCGCTCGCGGTCTCGAAAAGAACGAAAAGAAAAATAAAACAACGTCTGTGCACAGGCTAAATTTGTATAGGTAATGGCATGGTTTGTAGTGATATTTGGCATAAATACCAGAAGTGATATTTCGAAATTGTTATACGTAAATCTGAGACAATTTTGAAATATCACGAGTAGTATTTATGCCAAATATCACGTACAAATCATTCTATGATTTGTTTATACTACTACCCAAAAAAGGTTTGTAATTTTCACACGTAGGTATTTCAAATTAAGCTGAAATACTACTGTTCTAAGCCAATCAAATTGCAGAAATTTCTCATGTAGTAGTATAACGCGAGTAAACCATTTGATTACCTTTTGTTATAATGGATGACAAATTACGCTCACAATCGCAAGTTTTTGACATGTTTATCAAATTGATTGCACTAAAAACTTTAGAGCTATAAAAGTTTGGCTTAAGTCCATACATTGGCTTTTGTTTAAACCTACAACTGCCACATCACTCAGAATTTCACAAGCCTGGTTTAAGTCTGGTTTTCCTGGTTCTTAGAATAACCAGGCTTACCAGGAATACCCTGGTTAACCAGGCTTTTTGCACATATGGTCAAGTATGGTAAGCCTGGTTCATTTAAAACTTTAAGAGCCTGCTTAAAGTCTGGTTTTCCTGGTTCTTAGGATAGCCAGGCTTACCAGGAATACCCTGGTTAACCAGGCTTTTTGCAAATTCTGTAAAGTCTGGTAAGCCTGGCTTGAAAACCAGAAAAGTCTGGTTGGTTAAACCAGGCTTGCACCCTGGTAAACCCTGGTTTAACCAGGCTTTTGGCGCAAGGGTGTGATATTTTCGGCACTGGACAAACGAACATTTTGTTATTTATTCGGAAAAACGTGACCAGATTACTGGAAAAGGTATTCACGTGAGCCGCACACACATTCCACTGAATTAAGGCTTTGATGATTCCCTTGAAACGCGTGAAATTGAGAGGTGTAGTATAAGTGAACCAGTGTTAAAACACAAACATTGTGCCCCACCGTTCTCCACAAAAATGTGGTCTTGGGTCGATCTTTAATATCATCACAAGTTAAGAAGACTTGCCAGTAATGGTTTTCTATATGTGGAATTCCCAATAAATAAAATTAATGATTACATCTTAAACTTTGTCAACTGTTTGCTTTTTAACAATACCTGGGCCGGGTTGTTCAAAGCTGGGTTAAGATAACCAAGGCGAGGAGGGCTAGTGGGAAATTTAAATTCAGATGTGAAACCTTCATTTTGTCAACAAGTTGATGATTGGATGCTCTTAAAAATAACAGAGAAAATTATCCAAAGAAATGTTTTTGAACAAAAGAAAAAAAACCTGGGGTTAAGCGCTAATCAGCCTTAGAATAACTGCGCCCTGTAGAACATCTGGTGCACCAGTAAAACAAAAAGTTCCTTTTTACACGCCCGACGCACTCTGGCCAGTGTCTCCTGGAATTACAAGCACTTCAGACGAACCATACGATATCACTCTGATCACTAGCCTTCAAAACCTTTTTGTAATAATACACAGTTTAAATAGAGGTTTCGCTGTACGCAACCCTTCAAAATATGCCATAATCATAGTTGTCTTTCGCAAAAACCATCCACCCTTTCCCCTCAGCTGCTACATGTACCTGTACGCCTAACAAACACATCGAACGCACCCTCCTAAGCTCCGATTATTCCTAGGTTATGATTGCATGACCATTATGGGATACAGTAAGCATGAACTTAGCACGATAAACATGTACTCCCTAAAAAAATTTCGTCATATTACACCCCTTCCCATAACGGCAACGTCTCCACAACGGCCACTTTCTTCTGACCCAGGGTGGCCGTTGTCGAGAGGTTTGACTATACATTTAATTAATTCAAAATGAAAGATCCAAAATGGCGGGTGGTTCCACATATCTTTTTAAAATAAATGACCTCATCGTCACGCCAATGCTATTAATGTTTTAGCCAGCTTCAAGTTAAGTCATTGTGTCAATCAAATTACCTAGATGTTGGCAATGACGATTACGTTATTCTGTGTAATTTTGGTGGCCATATTATGCGGTTTTAAAGTTCATAGAGGAGGCCTCCGAAGCACCCCCTCCCTCCCTTCTCGCCCCCCTGGTCCCAGGAAGCTAAAAAATCCCGGCTGAACAGGGTTAAAAACTTTAAAGCACGCTTACCTTGATCGATGTAAAGGACTTGTCCTGCTTATCGGCAAATTCAGAGTATGAAGAGACATTTCGCCTAGAATTACGTTCTTCAAGAAGGACCAATCGTATTTTTGCTGTTATTAGGTAGTAGTTCAATCGGCTATTTGTCCTTCCATGCAGTTCAAGGTATAAATATTGTTTTCCAAGGTTTCTGAACTGTTTAATACATTTTAATGCTAATGTTTGATGTGAAAAAACGCTAACAAGCATTATAAATTTTTGCCCCATCCAGGTACAATGGAACATTGCAGAATGATTCCTTTAGGGGTTACTGACCCATTAATAATTCCCGACAGAAAGATAACAGCTTCCTCTCGTTATAGCTCAAGCTACAAAGCCGCGTATGGTCGACTTAATGGGACTAGAGGTGATGGCTGGTGTTCTTCTGCCTTTAACAGCACTTTCGACTGGCTGCAAGTTGATCTGGGAAAAGTTTCTCCCGTGTGTGCTGTTGCAACCCAAGGAGATGTGAATGGAAATGAATGGACAGTATGCTTCAAGCTGTTTTTCTCCAGTGATGGCCATATATGGAGAACATATAGAAATGCAAACGGCACTGAAATGGTGGGGGTTTGTCGTTTACAATATCTCAGCCTCTTTTTCCTCATAATTCAACGGGGGAGGGACATGGGCGAGGGCCATCACAGTAATTATATATACTTTTTGAAAAATTGACATAATGGTAATTATAGTAGTTTTCTTGCGTGTTTTTATAGTCACTCGCAGTCTGAGGGCGCTTTCCATTTGTCAGAATTGACCGGCTAGATCATTCCTGTCGTAATGAGAATTTCACTTTTAATCAAAACTATCCAACCAGATCAGTCAAATCTTAAATAGTATGCGCGAAGGAGATGGTTTTTCAGCAAAACCCTCTGGAAAAAGCCCATTTCGTTTGCTAACTGACTGGTCCGGTCGGCCAGTTCTGACAAATGGAAAGCGCCCTGAAACACTGACAATTGACGGTAATTATTAGCGATAGTTGCTAGTGTGCATGGAGTAGTAACATGAAGGATTATTGTTTACACCCTGCATGTGCGGCTGTACAAGAGTTTGGAAGAATTTCCGACGTAAAAGACGTCCAACTTCTTTTGCGGGACTTTCCTTGACAGGGAAGCTATCGTTTCGTTTCTTGGGGTCTCCTAGAAAATAGAGTTAATTAATAAATTGTTACTTTGCTTTTATATTCTAAAAGGTTTGCTCGTTTGGAGTTTCCCCCTATCTCTGCAGTCAGTTGATATTTGTATCGTGCATCATACGATGTTACTATCACTGTATTGTTGCTTTAAAGGAACTTCACAGGAAAGGTGGCAGCAGGGTAGTTGCCCAACACACACTACCGTTAATAGTACCGACAAGATTTGTTCGCTTTCAACCGATAAAACAGCACGCATGGAACTGCCTCAGGGTCGAAGTATACAGCAGCATAGGTAAATATATGTTCGAATAACTCTCTTACTCAGCTTTGATGATCGCATCTTCTTAATTACCATAGCGATTTTGCAAATTTTACCCTGAATTTGTCAAAATAATTGTTGATTCGAGAAGCTGTGAAACGCAAGGCACAGTGTTCCGTTTAAGATAAAAAAGGGTCCTAAATGAATAGACACAACTGACTATTTTTAAAACGATTTCGAGGTTTCTATATATCCCAAGAAACACTAGGTCTAGTGATTGATATTGTCTTTCAGTTAACCCTATAATTCAGGCCCGCCTTGTTTTTTCGCACCTGCGACCGGGAGGGACTCCGAAGGCCCGCCTTCTATAACTTTAAAACCGCTCATGATACGTTCACCAAAATTATACAGAATAATGTACCCATCATTTCCAAGATCTAGGCGTATCTTGATTGAGACAATGACGTAATTTGACTTCACTATGACCAAATTTTGTTGAATCTATTAGCAAAATCCAATTTTTTTTCTCAAAGCAGCCGTAAGTTGAAAAAAAACTTAAATCGTAAAGTGTCTGATAAAATCAAGAAGTTAGTCTGCGAGCAAGCCCTCCATTTGGTGGAGACGCGAGAAATCACGCGAGAGTAGCACGCGAAAGGAACCGCGAGTGCTTGGGCGAGGAGCTTGCTACCCCGGAAACCGCAGTAATCCGTAAAGCGTGGAAACTGTCACAGGAAACAAGAAATATGTCGGTCGTTTTTCAGTGAGCCTCACCAGTCCAAATGCGCCAGTTACTAGCAAGTTACTGGCTAACACATGTATGACCTTTAACGTATGGCCAGAATTTAATTTCTCGCACGCGCGGTAGCAGTGGACACGAACAGAAAACAATGAAAATTTTACAAAGAAATGTGGGATAAGTAAAATAATTTGCGAATACAGCATATTGTGCGATATACCTAAATACTAGGACGCCATTGATACTGAAAGGTTGACTTATTTAGATCTTAGTTTTGACAAACTTAAACTCCTACCTTCAAATCTCGAGCTTCCCAGAATGGAAATAAAAATACGAAAAAATTACCTGCCTCTTCCATATGATTCTATTGCAAACTGCCACCTTGATTAACCTCTTTTCTTCAGTAATTAATGACAATTCCGCTGGGAAACTCTCAGAGGATGCGATAAAATCTTCAAGTACAAAGTTTTACGTTTCTATCGTGAGTTTTTTTGTCCACTGAAAAAGCATATTCTTCCTTCCCACGTTAAAGAATTTGGAGTTAATTCTAGTTATAAATACGCTTCTACTACACGGCTTAAATCCAAGACCTTCGCTCTACGATATCTCGGCCAAAAATCATCTAAATTGTCTCAAAAATCTCTTGTTCTAAAGCTTATTCGTTTGGTTGTGGCAATATTTTTGATCAGCGGCTTTTATTTGACCATAAACAACTATGTATTTGACCACTCGAACTCTCCGAACATTATGAGCCCGGAAATCAGAGGAAAAACCAGCGGTTAAAACCGTTGCGAAAGAGTCTGAATGTTAGTCGCACGAAATTTGACGTGCGAGATTTCTGGACATGGATAGCAGTGATGTCATTAAGACGACATTATTATGAAAGAAGGAACTGGAAACATTAGCCATCTTGGATCCGACATTTTGAGAAAATTAGCCCATTTTTCAAAAAAAAAAAAAAAAGAAAGAAAAAGCCGTATAAATCGAGGTAATCGTGACAGAAAATTTGACTCGTATAAAAGGATGCTTAGGAAGCAAAAAAATTTGCGAGTTACGAAATTCCGACAGAAATAAACACCGTTGAAAATTGTACCCAGCAGCTGCCATTTCATATTTTTTCTCTTATTGGTCACTAAAAGGTCTAGATTACATTATTAATAGTTACAATAGATTTAATAAAGCAATACTGAATTAAGTGTAAAATAACAATTGTGATCAAGAAACATAGAAATGAAGCCTTTTGTTTGACAGGTTAACAATAAGGCTTTAACATAGCTTGCAGAGCTGAACTTGATAGATTGCCGCTGCTTATCCCGATAAATCAGAAAATTATGAAATATTTTGTTTACCTCAACAACAAAGATAATGACCCTATAGTCAAAGAGTCTTTCCTTATGCCAAAGAATCTACATTCTATGAATAATTCAGGATATTTTTCCAATTTCATAAACATGTTTGAACAATACTATCTAACCAGTTTAGATGCTGAATCTCTAGATAATGATAAAATTAGACGATATACTACAGAAATGAGAGAGAAATATCTATCTTTTTGGCGGAACAGCCTTGAAAATTCAAAAAAACTAGAATTTTATAAAACTTTTAAAGATGAATATTCTACTTCTGATTATCTCTACCAGCTAAGACATTATGACGAACAACGGAATTTTGTTAAATTTAAAATAAGTAGTCACAAACTTATGATTGAACATGGTCGATACCAAATCTATCATTTGCCCAGAGGAAATAGATCCCTTATGTAACTCAAATCATGTAGAAGATGAGATTCATTTCCTCTTTCAATGTAAAAAATACTCAGTACAGAGGCAGGCATTTATTAATCAAATCAATCGAATAATACCTGACTTTGACAAGAAATCATCTCCAGAAAGCATAAAACTGATAATGAATTCGATGGAACATCATGTAAATAAGTTAGCTATGAAGTTTGTTTCCTCCTGTATGAAAATACGAGATTCATTGTTAGTAATGTAACTGAATTTTTCTAAATTATTATTAGTGCTGTTTTTTTTATATCTTGATTGTCATATGCATGCTTTTGCAACACTACTACCACTACTGCTACCACTACTACTACTACTACTACTACTACTACTACTACTACTACTACTACTACTACTACTACTACTACTACTACTACTACTACTACTACTACTACTACTACTACTACTACTACTACTACTACTACTACTACTACTACTACTACTACTACTACTACTACTGCTGCTACTGCTACTGCTACTGCTACTGCTACTGCTACTGCTACTGCTACTGCTACTGCTACTGCTACTGCTACTGCTACTGCTACTGCTACTACTACTACTACTACTACTACTACTACTACTACTGCTACTACGACGACGACGACGACGACGACGACGACGACAGAATTTTGTTAAGTTTAAAATAAGTAATCAAAAACTTATGATTGAACAAGGTCTATACCAAATAGATCATTTGCCAAGAGAAAATAGATTATGTCCCTTATATAACTCAATTTAGGTAGAAGATGAGATTCATTTCTTCTTTCAATGCAATAAATACTCAGTACAGAGACAGGCATTCATTAATCAAATCAATCGAATAATGCCTGACTTGGCGCTCTAACCACTCGGCCACTGTGCCTCCTAGTGACACGGCTGTCTAATCAATTTTGTTAATTTTACCCGTTTCGCATCTTTATTCGCTAAGGAAGTTACTCCATCGTGAATGGCAAAATCACAGTCCGTGAGAATAAATCAGCGTATTACAAGAAATACGCATCGCGCAATAACCCTCACGAAACTCTTTGTTCAGAAAGCCCTGTCGGGCTGGGTTAGGAACTGGATGAGTAAACTGCCGCGAATATCGTCGGTCCCTACTTTGTTCTTTTTTCTTCTTCTTCTTCTTCTTCTTCTTCTTTTTTGCGTATTGTGTGGCGTAACTAAAAGTATTTGTCTGAAACCTGTCCGCAATATAAAGGTTAAGAGCACCCGAGCGATGGAGTGAGTGAAATCGAGTTCAATATTTAACTGGTTCTTCAACGCCTCGCGGGCGTAACAAATCATTTTCAATCTTTGCTTCCGTCGCGTATAATATCCCTTTGGCTTACTGGTAAAGTTTAAACTTTGAAATCTTACTATTTTTAAGATTTCTACCGTTTTCCAGCGGCTCAGCGGAAAATTGCCTACGTTTGTTTTTGTTTTTGCTTGTTATTGGTTGTAATTTGTTGTTGGTATATTACCCGTTTGAGTATAAAGGTGACTATTGCAAATATGGCCTTTATTACAACTGGGTCTAAATGTTGTTACAGATAGGTAACCATAAACTAATGATAGAACTTGGTAGATACAATCAAACTACCAGAGATAATAGGAATTGCCATTTTTGTGGATCCAGTCAAATAGAAGACAAAGTTCACTTTTTTAAAATTGTTCTAAATGCTCTTTGATTAGGAATAATTTTTACAATAAAGTTAAGACTCTGATTCCAAATGTTACCTAGTTACCTCTGAACGTTTTGATTAATGAACTGATGAACAAACACATCTAATTACTATATTAATACAATTCATGAAATACATTTCAGCTTGCTTTGACTTTCGCGACGAATTATTAACAAAGTAGTTTTTAATTGTTCGGTCATAAAATTCTAGTTTTTATTCTTAAAACATAATTATAAATAGCTTTCGCAATACTGTATGTACTTGTATGGTCCTGCAAATAAAGCTAGTTGTTGGTGATAGGACCTTTACTACACTTGGGGTCAAAATTTTATCACAGATAGGACCTTTATTACACTTGGGTCCAATTATTACATTATTTTGTGCCTTCTACTACTGTAACAGTTCGCACCGTTTTAATTTGATAAATTTCGTGATGAAGCTTCATAAACTCATGACTGAAAATGGGGACCCATACTACATTTTATCCCACCAAATTCTCCAGTTTAGCCGCAAAATGCGCCGCAATGCCCGACAAAGTGATAATAAATAGCATTATGTTTCACATGCTACAGCCAACACCCGCTAACAAGATCCTACATAGGCAAAAAAAGGTTCTTCTATTTCATTGGCAATTTAGGCTAAGTAAGTCCTTAATTAGCAATCAATTGGCAATCTCGAAGTCACACTCCTTGGTTAAAATGTTTGTCTTAATTTTCCTATAACCCACATATAAGAACCTGCTTGATTTTGCTTGGCTAAACAGGTTCTAATATTTTGAATTTGGGTATGAAAAACCACAGTGTCTTTAATTTGCGGGTGTTTACTGTAGTCCAACATGTGGCCCTTCTTATTTTAACTATTACTTTTTAAAAAAATTATCAAAAAAATTACCATGTAGATTCGTAAAGACGATTCGGAAGTTGTAACATATAATAGCTGTCTGTTGAACTTGGACGTACCGATAGAGTAACTGACTAACGTTTTTTGTAGCAATTTTTTTGCAGTCAGGAGACACAGGGCCCCTTAAAGAAATAATGGCCCTTAAACAGCTATTTCATCGTGAAATAAACTTTTTTTCCGCAGGCTATCCTTGCCAAGACAACCCCTGTAATGGGGGCAGCTGCATACCAGCGGAAGACGGATACCAACACAAATGCGAGTGTAAGAAGGGATTTTATGGAGAAAAGTGCGAAAAAGGTACTCAAAGAGCATGTCGTATACGATTCGTTGATGTAAATTCGTTCAGATTTTAAGCCAGAACATATCTTGCAGTTTCTCAAACAGTACAACTGTCTTGAAATTAATGGGCTCAACGTAATATTCTTGCTGTACATAGCAGGGTTAACTTCTTGTTCGTTCCTTTTTGGCGGAGTGTAGTTCCATGCTCCCATAGCAAACAAAATTTGTTTACCTCTCAATTCGACAAATCTTGTCAGTCACGTGACCGTATGTACGCCCGCCCGCACCATATGGCAACCAATGCTCACGAAGTTCGTTCAGATAGTTTGTGTCTTTCCAATATGCCTAATTTTTTACCAGCTAACCTTGGTTTCAAAATGGCCTGTTTGAACATTAACGGTCTCTTCAAACATTTGACGAACTTAGAGTCCTTCTTGCTGAGTTTTCCTTTGATATTCTGGGAATTAATGAAACCAAACTTGAAGAATCCATAAAACGTTCCGAACTCCATATACCAAGCTAAGAATTTATCCGTCGTGACAGAAATAGACATGGTGGAGGGGTAGGTTTTTTACATTAAGCCTTCTAATTCTTATATGCTGCGGTCCGATCTAAACGTAATTAATCTTGAAAATTTAACTATAGAAATTCGAAATCTGAACTCTAAGCTATTTCTAGTAGTGACTATACAAACCTCCCTGTTCTCCAATCGAAATATTTTCGAGTTATGAGTCATTTACAGGCAAATTAGATTCTCTCGACTTACAGTACTATTGTTAGGGGACTTTAAACTGTAATTGGGCCTCTTCTACACCTGATGTAAATACTCATAGTTTACTCGAGATTTCGGATTTATATGGGCTCAAACAACTAATAACCAACGCGTGTTACAGAATCCTCATCTACACTAATTAATTTGATCTATAGAAACTATACAGACAGGGTCTAGGCTGTTCCGGCGATCATAGCCTCATCTTCGGAAACTATCTTCCGATTTACCTTCTAAGGGACACTCTTCCATCTCTTACAGAAAGTTTTGAGATTTTGATTGCAAAATTTTCGAAATGAAATCTCTCAACAAGACTGGTAGTTCGATGAATCGGAAGATCCAAATTTGGTATGGTTTTACTGGAAAACAAAATTTTTTGCGCGTTGTTAACTATATGCTCCTTTTCAAAATAGACGTACTAAATTGAGCAAAACACCCTGGATTGATTCAGCGTTGTAGAAAGGTATGCGCTGTGGCGATGCTGCTAAAAGGAAAGCGATAAGAAGAATCTTCAAGACTGAGCTAATTACAGAAAGCTCCGAAACCTAATCAACAAAAAAGTGAAAACCACTAAGGTATCCTATTATCACAATAGTTTTATTCAATCCGAAGGAAAAGGTCGAAGGACTTGGAGAACTACAAACAACCTCACGTCTCTATCTGTAACTCTAGCGAGATTTCCAACGCCTTTAACGAACATTTTTCAACTATTTGGCCCGGAATAGCCCGCGAAATACCTTTAACTTCGGATAAGGAGTCTGTTTATTTAAATAATATTCCTGAAAATTACAAAAAACTCTGTTTTCGTCGAATTTCTACCAGTGTTGTCTTTACCTATCTAAATAGATTGTAAAAAACTTCAGCTACAGGGCTAGATAATATCTCTGCTAGGTTGATTCGTGAGAGTGCGGATATTATTTCAGGCCTGTTATGCGATCAGTTTAATGAATCTCTGATGTCTGGCATATTTTCTGACGACTGGAAATGTGCCAGAGTGACTCCGTTGCTTAAACAGGACGAGTCATTTGATTTAAACAACTACCGACCTATATTAGTAATTTCCGCAGTAGCCAAAGTGTTCGAGAGGATTATTGTGTACCATCAGTTTTACAACCTTATTCTTAAATAGTGAAGAAATCATGTCTAAAAAAAATCTGGTTTCCAGTCTTTACACTCAATTGTTACTTCTCTTCTACTGAGAAACCGCTGACAGTTGGGCGTTTAATATCGATCGTGGTACGTCAATGCCGTAGTGTTTCTTGACTTAAAAAAGGCATTCAACTCTTCGTTGATCATGAGATATTACTAACTAAAATGAATCGGTGTCGAATTCAAGGGAAAACTCTTGATTGGTTCAAATCGTATTTGACGAATCGCACACAACGGTGCTCAGTTAACGATTGTCTCTCTGACTTCACCACTCTTAAATGTGGTGTGTCCCAGGAAACGATCGTCGGCCCTCTTTTATTTCTAATTTATATTAACGATTTGCATAACTGTCCATTTTTCAGCTTACCTAGAATGTATGCTGATGGCACCCACATTACTTAATATGCTGGTTCTACTTGATTTGCATTTGATTCAGTCTAGTCTATCTCACGACCTTGAAAAGCTAAGCAAATTGCTTCTGTCTAACAGACTTGACTTGAACGCTACAAAAACTGAATGTTAGTGATCGGCTCCAGGCGAAGATTAAGTACTCTATCTGAACTTTCCATTGATAATGTTCCGATTGAACAAGTCTCCTCTATGAAATCACTTGAACCATATATCGATGAAGATTTAATGTGGCATTCCCACATTGATAAATTGTGTAAAAGAGTCGCTTCCGTAATTGGAGCCATAAAGCGTGTTGAGCCGTTTGTGCCTCAATAGCCACCCTACTCAATATATACAACTCACTGGTTCAATCTCACTTTGATAACTGCAGCCTAGCCTGGGCTAATTATGGCAAAACATTATCTAACAAGCTACAAAAACTACAAAACCGTGCTGCACGAGTAATAACTTTATCAAACTATGACGTAGATGTCGATTCCTTGGTTCACAAACTCGGCTGGAAAGACTTGAAATCTCAACGTCAAATTCAGAACGCCTTAATGGTTTTCAAGTCTTTAAACAGTCTTGTTCCCGAATATCTCACTTCTAAATAATAAAGAATCAAACTATTCTCTGAGGGACTCGGTAAATAAACTTGTGGTCCCCTTTTCAAGAACTAAGTACATGAAAAATAATTTTAGTTACCACGGCGCAACCGTTTCGGGAACAGCTTACCCTACAACATTAGAGAGCCTGGTTCGTTAAATCAGTTTAAAAAAATTTTTAAAAAACCCTTATGCAAATCAGGTTTTTAAGTGGCATATTGCCGTAAGTTAATATAATGTTAGAATTACGATTTTTATGTTTTAGGATGTTAGTCATTGTATTGGAATTTATTGTACCTGATGAATGTTTTACCGTGGGGACTGTACAGTGTATGGTCCTTGGTCTGGACGAAAAAGACGTAAATGAGTATTTCTTTTCTTAGAAGCCGGAGGAGTAGTAAGCTGGAATTTGTCCTGTAAGTTGCTGTAACATTTCACTAACTTATAACAAACCGACGGCTTCTGAGCTTTGCCGAAAATCCTGCATCATAGAAAGCGACCGCTCCGTTTGAAGGCCCACGGTCCAGCCGGTGGTTCCTTGGTCCGGCCACTTTGGCCACTTGAAAGCTGGCCTGCAAACTGTACGCAAAAGAACCGTTCCAAGCACCAAAGGATCTAAATTCGTGTATATTTTCTATAGGCATCGTTTTAACTTCAAAACCAAAATAAGATTTGTGTGTGAAGAGCTATAGTTTGGTCACTCTCATGAAGAATTTACGAGTTTCGCTTCTGTTCGAAAGTGTGTGGTGCAGATACGATGCGACGCGGCAGCGAAATTGTCCCTTTTTTCAATAAATTCAATCAAAGTTTAGAGGGAAAGAAAAATTTAATTTGTTGTCGCTTGTCAAAAAAAGAACTTCCCATCAGGAGATTTCGTGCAGCAACAGTAAAGAAATCCGACCGAAAAGCGTGCGTCATCATGCACGTGCATAGTAATGTTTTGCTTGTTAAAACCCATTGCTTGAATTTTTAGACTTTGCTAAAGCTCCCTAATGAAACCAATCGGAAGGATATAAAAAGACAATTTATATTGGTTACCCTCTGGTGCAGTCGGACGTTCAGGCGGGTGGGCGGATGTACGTACCGTCACATGACAAGCAAAATTTCCGGGATGGGTGGGTAACCACATTTTGTTTCTTAGGGGGCAACACTCATCCTCATGCTCGCTTAGCGCACCCCGGCGGAGACTAGATTTATAAGAGAGGTGCCCATCTTAGGCCCAGCTCAGACGCCGAACCTTTCATGAGCCGAAACTAATTCGAATTCAGACTCCGATCTAAATTCCAGCCGAAGTAAATTCAGAAGGAGAAAAATGCTCATTTCGGTCAGACTACTTACAAAACACGTTATAAGTCAGAATTTATGCATTAGGTTCGGTACATGAAAAGCTCGGCGTCTGAATCAAAGCCGTTCCAAAGTCGCTCCCAAGGCGAAATTCCCAGCCGGGCTAGGCGAAAAAAACGGCTTAGCCGTTCCAAATTGAAACAGGCGTTTCTAATTGATTCAAACGCCGAACTTTTCATACTCTTAATTCAATGTATTAGGTTCGGTTCTCGAAAAGTTCGGCGTCGTAACCGGGCCACATAAAACTGTCCGTTAAGAAAGCTGGAGTTGACTGTAGACCCTAGCGTTGCATTTGTGCTTGCAGGGCCAGTGTATCACTGTGCTGTGATACCAGTAGGAGTCTCTGACCCTCGTATAATTCCTGACAATCAAATGACAGCCTCATCAGAATATGAAGACCGATGTTGTAGTCCCGCTTATGGTCGACTTAATGATGTCAGGGGCGATGGATGGTGCTCATTAGTCTCTGATAGTACCACTGACTGGCTGCAAGTTGATCTGGGAACAACACTTCAGGTGTGTGCTATTGCGACTCAAGGAAGCGTACACGGTGATGGATGGGTTACAGTGTTTAAGCTGTCTTATTCTTTAGACGGAAAAAATTGGACGATTTACAAGGATGTCAACAACACGGATATGGTGAGAACTTGTCAGTTCCTTAAAATAAATTTAGTTATAAAACATGTAAAACGTCATCTGGTAGGGCTGAAAATCAGTGGCAAGCCGCCATGTTTCCCTGCTACCTTCTAAGTACTGACTATACTCGACAGTTGACATCTTGGGTAATTAGCTTAGCAGATGTTGATTACAAAACTTATCCAAACAAGAACGCTGTTAAAAAAGGTCAATTCTCGCTTACTTGGAGATTAGATAAGAAATGAGGAGGCGATTAATTCTACAAGAAACAGGATTTAACCGCTTAAGGTTTTTCACTTCCTACATTATTGAACGGCCGAGTATTCTTCAGGATATCTACTTTTTATATCGTATTTGACGGTGATTGAGTACGCGTGTATAAATACACGAAAATTAAATCGAGAGAAATTACATCACTGCCAGAGAACAAAAACGTGATGAACGAACATAGCGCGTCATTTTAATCATCGCCGTAAGTAAACCGCATGCTCATCAGAAGACCAATTTGGATACAATGAAAGTTTAAAAACACCCGACCAGTTTATAGACTCTATCACCATCGACCTTTTCTTTGAAGAATTCACTTGTTCCAAAGTCATCAAGGCTTTCAAGAGATTGAATTCGTGGACCGACCCTTTCCAGAAAGGCTCAAGATCTTTCGCATCAATCTTTCTTAAGCTTTCTTCATAAAGCATGGCGCTGTGAAACGTCGCCATTCTTATCCCCAGCACTAACCATGGTCTCCGCTTGGAACGCCTGTGACCATGACCCCTTTTGACACGCGCACAAGGAAAAAAGAAAGAAAGAAATGCTTGCATTTTCTGAGTCTCGCAGCTAAAGCAAGCAAGGCTAATAAGAAGATGATATCATTTTATTTCTTATGTTATCCCCAACTACGTAGAGTGCTCGAATTTTATAGTTTCCCTAGCTTTTTGGTTATCGTTCAATGGATATTTGTATCACACAAACTGGCAACAGTATCTGAACGTACTTTTAATGCATTGTTGCCTTAGGAATTTCAGAGGAGTGGTGGCAGCAGCAGAATAGTGGCCCAACACACACTACCGTTGATAGTCTTAACAAGATTTATTCGCTTTCATCCGATAAAGCAGCACGAATGGAATTGCCTCAGGGTTGAAGTGTATAGCAATACAGGTAAAACTGTTTTTAGAGCAATTTTCAATTGAGTGTTGAAAGTAATCCAGGATTGAATTGGATTTGCTTTACTGTGCTGTTTGATTGGTCTAGAAAACTCGCGCCACCCTCTCAGCCAATCAGATGTAAACTAAAACCAATCGCTCCTTGGTCACTCGCGTTTTCCCGCGCTACAGGCCGGTTACACGAGTTTACTTCGAGTTGTCATTGGCTCCCTCTGATAATTTCCTTTACTCTGATTGGCCGTTGTGATTACTTTGGTTTTGGTTTTGGACACTCAATTGAAAAGCGCTCTAAACAGTTATTAAAACAGTTGATCCCGATCCCATTTTAAGCTTGAAATTTTGCTCAATAATGGCCCTCAAATAAACACTATTGACAAAGGGTGCATGCGTTTCTTTACTAAAATCCGGATCATTAGGATGTTTCGTTAAGAAAAGAAATGATGTATCCAAAACGGGATTATTTTTCATTCATTTCCATAGAAACGACCCACAATATACCGACGGTGTCCTGGAGAAATAATAAGACGGCTGCTGATGATGTAAGTGCAAATTTGCTGATCTTTCATTTTATCATTGACGGTTAGCTCAAGGATAATGCTTGAAAATGGGTCTTGAAACAAGATATCTACTGGAAAAGTAATGTTGCAAGACGCGCCGGCGAAGTTGTGTAACAGTTTAGTCTCGATTTGTCCTAGAACGATGCAAGCCCCGTTTGTATTGCGATTTTGCTATCCCGATGAAAAGGGATAAAATCGATCGTTTAATCCGTGTCTCGAGTTAACAAAGGGAGGTAAAGATGAGTAGTGTTGTCAAACAGCTGCTGTATGTCGAGTTACCCAGTTACTTTTTTCGAGTTACCGCTGGCCTGGCTGTGCTCACTCTTTTCGGATCCGTACAAAGTAAAGAAACGCTTCAGATCATGTATCCAAAGTATCCGGTTTTGGATATGAGCCAAAGAATCCACCTCCGTTGTGGAACATTTGGATCAATGATCCTGTTTTGGATTTTACTAAAGAAACGAAATGTCCATTTTCTGATTAAAAATTATGGATATGAATTTTAGTAAAGAAACGCACCCTTTACTTATTAAATATACGGATCTAGAGCAAAGACTTTTGGGGAGCCAAATATTTTAACGTTATCTCGAGTGTCTTCCTTTAGTCCGTAGTTTTAATCCAAAAATTATCTATTTAGGTTAGGAGAATAAGCTGTTCAATAGAATTTAGCGATAAGCAATTTTCAAACTATTTCAAACGTGTCTGGCCGCGGTAATGATTTTTCCTGTGTTCTCTTTATGAACAACCTTTTTAACTAATTCACACAAGACCACCCAAGAAGGAGGGGTTAAATGTATCCCTTTAAGGCTGCCCTAAAAGACACCTTCGCTAGCTTAATGAGTCAAAGAGATACACTCGTCTAATAAAATGTTTAATTTTTAATTGAGGACTTTCAAAGAAAATGTTATCATTTTCTTCGGATACAATGTCATTTGATTTTGATTAAGAGCACTACCAACAACATTTTTTTACAGCAATAAAGCATCCAGTGACAACATCAACTCCAAAAGGTAATCTTAATCCAGCAGTGCTATTCCATAACATTAATCGTAACTCATCAGTGGATATCGGTAGACCTACTGAAAGCAATTTACAGAAAATTAACTGACACATACCAAAAGATTCCTCCCGTCCGGAAAATCAATCGATGAAAATCGGTAGCGATAAAAATCGATAGCAATCAAGTGATATTTTATCGATTGATAACGGAAATCTGTGAAAATCGATAAACTAAATTGCTTTGTCAAATCGAAATTATCGATTTTTCATGATTTTAACGATCTATAATCATAGGCGTACGGGAAATTTTTTGCCAGGGGGGGCGGTAAACCATTTGCCCAAAAAAATCTCCTAAGTTGCCCAAATTTTTACGAAAGAGTCGAAAAGAAATGAGGGCCATATTGCAACAACAAAGGCCGTCCTGGCATATGAAGGTGGCTCGATACAGGTTTTCAGGGTCAATACCAAGTCTGAGCATAAACTGCGTCGCCGATAAACAAACATTTGGAAAAACTGCGACCACAGTGGTATTAAGATGAAAATTTGGCATTATCAGGGTTGCAGTGACATCGGAGTTGTCGTAGCAACGAAATGAGTCCATTACCTATTTTTTCTCGGTACGGGAACCTTACAAAATCGTTCACAGGAGCTTTTTTCTCCAATACGGTCGCCTCGATGTTCGTGAAGTTTAAGCAAAACCTTAAGAGTGTTATCGAGATATTTTGCAATGATTTTTCATTATTAGAAATACGGTAAGAAAAAGAAAATCTTGATTTTTGGCCATTATCTGTAGAAAACGAAGTGCTTTTGTCCTGCAATTTCACCTCATAGTAGCTTTAATCTTTTTAAAAACTTGTGTGAAAGATCGTGGAGGTAGCTCTGCTTGATTGCTAGAATCGAAAGAAGGATTTGATTAGTATGTATCGAGACACTCTTGTTAGCGGTTTTGTAAACATTTCGGTCTACTTTAACAAATCAGCGGATAATTTTAAACCGCTCGATAGATTTTTTAAAAGAATTAAGATTCTTCTCGTAATTCAAACTGAGAATTAGTCAGCCACTTCTTCATGTTCATACAGTTTTCAGTAGAAATCGCGCGGAAACGCTTGCTATGCAGGCAATACCCATTGCTAAATGCTATCTGCCATACACTGTTCTTCGAGTGGAGATAATTCTAGAAAGTTATGCGAAAGTTTATTTTAATCAATTCTCGACTGGAAATAGCCCATTCCAGCTAGTGCAGTGCAGTATAGTGCCCATCAAAAAAACCCTGCAAACATGTAAATTACTCATCACATGCTAAGCAACCACTGTAATGTAACTGGATTATTACGCCTACTTCAGGTTAATATTCAGCTCTTCAAAATAATTAAATGAACATGGAGACTTCCTTTAAAAACTGGCTTTGCCCAAATTTCCTCTCGCTGCCCAAAAAATCTGAGTTGCCCAAACTTTGGGGGGGCTGCAGCCCCCCTCGCCCCCCCGGCCCGTACGCCTATGTCTATAATCATGGTAAGTCCGACATTGTTGTTTTTTGGCATAAGTTTAATAGACGTATAGCTGAGAAAGCAAATTCAGTAGTAACGACTGATCAACAGCCATGGAATTAAGAAATTAATGTGGAATCTATTACTAACAGACACAAAATTCTCTCTAAAACCGTAACCCTTTTGTGCATAATAACAAAAACGGTTCGGTTTAATTACATCCGCAGTTCTCGCAGGCAAGTACCACGAGAAATACAACCTTAGATAACAGATTTCCCAGCCTGAATTTCAGACATGCCCCAGAGTCGAAGGGATGCCTGAAATTCAGGCTAAAATGTTTCCCTAGATAGATCTTCACTGTTTTCCGTTATCAATTGATAAAATCAAATGATCGCTAACGCTTTTTATCGATTTCGATTTTTATCTATTGGCTACTCCGGAAAGTAACTATGTACAGGCGGAATTGACGTTATTTTGAAACGGTGGCAGATCTTATCGTGAAGAACTGGGCATTTACCAACCTGGCCAATATCGGCCATCAGAGAAGACTTTAAACCGGGCTCTAAAGGAAAGCCAAAAAAAAAAAATGACGATAAATTGTTTGATTCTTAATTCGACTCTCAATTGCAACTCAATTGTCGACAAATTCACTGTTTGGATGAAATCAGTTTTCATTTTTGGATGAACAGAACAACAGATGTATCTTCCGATATATAAATCGATGAAATCTGTAAAATCTAGATAAATCGATAAACGAAACGAGTGTGTCATCTATTTCTACCGATTGATCGATACAATCGAAGACATCAATCAAATCAGATTTACCGATTTTTATCGATTTATCGATTAATAAATTGATACCGATTTTTTTCGATTGCCTACTCCGGGGATTACTAGTAAGACCAGTAGTCTTACAACCTGAACTATAACAAGGCCACAACTATGCCGACTTTGAGCGGAACATACGCGTTGCACATAAACCGATAACGATGACGGTCAAGGACAGAGAGCTCGGAAGGGGGGCAGGGAGCAGTATACAGGATCAAATGCTGCAACTTCCAAGCCACCTACTTTGAGAACTTGACCGGCAGAAACCTTAGGACACGACTTACTGAACACAAACGAGCGACAAAAAATGAAGTAGGTTGAGTTTGATCGTCCGGGTGAACGTAGTCCTTCATAACAAGCGACCGAGGTAATAGTTTTTCTCCGTTGTTCTTACTTTCATAACTGCAACGAAAATCCAAATTCACAGTAATCTCGACGGCTCTCACTTAAAAATTCTTTTCCTTCACATTATTTGCCAGGTTTTTTTAGGTGTTCTGTTGTGTAAAATCCTAGAATCCCGACGAGTTTTTAAAAAACTAATGTTCATCGCTACAATGTTTTGATTTTTCATTCACGCAGTACAGGCGAGTCCGTTCGCACGTTGACAGTTTTGATAGACGTGTGACATGTGAATAGCGGAAGTATCTTGTCGTTTCCGGTTTGTTCTAGTCGGGGAGCTTCAACGAGATTTTGTGGGCGTTTTTAATAAAACAATTATTCCACTCGCGCTTGTTAGATATGAGATGATTATTTGTTTATGTAATCGTTGTGCCTGTTGTGATTATTTAGTGCAACCAATGAAACGAACTACGACGCTATAAGTCGAATTAATTATTGGAATTTTCTTCATACATTCCAGTGCCTAACATTTTGAGTGTAAAATCATTGAGTTGTGGTCGGGCTATTGAAACTAAATGGAAATGGATAGCAGTAGAGATGGAAATTAATGTTCTATCGTCGGTGGATAAAGAAATCCGCAGACTCGTATTTAGGGCAACCAAAAGTACTTCGCACATATTTGAAGAACTGATGAGCAACACAGAGTACCTGGTTTGGCTGAGAGGTATAAACTTCGAAGTACTGACGTACAAGCACTGCTTCCGGTACTATTTCTGGCATGATTTCAGCACCATCAAGCGGGATAAAACGAGTTGGGAAAAGATGCAAATAACGACTTTAGCAGGTATAATTTGCACTTAAATAATCTTAGCATATTGTTTTATAATTAAGAAATGGTAAACGTGCAGCGTGCAACCATGGAGTTTTGGATGCACGCGGGAGGTTGCTACGCACGAAAGAAGCGTAAGACTCTAGCTTCTTGAGTGCTTAGCAAACCTCCCAAGTGCATCCATAACTCCATGGTTGCACAGCTGCAACGTTTACCATTTCTTTATAACATAATCAAAAGAGAAAAACATTATTTTCCATTTGCCTTCGGTTGAGTCATCGGTCCGAGTTCACTATGCTACCATCTGCCCGCCTCTTTGAGTTTTTCTTTCTCTGAATCAACCGTTCTCCGTCTTCAGGTAAATTGCAAAACGTTTCTCGTTGTTATTCAGAATGGCATCTGTCTACTTGCTCTTAATATTAGGGTCAAAACTTTGAGGGAAAACTGTAGCTGCAACTATAAACACCAACTAAAAATACTCTAAAAAATAAGCTAAAACCAAGAGAGGATAAAGGGGACAGAGAAGGCATCCCCCAAACACACCCTATTCCATAGGGATTTCGTCTCGAGTTATTTTTAAGACACACATATCCCAAAGGGGATTAGACAACAGCCAATCACATAGCGCGAATGTGTTCCGCGTGGATAACCCACGCTCAGAGCCACGCGTCCTTCAGGAACTGAAGCAGAAAAAATTGGCAGAAGACTCGGAGAGCAATATTGCTATTCGTTTTGTCGACGAAAACGACTAAAGAGAGATTTCTGCTAAAGCGGTGTCAGCGAAATCGAAATCAGAAAAGAATCGCGCTTCCTCTCTTGTATAGAGCTAACAGTAAAGCAGGGAAATCCTTAACAAGTGAATATTCTCTCAGGATTATTTATAATTTACAGTTTAAAGAGAGCAATTTCTGGTTTGATATTTATTCTTTCTTTAGTCTTTCATTATTCAACAAAAATAACACTTGGCGTCCTACTTGCTTTATTGTACAAACGACCGGTTTCAATAGACCGGCGAAATTTCTCATTTTATAAAAGCACTGAGGTTACGACAACTTCGAGTTAAACTGATTTTACGGGTTGTAAAAGAGTCCAGCGAGTCCCTTTTCCCAGGTGAGCGCCGACTCATTTCGCTTCAATTCTCGGCTTGCACTGTCACGCAATGAAAAATAAAAATGCAAACCATTCAATACCAGGAGGACTAGAATCTGGCAAATGAAAAAAGATGAATATACAAAACCCCTTGCCAGGAATCAGGTCTGTGAAATATTTCAAATGCGAAATATTGGGAAAAACGGTTTACCCAAATTTATAAAGCTTTGTATGGAAACGCCATGTTGGTGTCCCTTTCAGGAACACCAATATGGCCGCCGGATACCAACAGAAACATCTGTTGTCGAGCTTTCCTACTAATGCGTGAATTCGGTAATGTTTTTAACCGACATAAGAGCTTTCCCAGCCGCCAGCTAAATGCCGCGTCACGCAAAAGCCTGAAAATTCAAGCGTCCTCTCTCGCAAAACGAAGAACCCTTTCGAACCAAAAATTTGTTTATGTAAAGATGTTTAGGTACTGTAATACCTCGTGAAAGTAGAAACCCAGAAGAATCGATAGTTTCTTAGTTTGATTTTTGGTGACGTCACGTGAAACCCAAGAATATTCAGAAATGCTCTAAATGTCTTTACGCTTTTATTGCCTTTCGCCCGACATGCTTTGCACGGCGTTTAGGCATGCCAAACCTCCACGAAATATCCACGCAGCGCGCGAGGTAACTTTATCCCGAATCTAAACACTACTCGAGACAAATTACCTATGGAATAGGGTGTGTATGGGGGATGCCTTCTCTGTCCCCTTTATCCTCTCTTGGCTAAAACTAAATAAATGAAATAATTATCAAGCTTATTTATGTGACAATTTTTGAAATAAACGTTAAGTAGAAATGAGAAAATTTGACTGTAATTCCTTTAGAATAACAGGTAACACTAGTTTTAAAAAGAAATTAACTAGCTTTGTATCGAAATCTGTCTGGGAAAATCCAGCTATGAAAGTCAAAGTTGCAACTGAAATTCGCCGACACACAGCCGGCTCTGGAGCTGTTGTTTTTCCGCCGTTCTCTGAACGACTGTTATTTTTTGAAAAATTTATTTTAAAACCCAAATGTTTCTGTACTCAAATGAAATTCGCTTATTCTAGCGTAATGTGCCCGTTTAAACTCAACTAAAATTTTTAATCGATGCGATGAAAACTTCAGAACAAAGCTGTCTCGAATTTGACCGTGTTTCCCAAAATATTTGCTTGAATTTAGCATCACCTTGACCAAAAAGTAAATAACACAATGCTAATTGATAATTTACATTTCAAACAGACTTTCTCTTCTATAAAAAACACACAAAATTTACCTTAAATCTTCTCTCGATTCGATTTTCGCTCGATTTTCCTTCAGCCGATTCTAGCCGCAAGGAAAACAGTGATTAATTGATCCAGGGCAAATTTGTCGCTTGATCTTTTGTCTTTTTTTTGCCTTCAAAACGACAGCTTAGTATTTTCTTCAACTTCCACTTTTCATCTGTGCATTTCATCGGTGTATTTTACCGTCAGGAGAGGAGATTTGTTGAATTTGCCTAAATTTTAGGGCGCTAGCTCATTTTCTTGGCGTGCACCCACGGGCAAATGGTAGTGGCTAACTGACCAATCAGAGCGCGCGATTTACTTTTGTTATGTTATAATTAACAATTATTCCACGAGGGCACGTTGGATATGAGATGATAGATAGCCAACGAGGCGCATAGCGCCGAGTTGGCTATAATCATTTCATATCCAACAAGCCCGAGTGGAATAATTGTTTTATTAAAAACGCCCACAAAATGTCGTTGAATCGCCCCGACTAGAACAAACCGGAAAAGGGACTTCCGCTATTCACATGTCACACGTCTATCAAAACTGTCAACGCGCGAACGGACTCGCCTAGACTACATGAATGAAGAATCAAAACATTGTAGCGATGAACATTAGTTTTTTAAAAACTCCTCGTGATTCTAGGATTTTACACAACAGAACAGCTTAAAAAACCTGGCAGATAATGTGAAGGAAAGGAATTTTTAAGTGACAGCCGTCGAAATTTCTATGAATTTGGATTTTCGGTGCAGTTATAAAAGTAAGAACAACGGAGAAAAACTACCGGTATTACCGCGGTCGCTTGTTATGAAGTTGTTTGATGCCACAAGCTGGTTTTGCTGAACGAGAAAAGAAGCTATACTGCCGCCTCGATTGCTCTGGTGAATGGCTGCATAGCCTGTATTTGTAGCTCGTTACTTGTGATTTATATTCTTGATGTCGGATAAACAAGCTGCAGTTATCTATCGGCGAGTGACTCGATCCCCGAATGGCTTCGCGATCATGAAGAAACAACACTTGTCGTCTTTCGTAGCTGGTCAAGGTACTTTAGTTCCATGTGTTTTCATGTGTTTTTCGACAAACTTTCAAACAAGCTCTTGTGACTTTTTTGTTTGTTTTTGCCTTTTTTCTTTCGTTGAAATTGCATTTCTAGTATTCTAAGAAATGAATTAAAACGATTTGCTTCGGGCGCCGTTCTATCCTTCGCGAAAAAAAATCTCAGCCAGCTTCCAATTTTAAACTGACGCGTACACCGACCATATATGGAGAACATGGTATATTAGCTCATATACCATAACGGCTAAGCCAATAAAAATGCTAGAATTGCATTATCCAATGATTCAGTTTTTAATAATACAAAATATACTCACTACGAAGTCAATAAATAATCTCTGCTGAACTAATACAACAACAATGTTTTGCTAAAGTGGAAGGGAGTTTGAAGGAGGGGTGAGGGTTGGTTAAGTGAGGTGGTCTGAGGTGATGCCCCACCCTTGGGAAATTCAGCCCTAAGGTATTGTTTTGTTTCGTTTCGTTTTGTTTTTTTCACTATTGAGCTGACCAGAAAAAGTGCAAAGAAATACCAATGCACTAGAAACTAAACAAGTACCATGCAATCTTAGAATATGAAATTAAAATATTTTTTTAGAACCGAAGGAAAAGATTGCCTTTGGTGTAAACACTTGTAAAGATAAACCCAGCCGGCTATGATAGTTAATTTAAGTTGAAATTGGTATGAATTATTCATTGCAATGACTAATTTTAAAAAATCTACCAAGAAAACATTTTAGAACATTTAAAAGCAACTACTCAGCATATCAGGAATACTGGACCTTGCAAAATGATATATTTGATCCATAATATAATAGACGTCGGTCTCCGATGTGGTGGGAACTTATATTTTTCAGTTTTGCATGAAATTGTTGAAACTTCTTTCAGCAAATGATATAGGTTCGGTTGTTATGAACGATACTACAATATCTGATGAAGAGGAAACAATTAATGGAATCCCAATAACACAAAAAGGAACTAATTCTATTTGGATGTCCATTTTTTTGCAATTCAGAAAGACCTAAAAAGTTTGCTGTTGAAGCTTCACCGTTTGCTTGCGGAGTTAAGTTGTCGTGGAAACCTCCCAACTCAGGAGGCTGCCTCATAACACAGTACACTGTTCATTACAAAGAATCCAGGGACCCGGTCACTGAAGACAGTTCAATCTGGCAAGTACAAAATTTGAACAACACAGATCGTCATAACCTGATGACAGACTGCAACAAAGAGTATAAAATTATAGTCTTGGCATGGAATGAGCGAGGGCACAGTGACTTCGACGAGGAATCTGTGCTGACTGTGTTCACGGATAAAGGTATTATCCTGTAATTTATATTAAACAGACTTTGATAGGGATCTTTGATCGTCTCGCGATATAGTCCCTTTGTTATTGATTGCAGCCTAGTTACTACTGGTCTTCATCAGGCGATAGTGACTTGATTTGTCTTCCGACCATTATATTGAGTATCCTCCAGGATCCATAAATAGTTCCCTCAAACCCAACAACAGTAGCCACTCTGAATGATAAGCTGATTCAAAGTCATACTGCTACTGAGTAGAGATTGAGCTCAAGTCATTTTGACAATTCAAACAAACTACTGTCCGTATTGCATGCAGTGTATTCCAGGAAAGGGGATCGCTGAGATTTATGTTTTTCACGATGCATAGCATTTAATAATAAATAAGCCAAAGTTGCATTAACGTAGGCAAAAAAAAAACCTCAGAATAAAGACAAAAAAGGGGTTGCCGGCGTTTTGGTTTTTAGAAATTCTCGAGATACACAAGTATTTATTTGCTTATTTATATGTAGGAAGATAGTAATTATGGATGTTTGAAAAGGTCAAAAAGTAACTAATGTGAAAGCTTTCCTTCTTCTCTGCCCCTTCTTTTTTCCTCCTCTACAAAACCCGAGTCCGGGATCCAGCCAGTTCAGATCCCGGAAAACCTATAATGAAACATTTTATGTCAATCAGGGTTAATTTGATAGGGTAAGTTGAAGTGGAGCCAAGTCCTTGGTTTAATTTCGTTCATAATTTCGTCCATAAATTTCCATAAACTTTAAACTGTTGGTTGCTTTTCAAGATTTGGCAATGCTAGCTCAGTTTTAATTTACGAAACCAAAATATGATAATGAGCTAACACTTTGTGCTCCTTTAAATGCTCCCTTATTTTTTTGTTTTTGTTTTCTATGGCACATATCTTCTCGTACAGGGAAACCTCGTACGCCGTTGCTGAAAGACATTGTCCCTGAGAAGTGTGGTGTCGTTAATGTTAGCTGGGATCCACCACCTGACGAATCCAAATCCCGTCCTGTAGCAAGTTACGAGGCCGAAGTAGGACTTGATAATTATACCTGGAATAATTGTATAACAACTTCTGAGAAACGGAGCTGTCAATTCAGAGGTCTGCTTAAAGCAACGAAATATACTGTTCGCGTCCGAGCCCTGAACCTGCAAGGCCCAAGCCTCTGGTCAAAAGGATTTATTGCATTAAATGCCTCTGGTATGTTATGGAATAACTCGAACATAGAAAAAAAAATCACCCTTAATCTCTACATCGAATACGATTCATTTAGCACTTTCTGGCTGACTAATTAGCCAGCTAGTGATAGAATTTCATCTTACGCTTCGTTGAAATTGAGGTAACATTGCTGGCCCACAACTAATCCCAAATGCAACATTAAATTTTTGATATTTAATATTTTAAATGACTGGTCTTGAGGGAAAAAGTTAATTTTTTTTGCCGAGAATCTCAATGTTTCCCGAGGCGGAGCAGTCTTCGGTCGTCGGTCAACATTCTCACGTAACAGTGTAGTGTTACACTCTGACTTTGCAATGTTTCCCGCTCAGAGATTTTGGCGGGGAACAATTTCATGGTTCGATGTCATGTGACTTCGAAGTAACCAATGAGAGCGCAAGCTGTTGAGAAAAATTTCCAGCTATATAGCAATGTTGGATGTGACATGTTGCTTCCGTTTGCACACCCTGTTTTCTATCGTTGCGTGTTGTTGGGAGTTGCTGCGCAAAGTTTGAAACCGTTGTGTCCGTTTGCATATAGCTTTTTAAAAAGGCTAACTTAATATAATAGCTCTAACCATTTACAAGACGTCATGATTCTTGATCCAAGTTGAAGTCGACCAAGAGCCATAATGAGTCGATAAAGTGCCTCCCCAGGATTGCAGCTACCTGTGGGCCAGGATTCACGTGCATACCAAAAGAAAAAATCCATGATAGTCTGAAAATCTCCGGCCCGAAGGCTTGTAGCAAGCCCATGTATCATGCTTCATTAAACCGTGATCCTGAGTTTGTTCCGAATGGCCAGGAAGGCGCCTGCCGGCCCTCGGCCTTGTTCTTCGAGCACAGTTCCTTTCTCTCTTTTTTTAGCTGATAAAGGAAGCTAAAACTAGGCCTTTTAAACGCAATTTCGCAATAGCTGAAGATACGAGCCTGACTTTGTATGCAGTGATATGGTACTTGATCACGGAAGCATTCCAGAGAACAGTCTAAGTGAACAAAAAGTGATAATTATATCACCACTATAAAGATTCTTAGTGGACTAACTTTAAATTTTGTATTAAACTAAAGATCGTCCTGAAATACCGGAAATAATCAATACGGAGACAAGCACGCCTGGCTGTAATGTCACGTTGAAGTGGGCTAAGCCTCCATCTAGTGGCTGTCCGATTCTTTTCTACACTGTACATTATTCAAAAGTGGAATCAGAAGGACGTTTCAGGAAGTGGACCACGATAAATACGACAAACGCTAAAGTAAACCAGCTAGAGTTGTCCCTCAACTGTACAACATCTTACGAATTTAAGGTAAAAGCCTGGAACGCGCTTGGAAGCAGCGAGACTGACCCAAATGCATGGCCAATAAGGACGGGAGGTAATCCTGAACCTTGGAGCAGTCCGTCATCAGGTATAGATAGCCAGTTTTATGAATTGTCAGTGACTTACAACAGTTACAACAATTAAATGCGGTCAGTTTGAACAGTCAAATGTGATTGAAACTTCTTCTTATCATTCAGCTCTAAGGAAGTCCAAACGTTGCTTAAACTCCGTTTGTGTCGACGTCTTTACATGTAGGGCTTCCGCAAGACGATAACCGGAATCTTTTCATCATCGTTGCCTGTGTGGTGTCCTTCGCTGCCCTGGTAGTAACTGTGGTCACTTACATAAGGTATTGCAAGAGAAAGAAAAAGACCAGTCGTCGTGTTAAGAGGTATCTGAATTTCTCTTCAAAGAGCTACATGCCCCGGTGTAAATAAAAACAACGACAACTGCATTATCTCTCCCTTGTATAATATCAAGTAATGATGGGATAATGTGATTTTCCTTGTGGACACACCTCCCTTACTGTTATTTTTCTGTCACCAATGGGAGGACAGTCCGATAAGGGGTGACATTGATTCGATCAGCTTCTTATTGGATGATTCAACGTGTTTCATCGTGTGATGATTTATCAGTTTTTTGACTATAAAAACTAGTTGTGGTCTTAAATTTTGTAAATAGAGTGAAACCCTGTTAATAAGATCCCCGGGCCGGGGGAGGAACGAACCGCTGTGAAGAGTAGAATTTCCCTTCAGTTTTACCTACGATAGGGTATAGAAATAGGAGGGATTTTGGTCCAGTATAGAGTATCATTTTTGGGAAAATGGTCAATAAGACTCTGAGGAACTAGAGTTTTTGATCCATAGAATGCTTGGGGTACAGGTGAAGAGTTTGGGGCATAGTCTAGAATGGGATACCGAAATACACCTGCAAAAAAATGTTTTAGTACCCCCGGGATACGACCATGGTTAGGCCATGAAAATTCGTCACTAACGAGGCAGTCTTAGCCACGTGGCAGTAACAGATTACGATTATTAAAACTTTGCTAAACTATGTCGTGATGACAAAAAGAGAATATCAAATAACGAATAATTCTTGCCACCAATCTGTTGGTTATCATGCACATACCACTAAGAAAGCTTTTTCAAGTAAAAGCCTTACGTCGTTATACCTTTCTTTCTTTCTTTCTTTATTCTTTGTTTATTTTGTCTTACCAACAACTCGACTGTTTGTTAAGCCGAGTAACCTTTTGAGACTTCAAGTAAAGCTCATTTGTTTCGTTCGCCAGTAAAAAATATTAAAGGTAACCATAATATAAATAACAGGGTAGTCGTATAACTGGCTTCCGTTGTACTGTGTTTGTTAGGACTGTCAACGATGTAAAGGTCCTTGAGATTTGCGAAGTACCTCCAATAAGGACATCGTTTATTGAAGAGTTGGGAGAAGGGGCTTTCGGAAAAGTTCACAAAGCTCTGCATCAAGATGCCTTGGAGTTTTTTAAATGTCAGCACGACTCTTCAAGAAAGAAAAGGAAACTATTTGTTGCAGTTAAAGAGCTCCATGGTGGGTGTGAGTGTTTTTATATGATGCATTCTTTCAGGTTAGGGCTTTATTCAAATACGAACTACGCATCAAAGCTGGCCTAAAAGGACAAGGTATTTGCTAAGGTCGAGAAATTACAAAGGAAAACATCTCCTCGACTATGCCTAAGGAGTGTGGAATAGAAACCCCCAAAATTTAGCGAGTCTTAATTTAGATCTTTTAATTAAACACGGCTCGCTTCAGTCGCAATCTGTTCATATCTAAGGCTTCAGTACTTTAAGATTCAGTTATTACCAACAGCAGACCGACGCCTTTAGGTGGGTAGGTAGGTACGGTAGGTACAGTGGAACCTCGATGTAACGAAGGGCCAAGGGAATGGCAAAATTAGTTCGCTATAACGAGGTTTCGTTATTTCGAGGTTCTTTTTCGTATATTTCACTATCACTGGGGTAAAGAAAATCAGTCGTTCGTTATACCGAGGACTTCGTTATATAGAGGTTCGTTACATCGAGGTTCCGCTGTAGATAGGTAGGTAGGAAGGTTTGTTTGTAGGTGGAGAAGTAGGTGGGTGGGTAGGTAGGTACATGGGTAGGTTTAGTCAGGTCTCTTAGTGCAAAATATAGGCCGGATCGTTACAGACGTGACAAAAGTGTCAAATTTGGCACAGAGCTTCCTTAGCACCTACCGATTAATACTGGAGGGGGTGCCCGTTACAAATGGTCCTAATTACAGATAAAAGGGGTGGTTAACTTTCACCTATAATAGCAGATTGGGTGTCCTGTGGTGAGTACTCTTCTTGTTTGATTTGGCTAAAAAACATTGGTTGCAAATTTTTAAGTTTTTAATTTGGTAATGTTTAGTTGTTGTTACACTATTCAAAATAGTTTTACATGTACATAATACTGACTAGTGCCCAGTCTCCACACGGTAAGTGTGGCCATGTTCATTGTGCGGACTGTGCGGCTATCAGTGTCACTGCTAAGACTTGCCAGTGATAATATCATTACATATCAATTAAAACAGATCACAAAGCCAGCTTTCAAAGATGTCATACAATAACATAAAACTCAAATGTATCACATCCTAAACGATAGAATCGTAAAGTTTGACATGCCACATGAACGACCTCATGAACTGTAACTGCAACACGCCCACTTTGTAATTGTGCAGCTAAGATTAAATTATAATTTGCTTCGTTGGTAACCCTGTCCTTGAGATAATGATTAAAACATGTCAACCTCGTCCTCAGGGGGAAAAGGAGGAGCAAGGGTGGCACAGTTGGTTAGTGCGCAGCCTTCGGGGCGAGAGGTCCCGAGTTCGAGCCCGGTGCCAACACCTCCTTATTTCAACTTCTCTTTTTTCTGTGTAGCTTTGACTAGCTTTAAATACCTTTAAAACGGAGAATTAATGGAGAGAGGGGGGTAAAAGGAGCGCACCGTCGACCTCAAGTTTATCACTTATTATTACTGTCACGAGTTGTTGACGTAAAATATGGTCGCTTTACCTTTTTCTACCTTTTTATTAAGCCCTGGGGACGAGGTTGTAAAACATGCCTCTCCACGAATTTTTAACACTCTTTATTTTTTGCACATTTGCATTTAAAAAGAAGTGTATGAGGTCCCTGCATGCCTATACACCTGTAAGCGGCTCATTCACTTCAGAGCCCTTGGACCAGAGTGTTAATGGTACGTCTATACAATCTTTCAAAAAAAAGGAAGGTCGTCGCATGCGTTACAATTTACAAACAAACTAACTTCAGAAGAGCTGAAATTTACAGGAACAAGGCCTCTTTTAGCCAATTATGCATCATTTATGAAATAGCGTAATTTGTTTGATGCAATTAGGCCAATACCCCGTGGTTACGAAATCTTACGATCATGAATTCCTCAAGAGCAATTCAGTTACCAGCTTTTCACAAAATAATGCTGTGGAAAATTACCTAAAATACCAAAAAAGCAAGGGTCAACAATAATTATGGCCTGGTCCCTTATAATAATGGAGTGGTCATGATAAAGAAGCCCATCAGCCCCAACTTTGACCACTCAAACAGATTTTTGACAGATTACATACTGCAAAACTTTGCATTCACTTATGCCTATGTTGCCACACCAGGAGCCTAGAAATCGGCTCCTGGTCACATCTTGTTTTTATTGCTGAATATCACTCTAAAGAGCTTTACGAAATATTTTGTTAGTAGGGGTGTTTTGAACATGATTGATATTTAGAGATGGTGACAAAAACGAACACAGAAATAGTCACAAAACAAGACGCATGAAACAACCGCAATCTAATATTCGTTTTACACCGATATAATGGCTTCTTTGGCTGCTATGCTGACGTTCTTGAAGATGGCCGGTAGTATCACAGCTAGTCCCTGGTTAGGTATACCGTTTATTACCAGTTTCACGGTCCCTGAGACTTAGGGCCTGTTAACATAAAGGTGGGGGACCCCAGGTAGGTGAGGTAACCTGATTAGGTAGGGTAAAAAAATAACCCTCCTTTACATGCAATCTTACAACCCCGCCATCCTGGGGTGCAGTTTCTCAAGATTATATGAATGGTCGCTAACCATGTAAACAAGAAAAATGCTGGCAAACCACGTCTACGCTCAATTGCTGCTCTTGCTGCAACCTTCAGTGTTGTGGCTTTCTATTGTTACCTGTAATAATTATGTGAAGCCACCCAGCGCCAAAGTGAATTTTGCGCGAATTTGATGTATCTCGAATCCGACCCCGACTAGCCTGGGTTTCCTCACCTTGAAACGTTGACATGGCAAAATTTGACCTCAGCTGAGAGGGTTACCTGGTGTGGCAGACCGGGCTACCCACCTTGAATGGTGACCCCACCTATCATGTAAACGTGATCAAATTAAAATGAGAGATTATACGGACAGGCGGGTTACCCCACCTAAGTGGGTTACCATTCCTACCTGGGGTCCCCTTCCTTCATGTAAACAGGCCCTAAAAGTTGGCCCGGCCCCCTTTCTACAGTTTCAGCAGTTAAACTATTCACCATTTATCATTTGAGTCAATCTTGTACCACTTGAGTCTCACTTTTACGACTTGATAAGCTGCAGTTATTATTTTTGGACATGAGTGCTTCAGTGCCAAATGTAGAGGCTTCATGATAAACTGTGCTGTTTTTTGAAGCTTGGGCTAACTTGTTTCTTTTTTTCATTTATGAGACCAGATTCTTTTTTGTTTGTTTTTGCTTTGTAAAGCTTAGACAAACTGCGGAAATTGTAAATGATATGACTTGTGCCATGGTGCTTGCTTCTCTGTCAAAACATGCACTTGAGTCCAGCAGATAACTGGATAAAGAGAGACTGAAAGGCATCCAGGCCTACGTTAAGCTGAAAAATTAATTACCTCCCTAGGAAAGAACTATTTTGGGTTCTGTCATTTCGTTATTTGCTCTTCATGAATAGCTGTCATAAATCCCTGATAATATGTGATACAACAGACTCTTTGACAATTTCTTTTTTCCGAATTTTGTTTGCTTTCTTCAGCTTAAAGTGACATGTAACGACAAGTAATACTTGATAAGTAAGGCTTAAGCCACACAATAAGGCCTCCTCTAACTGAAATACATTAGAAAAGGAGAAGAGACCCCAGAAGCTGAGTATTTGCAAGTTATGAAGCAAAGACGAGGCCATCTTAGAAATGACTTATGAAAATGTGGGCGGACTGTGGACTTGCTTTAAGGGCATAGTAATAATCAACTTAATTACACAATCAATAAGCAAAAATAGATGGGAATGCCAGATGTTCGAGTGAAATTGTTGTTTACAACCTGAGAATAGAATTCAGAGTGATTCAAGGTATTAAATTACAATTTTCAATCAAAACACCACAAGGACCCCAGGAGGTGAAATTTACAATAATTAAATCCGGTTTAGCACCCTTCAGTGGCATATTTGCATTGGGCACCCCCTCTAATATTCATGGTACTGCAATAAGCTATCGCTGTGCAAAGTTTGGTGCTTTTGTCAACTCTGTAACGATCCTGACCCTAAGAGACCTGACTAGTTGGTAGCTGGGTAGGTTGCTAGAAGGAAGGTTGGTTGGTTGGTAGGCAGGTTGTTAGGTGGGTAGGCTGGTAGGTCGGTTGGTAGATAGGTAGGTAGGAAGGTAGGTAAGCAGGTGGGCAGGTTGGTAGGTAGGTGGGTAAGTAAATAGGTTTGTAAACGTTGGGTAGGTGTGTAGGTTGCTAGGTAGTTGTGTAGGTTGCTAGGTAGTTGTGTAGGTTGCTCATGTGTAAGTAGCTTTATAGCTAGGCAAGTAGGTGAGCGGGTAGGAAGATAGACAGGTAGGTGGGTATCGTTGGTAGGCAGGCGTGTAGGTAGGTGGATAGATAGGAAAATAGGAAGGTTGGTTGGTAGGTGAGTAGGTAGGTTATTAGGTAGGTAAGTTGTTATGTGGGTAGGAAGGTTGTTAGGTTGGTAGGTAGGTAGGTAGGTTGTTTGGTTGGTGGGTAGGAAAGTGGATTAGGTAGTTGGGTAGATAGGTAAGTAGGAAGGTTGGTTACTTGGTTGGTAGTTGGTGGTTGGTAGTAGGTAGGTGGGTACTGATAGGTAAGTAGGAAGGTTGTTTGGTTGGTTGTTTGATATGGTAGGTAGGTTGATAGGTTGTTAGGTAGGTAGGTAGGTGGGCAAGTTGGTAAGTAGGTTGGTTGGTTGGTTGGTAGGTGGGTAGATAGGAAAATAGGAACGTAGAGGGAGGGAGGGAGGTAGGTAGGTAGGTAGGTAGGTAAGTAGGTAGGTAAGTAGATGGGTTTTTAGGAAACTTAGCTAGTACGGCGTCGGTCTGGCTAGCGGTTGGTTGCAGGCTCGAATCCCGCCCTGACTACAAATAAACTAAGGTGACATGGAAGTGTTTTGATAATATTGATTCCGACGAAGACTATTTCTCAACTCAGATAACTGAGTCATTGGGCGGTGACTTTAGACTTACCCCTTTGTACTTCATCCCTGCTCAATGGGAACTATAATGACTCCAATTTTCTACCTATAAAGTTTATAAGGAGTATAGACGTCCATTGATATGGCATATAATTTATATCACGTTACTTCATATCATGTATCAAGGGTTGGTTTGGTTAAAGTTAGGTCACACACATACTAAGAATAGCAGCCAGAGGTGCCGTCCTTGCTGACATCCGATCTCACTGAAAATAATGTGTAAAATGGACGTTTGTCTCATCTCATTTCTTGACTTTGAAGGAAATTTGCACTTATTGATATGTTAGATAACACAACCGATGAAAGACGACGTGAATTTCTTGCTGAGATTGAACTCATGAAAAAAGTTGGGAAACATCAAAATGTTCTGAGCTTCCTCGGCTGTTGGACCACTACCAAGCCACTTCTTCTGATAACTGAATATGTCGCTCATGGTGATTTGCGTCAGTGGTTAATACGGAAAAGAAGTCAGGTACATAATAAGACAGACCAGCAAACTTAATTAGTGTCCTCGTGTACATGGTATGTTAATTATAATACAATGTGTAGTAGAGATGATGTTAAAAAGTCTTAGCTGTTTCTTTTTCTTTCCGATTCTTTTGACTATGTGGGTATTGTGATACATATGATAATAACTGTGAAGCAAGAAACATTGTATACCGTAACTCCTCTGTTTATATCCCCTTAAACACCTCTGGGGGGGGGGAGGGGGGTGGCTTAGAGACGGGGAAATTATTCAACTTAACAAAGACGATGGTATAAGTTCTCCATAAAGAACTAGAATGCAAAGTGGAAACGCTCAAGTTAAGTTTACAGCTGTAAGTACAAAAGTTGGAGTTCATGCAGCCGATGTTCAAAAACAAATTTGAACTTCCAGATGGCGAATAAACCAGCCTGGAATAGTCCACAGGAACTTCGACAGTGCTGTCGTGATTGATTTATCCAGTCTATCTTTTATTTTATTAATGAATAGTAATAGAAAAGGGAGGGGAGGGGGGCTTAAAAAAGAGGTTGGTGCTTATGTTTACTTCCTTCCCATGAAAAAGGAAGGCTTATTAGAGAGGTTGGAGTTGAGGGGAGGGGGGTATTTGAGAGGGGGCGCTTAATAGAGGATTTACAGTAAAAATAAACTATCAGACATTGCTTCTCTTAGGCTGAAGTAGTTGAAAAAAAAAATTTAAAAAAAACGTCAAACTTCTTAGATGAAGGTTTGAGCGATGGAACTTAGTATATTTAACAATAATTCTTTGAAATCGAGGTGAATGGCGGCTGCATATTTAGAATAATAAAGTTTTACTATATACACACGAAGTGATCTCAGCAAAATTAGGGAGGAAACCATTAAAAAGTACGATTTGATTGATGGATCAAATCACGCCCTGAAACAACGAACAGCAGTTTCAAGTCACTATGACCTTAAGAAGCTAATACTGACAATTTTATAAACTTGTTCACCTGGTCAGTCAACTGAAAGTGACCCACAGTAAACTTATTCTTGTGAATCATATTAACTTAACGTCCATTAACTTCCTCATTTTGTTAGATATGTGCAAATATGGAAACTTCAGGAGACAGAGCTACTTTTACTGCCATTGAAAGGACTTCATATGTTTTCTATGACATGGTAAGCTTTTTCACTTCAAGCTGTAGGTCGATGCCTGAGCTGCTGTCTCTTGATGGTAAAGAGACAAAGGGTTTGCTTCTGGCCACCAGTTGGCCGGGATTAATGTTTGACTGTCGGTACATGCATTTGTTTCTATTGCGTCAGTAGTCATTGTGTTATCCATACCAGAGTATCAGGCCCTTACGGGATAAGGGAAAAGAAACATAAAAAAAGGGAAGGGGAGACTAGGAGGTAGTTTTCTCCCATTAAATTCACCCCCCTTCCCCCCTTCACTTTTTCCTTTACTCCACAAACGTCTATTGCTCTGGCTGGTGTTACCCTCATATAGTCACTAACCGAAATCAATTTAGGATAAGCGGCGCTCAATGCATCCCCATTTACGGTGAGACTGTGTCTCAGGTAAATGACTTTTAAAGCAATCGTCAAACCTGCCGCGAGTTTTGACCCAAGTGTAAATTACTTAAATCGCGTCACTTGCAAATTGCGGTCTCAAACGTAAAGCCTAGGGAACCCAGAAGAACACCTTGCGGTCAGTGGTCAATGAGTCCAAAGTACCAGGATGTTCTTATTCAAATTAGGCCCCTTGGTGCCCAAACAAACAAAAAATATGGACGAATTCTTAAGAGTACATGAAGGCCATCTAGGCTTGACCTTGTAAAACCACTGTGCTTAATTCTATCTGCAATCGATTTTATTGAAGGCTGGTGCTAAGGATGACCACGAAATGATTGTAGTGCACCAAAACAGAGCATTTTCCACCAGCTCTGAACAAGACAAGCAGTCTGATTTGGAGGAAGAAGAAGTGCATGTACCCTATGAAATCCTCTCTGAGTCTGAAGAGGAAGGCGATGTTACAGATAATGAAAAAGATGATGAATGTGATGTGGACTGTGAGTCGTTTTATCCGTCTGACCTCATGTCTTTTGCCTGGCAGATAGCTCGAGGCATGGTAAGTGGTAGCCTGAGAAAAAAGCCAACATTTCACCACGCCACCACTGGTTTGCCCGCGAAATGACATTTGAGAAACGAGTGCAGAAATTCCATACTGATGACGCGTCACTACCCAGATCTGGGTAGTGCTTCTGATTGGTTGAAGCAAATTTCAAGAGCGGCACGACCAATTAGAAGCACTATCCAGATCTGGGTAGTGACACGTCATCGGTATGGAATTTCTGCGCTCGTTTCTCAGACGTCATTTCACGGGGAAACCAGTGGTGGCGTCGCGAAATGTCGGCTGTTTTCTCAAGTTACTTGTAGGTAAGTGCTATTCCATTACAAATGGGAATACCTTTATGGCACTTTCTCACGTTTTTATTAAGCTTCAGGAAACTTGAATTGAAATAAATGAAATGAATCATATTTTGAACTGCGGATAAAGAAAAGAAAAGTGAACATAATCTTCGTTGTAGAATGAACAAACCTAAGCGGTTGAAAAAGGAGTCTGTATAGCACTTTCAAAATTGAAGTTGAAAAAAACCTTAAAAAATTCAGGGTTGACCGGGAATCTAAGCCTGACATTTGCAATGGCCGGACGCGACACTCTATCAGTTAAACAAATCAGGTCAACTGGAGAGAAGCCATGGTAAGTTCGTAATATACCCGATGGTGGAAATGATATGGATTGAAAAGTCCGAAATGAGTCATATTTTGAACTGCGGATAAAGATACGAATATGACCATGATCGCAGTAGAAAGAACCGTCGAAAACGTGTCTGTTTTGCCCATTCAAAATTTATCGTCATTGCAAAGCAACTAACTTGACAAAAAGTCATTGTTCTTTGTCTTGTTGGCAGGATTTTCTATCTCAAAAGGGCCTGGTGCACAGGGACCTGGCAGCGCGAAACGTTTTAGTGGGACATGGAAAGCTTCTTAAAATTGCAGACTTCGGATTGATGAGGCAGGTTTATCGCGACATCTACGAGATTAAAAACCAAAAGAAACTTCCAATCAAGTGGATGGCTCCCGAATCAATTTTCGAGCAGATTTTTACAGTCAAGAGTGATATGTAAGTAGAATAGTTAAGTTAAGTATAGTTCTCACGTATTACCTAGAATTTAAGTTATACATCAAAACTGCATGCAAAAAGCTTAATATTACCAATATAGAGGAAAACTGATGAAGCAGGAGAATTGAAAGTTACAATCTTGGAAATAATATTAAATGTTGAGAAAAATGGCGTTATGTCTAATTTTGAATTAAACATATTTAAAGCACTCATGATTATAAGAACTAGTGCCCCCTAAAAAAAAATAAGTCAAATAAGGGTAGTGAGGTAGGGAAAGCGTTCATTGCGATGCCAAATGAGCGGGATCGTTCCTTCCAGGAAGAATGTGAAAAATACTCAACACTTTTTTTCTAAGACTGTAGTTGTTAAAATTCCTCGTACTTCCGTCTCCCGATCATTTACGCATTGTTTATTTCTTAGTTGGTCCTTCGGAATTGTCTTGTGGGAAGTTGCAACTATTGGTATGTATTAACTTAAGTTTTTTACGACTACTGAAGAAAGATTATCCGTGGCATTTGTTTGACTATTGCAGTGAAGGTGCTCGCTCGAAACCATGCATAAAAGAAACTGGGGTATTGTTAAACTGCGTACCAGAAGAAAGCATCTCAAGCAGGCATCCTACTGATGAACAGTTGCGACTTACTGATATGTCAAGCAACAACAATTTGCCCTCTGCCCCCTTTGAATACGTCTAAGTACATTTTGAATAACCAAGGAATAGGTGGTAAAATCAATCCGTTTTTAAACATCGGTCAGAGAAATTCTGTTTTGGCGGATCTTACAAATTATCTTACTCCAGCTGCTCATTAACCTTCTAGGTGGCACACCTTATCCATTATTGAGTAATGCGGAGCTGGTGAGGCTTCTGAGATCTGGTTACAGAATGGAGAAACCTGATTTGTGTTCTGATGATGTGTAAGTTGCCTCCTTTTTATTGATACGAGTGTCCAAAGTTTTCAATAGGAACCTTAACTGTTAGGAATTTTGTTATTTGTATTCTGTAAGAAAATATTCGTGGTCAGTCTAGTACTAAATAGTATTGATCGCAACGTTTCAACTGCTTACCGCTGGCGATCAATAGCAGTATATCGTTTGTACTTTTCTTGTTAATTGCTTGTTTGAGAGATAGACAATTACAAATTTAAGTGTTAGCCAGGGTTGGTTTTACACAAAGTTACCCTTGCCTCCCCTCGGGTAATGAATTATGTCTTTTACCTTTCATTTTTCATGATAGAACTTCCCATCCTCTCTTGCAGACCACAATAGACGTCACGTTACCATGGTAGAAAAATGTCTGGATCTCAACAATCTTGAATAGGAAGTTTAAGAAACCGCGACGTCACTTAAAAATGAAACTTCAGGGCGGTTAACTCTACTCGCTCACTTTGTCTAATGTAGCCTAAATCTCCTGGAGTTGGACTATTAACAAAAATATCCAAGTTAAAAAAGAGAAAGAGAAATTCATATGTACACGTAGTCGATAAAACTTGAAATCCGGCAATTCACGTCGTAGTCCTGCTGTGACGGCAAAGAAATGTGCAGAGGACGGAAAAGTGTGCGGCACGCGCAAAGTTGTTGTTTTGCTAATCTTAACCTCTTAACAACTCAACGTGTTTGTCTCTCTCCGATTATCCGATCTCGGCTCATCTGCGAAAATATCTACACGGCCGCCATATTTGCAGGAACACGGTTTGTTGAGATGCAGCAATAGTAGACCATAGCAATGTGACGTAACGACTTCTCCTCTTTATTATATCTTTTGAACTAGAGAAAATGTTGTTGCATAGACTAAGTGAAGTGTCAAAAACGTTTGCTTAGTTGAGTGAGCAGGGTCTTTAAAGCCTGGCCGGAATCTTATACCGCAGTTTAATGTGGCGAGGCGATCGTACCCTGCACCGAATAAATCATTTAAAAAAAATTTCTACTGATCATTGAATAAAATATGTTAGGTTTTGGGTTTTTTTGGCTATTCCAACGAAAGTGGGTGGGCAACTCGAAAACAAACGCTTCCTTGGCGCCACACACGTTAAAACTGCGTTTAATTGTATACTTAGAAATATGTTATTTTAATTTTTGTCATTTGTAATATCAATGGTGTAATGTAAACCTGAATATGAACCTATTGAAGGTACTCATTGATGACAGCTTGTTGGGAAGAAAACCACGATGAGCGGCCAAGTTTTGAAGACTTAGTTACCCGGCTGGAACAGCTCATGCTGCGGGAGGTAGAATACTTTGATTTTAACCTCGTGGACGCGTCTAAAGATTATTATCAGGTGCAAAAATCAGCTGAGTCAGAAGAAGAGGAAGACGAAGGGACAATCGATACGCCTCTGTAGACTGAAGGACGCGCAATGACTTAATGCATTAATCGCCGTTTATTTTTGCAAGAACCATGAAAGAACGTTTATAGATGTCATTCGTTTGATGAATTTTGATTAGTTAATATGATCAGATTGTTCAAGTCTCAAATATTAGCTTTGCAATAATTATTAGTTCAAAAAGTAACGGACTTTCCGAAAATAGCGTCGACTAATTATTGCCAGCCAGAACATACCGAGTGCAACGACCGTTAAAATCATCCATAAAGTAAAGTTGTCTGAAAACCCCCGATTGTACCGATAACACATTTGAACTGACAGTTTTTTTAATATTATTTTACCGACAAATTCCGAATTTCCGGCTTTTAACCCCTAGCTTTAATTGACTAAAATACTCTTTTATAATTATTAACAACGACTCAAAGATGGATTTTAGCAGAAAACTATATGGTATTCTAAGTATATCCTTCGTCTGTTAAGGTGATGTTACAGGAGACGATTCGCAACGACGACTTTTAGCGCAACACTGCGACCCAACATTGTTGCGACATTGCTTCGAATGCTTCCAACATTGTTCCAACATTGCGTCGCTGTGTTGCGATAAAATCGTCGTTTCGAATCGTCTCGTGTGACATCGCCTTAAAGGATATTTCAACATTTTGATCATGAGAGTTATAATCTGTACACGCAAGGTAGACGCTGTATTTGTTTTACTAAACAGAGACTCTCTCTGGTTCAATATTTTATCTTCAGCTAGAAATCTACAATACAATCATCAAGCTATTTACTTTTACTGTTTTTAAAAATGTGGACGTCTGTTGAAATGTAGTAATAAAGCTATGAACTAAATTGATTTTATTAAACTGGACACACCCGCACACCCTTTTGTCTTTATCACGTCTTGTTCAAACCGGGCTATTTTTTTCATTCCTGGGACCGGGGGGGATCTCGGAGGCCATTTTGAATTATTTAAATGTATTCCATTTTGCTTAAAACTCGTGAAATCGAGGTATTTTTAACAGAAAACTTAATCTGAGTATAAAACGATGGTTAGGGTCCTAGCTTGAACGGTTTTGAAGTTATTCAACTTGTTAGCTAGGGAGGGGAGCTCCCCCCGGTCTGAATACGATCAAGTTGGTCACTGCAAAACCGCCCTTGAACAAGTCATTGAATCAGTGCGTTTTTACTGCGAGGTTTACAATTTTATAATTTTAGACACTATTTTAAAATCGCGCCAGTTATTTAATGGCGATTTCATAGCGACGTTTTCTAAGAAAAAAATTATCGTTCATAGCGAGCCTGCTCGAATTTTGATGCAGTTCTACCGCTTTTGTTAAGCGGTGCGTAGAGACTCAAGCCTGAAACAAACAAATAAAATGTACCTGTAAACGTTACTTTTACACGCAAACCTATCAACTAAGTTCGAGGACCCTTAGTTTTTGGGACAAATTCGATCGTATCACAATGATCACTGATCAAAAAATATAGCAGAAATCTCACGAAAAGTCGCATTAGAATATTTGGTTTACCGTGTTCCTTATCAAATTTTATATATGCTACACTGTGTTATTATCTTTCTCTTAATCGCCAGTAGGATAGAATTTTTATGGGGGAATTGCTAAAAGCAATTCGTTTTCCTAAATTAAAAGAAGAAATCTAATCCAAAGCTTTCTTCCAAGGGGGATATGTCTGCTGTATAAATGTTCAAATCAACTTGCATATTCGGTGTATTTCTAGTTTATAATTATTTACAAATAAAGAGAAAAAAAAATGAAGACGATTTTAGTCTCTGTTAGCATAAATACCAATTTATCGCACAAGAACCCACACATATGTAATGTTTTCTATTAAGTGATCGAAAACATAGAAAAATATTTTCCCAGGTTGTATGCAACCTTTAAGTGAACCCTAACTAGTCAGTATTTACTGTTTTAGCGAAATGTGACAAAAGGGAACATTGAAACACTTGCAATCGTCGCTGCGAAAGAGGATATAATCAGCGATATTTTGTTAAACCAACTTCTGGAAAAACTGGACCTTTTACAGACTTTTTGACAGTGTGCAAATCTTTCCCTCTTCTTATGTCAGCAATACATAATAACTGTCATGAGAGATGTTACGTTGAACACGTACCTACCGTTGTTTGAAAAGAGAACAATTGCAGTTGAAACTAAATCATCTCTACAGGAAGTGGGATCAATTAAACTAAGCCTTTTAATTTTGACATTGTTAGATAAGATATTAATGGAAAAGTCTTCCATTTTCTTCAAACCACATCTGCGAATTCTCATCACTTTAATGACGCCTTTATTTCGCAACAAACTAATATACAGAGATTCAAGTATAATAACGATGACGACATGCAAAAAAAGTAATTAAATGAAAAAGTGAAAGGGTACATTGTATTCGATTTTTATTCTAGAGTCAGTCTGTTTGTCACAGATGAAGTCAGAAGAATACAGGACACCAGGAGAAATAAGAAAATGAAAAATTATATTGAAATTAGTGAGAAAAAGTCACAACGGCAAACAAATATTCCATGCTCAAATTCAAAAGTTCGAAGGTCATTTCGTCGCTCATTGTAAAGTACTTTGAGGGTTAAGGTTTGTAGATGGCAATTTAGAGATTACAGTGGAATAAAATGTGACTATTTTGCATTGCACCTGCGTCAAAACCAATCAAAATCAAGTAAATATCATGAGTAACCAATCATAACTAAACCAATCATATATCCAGTTCTCGCTTGCAGCGTTCGTGCTTCAAGTACGGTTGATGAAATCACTTTTAGTGCTGGTCAACAGCTTCAAAGCTTTATTTCGATTTCGAAGAAGTGGAACCGATGGAGAAGCATTTCATTCTTTTCAGAGTTATTAGGAAGAGGGCCTAGCCAGTAGTAATTTGTGTGCAGCAGCGATTTACAGGTAAAGTTAGTCTTTTTATCGTTTTCGACTTTCATTTTTTTATATCATCATTCATTTTATTTTACGTGCGTTTTAATCTCGTTTTTAGTAGGTTATATGTAGTTTTTTTACGATTTAAGTAGTCTAGGTAATTTTTTTAATTTTAGTGTTGACATAATTGTTTTAATTCTTTTTGGTAGGTTCATGCACTTTGTATACTTTATGCAGTCTTGTTAATTTTTTTTTAATATTTTTATTTTAAAGCGCTGATGAAAACAGCAATGTTGATATCGGCGCTATATATTAGTAAGTTTTATTATTATTATTATTATTATTATTATTATAATTGTTATTAGTAGTCTTTAGATAGTCATTTTACAACAATTCTCTTTCGTAGACAAGAAAAATGTACATAGGGTATATATTTTAATATTTCATATTCTTGAATCTGTAAATAGTCTATTTTTTTTAAATCTATGAATAAAGTTTTGTTTTATTATTAAAAAAAAAATTATTATTATTATTATTATTATTATTATTATCATTATTATTATTGTCATTTTTTTTCTTTCGAGTGAAAGCTGTGCTATAGTTAAGCAATTTGCATGAAGTGCTGTGTCGAAGATCAGTTTACTGAGTATTTCATAATTTATGTCTGAACCTCATTAGTGCCTTGTAGATATTATGTTATTATTTTTTTTTTTTACGTAAATGCACTGAAACACAAATCCGAAAGAGGTCATTTTTTAAAAAAATTCTTTTTCGTGGTCAGACTAGTACGCACGCGCGATTTTAGCCAGTTTTCATCTACAGCTGTACTAGTGTAAAGTTGGTATCAGCGGAGTTCCACTCATAAAAACGCTAGATTGAGAGTTTAAATGTCACCGTCTCTTTAACATTAAACTCAGTTTGTTCTCAGCCAATTTAAATTTGGCCAACCTAACATTACCTTAACGTTTGGGCCAGTTATACGAGGAAAAGTAATGCATGTAATTACGGAGGTATGTTGCGATATCTGACGTTACATTGTTGAGGGTTACGGCTGAGCCTTCTCTACTCACGACAATTCTCAAGTAAGAAAGTACAAAGCTGTGTTATAACATAGAAAAGCCTGAAAAGAAGGGAAGAAAGGCAAAAAGTACTTTTCTTTAACGCGAAAAAAAAAATCAAACAAAAACGCAAATAAAATCGTATATAACAAGCAGGGGAAGAAAACGTGTTGTTAATCGGAATTTATTCATTGATATATTTATTTACTTATTTATTTTTGTTTTCCTGCCAGTTGTTTTCGCAGCGCGAAATTTTTCCGCCTAGTGTCTTTAAATAAGGCATTCGTAAATGCATTCTGTCATTTGGGCATACTGAGATGAGATGTTTACTTACACCAGGTTTCTTTCGTACTGACTAAGACGTATCTTATCTAATAACATGTGTTATGGGCTTTTCTAAGATAAGACATGTCTCAGCTCTTTTCAGGCGAATTGATGTGCCACTTGAACAGAAAGTTAGCGTCTTACGAAAGACTGGTCTTACTTTTCATCCTATAACTCAGTGGCTTTATCGTTTACTTTGGAAAGCTTATATGAGTTAACTCAACTCTTTCCAAGAGGTCGTTGAAATAGCGAGTCTATAGTTACAGTATAATGTCGTGAGTGAAAAACGGTATGGTAAGGGCTAACACGTGGAGTCCATGGAGAGAGTCGATACTTAAAAAGGCAGGTAAAAAACGTCGGGTTTCTACTTAATAAATAAAAATTAACAGCCCAGTTAATTATGGACAATCCGAGGTCTATGTTAGGCTTCGTTTAAATGAACACTTGTTAAAACTTACAGAAGCCCTTCGGGTTATTACGGCGCGAACAGTGTAAAGGAAGGTCGGGAGCACTATAATTAACAATTATTATTCATTCAAAATATTTCCCCGATTCTGATTGGCTAAAAGCACACGTTTAATTCACCATAACCAGTTTCTGATGACCAAATTTGGAAGAATTTTGTGTTTAACGAGGAAATGGCGTCAAAAATGCAGCGTTTTCGCAGGTTAAGGCACCGTTAACCGAGAAGACCTGGGGACGAGGTTGAGTTGTTTTGGTTGTGAACTTGAAAAATGGCGGACATTTCACTCGTTTCAAGAGTAAGAACTAGGCGAAAAAATAACTAAAAACATGGCAAGAACAGCAAGAAGACAACTCGAAGGTATTTCTGGTATTTGGAGAATATTTGCGGAGCTGGACAAACCTAAACGTGCATTATCGAAGATGAACTTAACATCGATGGATCGATGGAGTTAAGCATGTTTTAGCCATGTTTTTAAACTAGGAATTATTTTGACTGAATAATAAAACAATTATTGAATTCGGCTTTCGTATCATATGAAGAATTATGGAGATCTCGGAGGGTGTTATCCGCCTCGGCCGATAAGACCATCCTCGATCTCCATAATTCTTCATAAGATACTCAGCCTCATTCATTAATTGTTAAATAACATGCAACAGGGTGTGCAAACGGACGCAACATGTAACATCCAACAAAGTTGTGTTAGTTTGCACGGGGCTAAATTAATCATGATCTTTTGACTTGAGTTTCAAGCCACTTTTAATATACTTCAAGAGAAGAAACAGTGCCTCTGATTTTTGCCCCATAAATGTATCGAAATGAAAGACACAATCCACGATGTAGGTATAAGTACAAGAAAAAGCAAGTACATATCTAGGCAGTCGAAATTAAATTTGTGGTTTTAAACATGTTAGGCAGTTATAATTAAATCTATAGAATGGGTAAGTGTATCTTGACTAGTTTACCATTTCAACCACAAGAAGTGCATACAAGTTACGTGCCTGGAGTCACAAGTGCAAAAAGATGAAACCTCAATATAAAATACTCCTTTCATTTGTAGGCATTTTTATAGATTCATTTCAAACAGAAGATTATACTATTTGTTTGATAAAAATAACTCACAAGGCACTTCATTCAAATATCTGTATATATTTTTTTCGTTATTGACGCAGTCTTAAAGAGTAACAACGATTTATGAAAAAGGTACACTGACCACATTTGGGTACACCCTCACCTTAATAAATGTTAAGGAACTTGGTATTCGCGGCTTTAGATAAAAGATTGTTTAATTGAAAAGAATGATAGATATCGCATTCTGTCGCCGATCATAATCGCAATCACTTCCTTTCTTCATCTACCAAGGATTAGCGGGTTATACATTAGACTTATTAGTCACACGGCCAGAGATACAGAAAGATGCCAGCGTTCCAGTGAAAGTTCTATCTCAGCATCAACGTTGCACACCGGGACTTTCGTAAGTATTAAAGTTAACAGAACTCTGTATGCTCGCTCATCAGTGTTATTTATTTATTATCTATTTTATTTTATTTTACAGTTTTATTTTTTTGCGTGTGCTCCTTAGAGTTTGTTTACTGATAAGGTGAAAAAACACTAAATGAGTAAAGAAATCCCTTATACAAGTACGTAACCCCAAGATAAGAAAACGAAGGAATATGCCACATCATTACAAATTACATTCTTACTGTATTTTTCGACGTAACCGGAATATTTCGAAGGAAACCCAGATTCCACGGACCACTAGTACCTTCGTTTAAACGATTTTTCCAGTCCCTTTTGGCACTTAATTTCATTGCGTTTCCACTGCACTGATATGTTCTCGCATCTCAATTTTAAGACCATAATTAAATATTTAATTGATACACTCTTATATCAGTAATCAATGTGAGTGGTTCATTTTGTCGAGCGACTTTTATTTGCGTGCAATCGTTCCACTACCTATACTCAGGAATATCGTGCAAGGGCAACAGAATCAACTCCAATCTTCTGGCGATAAAGGCAAAAACGTGTCTATTAGTTAAAGGTGCCTGATAAGAATAATTTACCACTTAACTGGATTAAATGATAAGAATGACTGCTTGCGTGACGCTCGAGCACCTGGGACCCTGACCGACTTGTGGAACCTCCCGATAAATTCAAGGCGATTTCACTTCATTTTTTTTTTAATTATTTTACTTATTTCGCAAAAAAAAAGCATTGCAATATCAGTATAATATAACAATAAACAGAGATAAGTAAAAGAAAAAAAAAATCAGCTATAAAGTTTAAAATGGCGTGGGGGGAAGCAAGCCTATCACGGTGGGGCCAAAACTACACCACAATTAGGCCATCGAGACGTCGCATTTCAGGTTAATTTTCAATAACTTTGTTGGCTTTTACCCTTGAATTTTTACATTTTTATAATGATTGAAATGATCATCAAAAAACTGATCTAGTATACAAAAAAAAATAAAACGAAACAAAACAAACAAAAAGTCTCAAAAAGTCTCAGTGTAAAAGTAGGCGCAATCGGTCGTAGCCCAAAAGAGTACTGAAGTTGTTTTTTCAATGAATTTTGTTTTACGAGCTAATGAATGATTTTCCAGTAATCGGATACCCATGTTTTGCGCACAGGATTCTGGGATCGCCAGGGGGCAAACATTGTGAGTCGCTACAAAGAAATGTATGGCGTGGTGTTGTTTCTGCGTTAAAAGCAGTGTCTTTGGACATAGAATGCCGCATTTTGCCTTGATTTTATGAGAAACGGAGGTGACTAATGTTGGTGTGTTGAAATTTCAAGTTTCTGTGTGATTAATGCGAAAAATTCTATCGATAAACACTCCTTGAGGTTGAGTGTGAAATTTATGTTCACTGAATTTACACCGACATGAAGAATTCGAAGAAAAGGTCTCGAAATATATAGTGCAAATTTAGGTATACGTGTAGGGGGATTGGCTCATTTAAGCGTTTAAGTTATAATTACGGGTGGTGATATTTACGACGAGTGTAACTACGCTCGACCGCGATCAGCGCTGTGCGGCGCTTTGCGGGTTATGACAAGACAACGATCATAGGTATTTACGTGGCCATAAAAATAAAAAATCCTCCTTTACTTTGGTATAAACAAAGTGACATCTACAAAATATTTCATGAAAAGTACATGGTATTTAACCATTAGTAGATGAGGCAAAAATCGTACAAACGAGTAAGATTTCCGATACAAAAGCGGTGAGTGTGAAAATAAACACCAAGTTGATGTGCGAAATTCAGAGATTCTAAATCTTCCCTCCAAATGATTGGAAAAGGCATTAGAATTCATCGGTTCTCAGGATCATGACAAAAGATTTCGCTTGTGTTTTTTTGGCGAGAAGAAATCAATATACTAATGTGCGGAAGGTGTTTTTGTTTTTAAATTTAATACATATCAAATTCGACAATACATAAGCTTACCTTCGAGATCGCCTCCGAGCGGAGCGTAATTACACTCGTTGTAAATATGAGCACATGTAAGTACAACTGGAAAGGCTTAAATGAGTCCGCATTGCCCACTCATTTATACCTAAGTTAGTACTATATATTTCGAGACCATTCAGTAAATTCACAGTCGACCTTTCGCAAGAATCAGTGTTTATCGATAGATTTCATCGCATTGATCCCACAAAAACTTACAATTTCTTCGCACCAACATTAGTCACCTCCTCTTCTCATAAAATCACGGCAAAATGTTGCATTCTCTGTCCAAAGACACTGCTTTTACCGGAGAAACAGCTCCACGCCATACATTTCTTTGTGGCGACTCGCAATGTTTGCCCCCTGGCGATCCCAGAATCCTGTGCGCAAAACAAGGGTATCCGATTACTGGAAAATCATTCATTCGTTAATATGTTTTCTTCACCACAACTGTGAGCGAAATCTAGTACTCCCCTTACTCCCACGCCTAATTCCAGCCTCGTCCCCAGGGCTTTTGATGAGGTTGACCCAATTCCAAATAACGCCTGCATTTTAGACTGTTACCCGCTGTCAGATCCAATATCTATACCGCGGGCGAGAACGGGTTGAAAAAGGCGGGCATTTCTGCGATTAAAGAACATGAAGAAAAAAACGTGCGTCAAGAATAGCCAAGAATAATTGGGGACGGTCAGTTCTGTCTTTCGATAATTATGGCAAATTAAGCCTCCCACGAATAGAAGTGAGGAAGCCAGTGGAATCTACTCCTTTTTCCAGTGGAATCTAGTCTCGTTCTATATTGGACAACCCAAAGATATTTTAAAAAATACTGCCTACCTTGCATCCGATTTGTAAGCAAATGAATATGAAAATTAACCGAGAGTGTTGGCGATGAAGATGTCTAGCTTCATGTGAAAGGAACAGCCTGACCTGAGATCAGGCCCAATTTTAGCGGTTCTCATGCATACATTCTCTCTAACGGCTATAGTTTCGCCTCGCTAGCCAGAATGTTATTTACAAAGCGAAACGAAAATTGAGCCTGGTCTCAGGTTAGGAACAGCCTAGAGCGATTTACCTTAGTAATTGTTATTATCAGAGGAAAAAGAAACACTTCAAACAGCCTTCATTTCACATCAGTTAAGAATAACGGAAGGCCTAATTTAATGTTACAATTACATTCAGTTAATGCCTAGCAAAGGGCTTTTGTGGTAGTTTAAGACAGAATCCACCAGGAAAATTGAGTAATTTTAATTTTCAGAAGACAAAAACCTTGTGTAAGAATAATTAAAACAATATCGCATTCTTGTTTACATTTTTCAAGGGATATAGATGTAATTAGTTATCTGTAATAACTCCAAAGAGAATTACCCATGAGAGCCCGAGAAAACAAAACAAAATTCACAAAATGAAATTTTCAGATTCACAATTCTTGTGAAATTTGACATTTACTTTCTCGGGCTCCCATAAGAAATTTTCCTTGGTGTTATTTAACTGAGATAACCAATTACAACTGTAGCCCCTGAAAAATGCAAAAAAGAATGCGATATTGTTTAAATTATTCTGGTACAAGGTTTTTGTCCACTGAAATGATTAAAATTACTCAATTTCCTAATGGATTTCGTCTTAATAGTCAAGGCGCGCCAGATATCAATTCATTGCCTTCTGTAAAAACAAGACTGGTAGGAGTGTCAGAGACAACTCCGACAGCTAGTAAGCAGCAAATTTGAACGAATAATCAACAAAGCTGGCTAGTAAATTTGTCTCCTGGACTCATTCCAAGGAAAAATCTACTAGTTTAGTAGGAAGAAAAGGTAAAATACTTTTATCCTTGATTTAAATTTATCTTTGCTTATCAGTAAAACCTCGCGATTAAACTTTTTCCGTAAATGAGAATGATTGAGTGAGTGATCGAAAAGCGGGTATATTTAATTTGCAGGCGATGGATTGATCTTGTTTAGGGGTGCCGTCCATGAAGTGTTAAAAATTTCGGATACATATTTTACACATTTTGTAGAACTAAAACCGACAGAAACAAGATTCCTGTCACCTACACTTTTAATGAAAATCTAACTATTCTCGTAAATTTACAGGCAAAATTAATTCGTACTGGTCGTCGTACATTAACTCATTTCAATTTATTTCATTTCAGATTTCTATTCAGCATGGAAATAACAATAGTTCTATTTTGGTACATTTTCATATTCATTTCGTGGCCCCACCTAATCAAGCAGGTTTTCACAATGACCGGTGAGTGAATCTTTAAGTTTTTCTTTTCTTTCTCGAATGTGATCGGAATTCCCCAAAACTCTTTTTTGGAACTTAAAACAGTAATGTAGTATGAACTTCCATTTCCGTCCGTTCTTTTCTTCGATAGGATTTCATTTCATTCATTTATCCACCAAGCCGTCCGCCCGTAGACAACGAGAATCCCCAATGCATGTTGTAATTAGGTACGTTCTCGATATTACATGGCAAAATATATAGTGCCAAAATGTATTCGCCTGAGACTTCTATTATCCTGAGGAAAAACGGGAGACTACTCGTAGTTTATTCCGTTCTTCCAGTCATTTAATCATCCGGCCATTCTCCGTCCGTCCGTCAGTCCTTCTGCCCATCTCGCTTTCCATCCATCCATCCATCCATCCATCCATCCTGTCAATCATCCATCCACCCGTTCATCCGTTATTCATTCATTCATTCATTCATTCATTCATTTAGGGAAAGTTCGATTAATATGGAGTGGGGGGCTGAAAATTTCGAATGTATGTTGAGGGGGGGGGGGGGGGGGCTCTGGGAAAATCATGATAGGGTCACAAGGGGCGCGCTCAATTATTTTCGTTGATTTGAACAGCGTAATCTTAACGTATGAATAATAACAAGCAAGTTTCCAGTCAATAACAAAAACTTCCTTTATCTATAAAGCTCTGTTAACCATAATTACCATAACTAGATATCTTGCTTGGAACTCGTGCTGTAGTCGCGACACCTTCGGGAGTCTCAAAATTTGTCTTTTCCGACAATTTTGTAGCCATGAATTTAGCGTAGATACAAAACTTCACGAGCTTGCACTGCAGAGGGGTAAACTTTGTAGACAACGTGTGTTAGTATTGAGTGGAATTCCAAAATAGCGCATTTATAAAAAGCTATCAGGCGTTAATTTCAGGGATGACAGATTTGCTCATTTAAACGATTATATCTTGCTGGCAGACTTTAAATGGCAAAATCTGCGAAATACATGACACACTAGAGGTTTTGAACGATCATTTATTAATAAAATCGCAGAGTACTGTCTTCTATTCTTTCTGCAAACTTGGACACAAAATCACGATTTCCCAATTTGTTACAGCTGTGGCTTAATTATATAAAGCATAGCTGTAAAGCGCGATCTACCAAATATAAAACAACCCAGTAAAGTTCCGTCATTTCACAATGTCGCTGTAAAATTTTCCATAAATCGCCTCTAAGACAGCCGAGATATGAGAGTTATAAAGATGTGGCACAAGCAAAATCTTGTCTTATGAATTTATTCGTAGATTGGTGTCCCCTGCAGCCTTAAGGTGGCCATCTTGTTATCAGGGCAAATATTAACTACCAAAGGGTGGGAGGGGTAGGGGGCTATGAAATCCCAGCCTCAGTGATGAGGGTGGCTTTGAAAATTTAATGAAAACATGGAGGAGGGGCCTTGAATTATTTCAGGTGAATGAGTTGGCTGTGTTTATACCAAGGACGCATTATCCTTCTGAACGAACTTGGACAAACATTTGTAGTTCGTCTGGTTATGCGTCTCTAGTATAAAGATGGGCACAAGACGCGTTATGCGACCAGACGAACTACCTTTCGTAGTGCGTCGTTCAAGACGTATTTTGAAGGAAAGTTCTTCCAGACGCATAATGCATGTTAGCTTGTGCCCGTCTTTATACTTGAGACGCATAACCAGACGAACTACAAATGTTTGCCCAAGTTCGTCCTACCCCCGGTTGTTAAAATGTCGGATAGCTCTATCCACCGCTTAAATCACTATCCAGTGGACAAGTAGTACAAAAACGAATTGCGTTATCCGCTGGATAGTGATTTTGCCGGTGGATAGCGTTATCCACTCACCTTTGCAACAACTGGGCCCAGACGAATAATTTACTCAATCTTTATTCTCTCATTCATTAATCTATTTTGCTCTTGCAGGTGCAGGTCACTGCAACGAAGAAAGAGGCAACATAGCCTTTCTGGTGGACAATACAGTTACAGATTTCAGCTACGGTCTCCAAAAGGACTTCGTTAAGAAAAGCATGAGTAAAATTAGGCAGCATTCGTCAAAGATCAACGCTGCAGTTGTCCTGTATAATATGAATGCAACTGTCGAAATGAACTTATTGGCTAAATTCACTTTGAACCATTTTGACTATGTCATTGACAATTTACCTTCTCATGATCCGTGTTTGTTTATCCATCCCCGAGTCGAACTTGCATTGCAAATTGCATCAGAAAATATTTTTGTGCGCCAAGATGACAAAAATGCGTCACAAATAGCTGTTGTGATTGGTTCTTTTCTTGCGTTAAGATCTTTTGTGGACGAAGTTCTTTTACAAAACGTCTCCGACACGCTCAAGAGTAAAGGTGTTCGTATAGTGGTCGTCTTAGTTGGAGACACCAGTCCAGACCAGCAGTCTAAGTTCCTTAATATAACGGAAGAAAATGATGACCTGATCTTAGTCAATGGGTTCTCCACTCTTAAAGATTTCGAAGACACCCTTGTGGCTAAAATTTGCTCTGCAATTGGTAAGTTTTCAAGTGTAGTATTATCACACATTCATAAACATTGCTGGGCCGTACATCGCTCTTCCGCTTCCCTTTTTGCTGTCTTTTAAAAGCTGTTGTAATCGAAAACAGTGATCAGCCCCAAGGGCACTATGAACAGATCCAGTCCACTGTGAAAAAAAAAGAACAAAACTCAAAGGCAAAAAATACCGTGCTAAATTTATAGGAAACAATAGGATGGGTTGGACCTACAGTTGTACCCACGATGCACTTAGAATTGATCCTTGACAAAACCTAAGTGTATTTATCTGTTTGATGCTTAATAATGTATTACCCCGTGTGTAACCCTATTCAGACGGCCCCCCTCGCTAAAAAGTTGAATAACTTCAAAACCCTTCAGGTTAGGACCACCAAACTTAGCGAATTTTCCTAAAGTTTTCCTGGGAACATTTTTAAGTTGTCGTGACGTGTACGTCAAAATTGATGTTAGCATGGCAACCGAGTTTTGACAGCCATGTTTTTCAAAATTTACATTTTCTCTAAAATAGGTTTTATTTCTATTTTGAATTATTATATCACACTTAAATTGGCATTGTGTTATCAAATTTATTTTAACTTTTAATGAAATCCAGGCTTTTTAGTGAGTAGTTTGAGAAAAAAAGTTGGTGGTAAGTTGGAATATGACCAAATGGCAGATGCCTAGTTAAATTTTCAACACTGTTCATTTATCTCGGAATGTCATATTTTGCTGATTTTTTGGCTTCCTATACTCAGATTAAGTTTTCTGTTAAAATTCCTCGATTTATACCGGTTTTAAGTAAAATGGAACACATTAAATAATTCAAATGGCAGATCCAAGATGGTGGATGCTTCCAGTTCCTTCTTTAGTAACCAATGACGTCATGTGTTAACCAACTTCCTTGATTATATCAGAGACCTTAGGGACCAGTCATAATTTAAGTTGTAGGAGGGGGTGGAGGAGAAATTGTTTTTTATCCCAAATTATTTCCAGACCCTTACTAATAGCACCCATGTTTTTTAGGTACCCCCCTTCAATCATGTTAAAAGATTTAAGGGCCCCCCTTTCTTACATAATACCCAAATGGTAATAACAAATAACATTTTCTTTACTTTACCGTTCTTACTCACTGTCACTTCCAAATGTGCCAACTAACAACAGAGAAGCACTTCACACTAAACTGAGAAAGAGATTTCACTAGGAGCCTCTCAAACAGCTTATAGAGCAAGGATATATCAGTGATTGTGTTATAATTGAGATAAGACAAGCCATCGAAAGGTTAGAGGCCGACAGGACCGCTTCAAGGAAGAAAGAAGATAATCAGCCAAAGCTTACTGCTTTTTATATGTGCAGTACGTGCTCTAATAGCAAAAAACTTGACAGTGACACAGACAGTGAGTCCACATCAACCTCATCTACAAATAATAATTCGGATAGTGAGATTGCATAACATGACTTAATGCATGTAATCATTTGCTAAAATGCCGAGGAAATTGTTTCAGTGTTACACAATAATGGATGTTGTTGATGCACCTACTATTTGAGCATTAAATCCTTTTGTCAAAATGCTGATTAAATTGTGTTAGTATTATACAATAAACGACTTTGTGTAAAACTGAATCAAAATCAGGTCCTTTAATACTCAAGCATCATGCTGCTCAACAGGGATGCTACTTAAAAGAAACTTGACGACCCCCCTCCCCCCCCTCCAATTTAAATTATGACTGGTCCCTTAATACTTTTCCCTTTTGTGTACTTTGAGGCGAAATTTGGATTCTGCTAATAAATTCGACAATATAACGTCACAATGACGTCAGATTAAGTCATTGTGACAATCAAGTTATGCCCAGAAGTTGAAATTGATGAGTACATTATTGTGTGTTATAAGGAGGGGGGCCTCCGAGCCCTTCCCCCCCCCCCCCCCTACCCCCGAACGCAGGAAGCAGAAAAAGCCCGATCTGAATAAGGTTAAAAAGAAAAAAAAATACTACTGGACTTCAAAAATGGAATGGAAATAAAGATTTCATCAAGAATCACACCGCAACTATGACGTCTTTAAGAGGTTAATCACTGTTGTTTGATTTTAGCCAACCCTTGGGTCAGTTTTGACAAGGATCATGTTTCTCAGTTTGTCGGTGAAACTCAAGTTCTAACATGTTACAGTACTGGGTCACCTCTACCAGAAGTGAAGTGGCTGAGAAATGGCAAGGAACTACACAGCGGCGATTTGAATGAGACGGTTACCATAAGATACGACGGAGTGAATGTTGATTTGGGTAAACAGGCACATCAGTTGGTCATTTCTAATGTTCAGCCTGATCATGTTGGCAACTACACATGTGAAGGAAGAAACAAGTATTTTACAAGGAGGCAAGATATACTTCTTACTTCTTCCTGTAAGTCCTTGTATCTCTGATTTGCACAATTTTACGAGAGGAAAATGTAACTATGTATTGATATTAGCTTAAGGGCACTGAAAACATAGTTTCTAATAACTTATTGTGAAACCTGTAGACGCCAAAACCAAGGCATGCAAATTCGGGGATGGTCTGCTCCCCTTTTTAACTTTATTTTCGATGGTCCAATAACCTGCGCCTTCTGTCGTTGTCAGAGCCATTTTGAGAAGACGATGAGCACTTGGTAGCCTATTTCTCGGAACGTTAAAGGACGCGTGAGAGAGAAAAGTGAAATGGTATACTGGTACCTCCCCTCCCCACCACTACAATATAATGGCCCATTCTGTATAAAGTGGACATGTTAATGCGCGGGGTGACAAGTCGTAACAAGCAAAATATATCTAGAAAGAAACTAGTAAGTTACTCCTGTGTGGTTTTCCCCTTATCAAATAAGTGAGTCTACCGAAAACCAAGAATGCATTTGTCTTCTGATATAAAATACAAAGTGCAGGGTGAATATTTAGCAATTAATGAATTCGGCTTTCGTAAGGTATAAAGAATAAAGCAGATCGATGAGGATGTTATCGGCCGAGGTGGATAACACCCTCCGAGATCTACTTAATTCTTCATATCCCAGGAAAGCCGAATTCATTAATTGCTTTATTATTCATTCAAAATAATTCCTAGTTTAAAAACATGCTTACCTGCATCGATGTTAAGTTTATCTTCGATAGTGTACGTTTAGGTTTGTCCAGCTCCGCAAATATTCTCCAAATAGCAGATGTCGCCCTCCGAGTTGTCTTCTTGCTGTACTTAGCCATTATTTCACCTAGTTCCAGCTGCAGTTCTTACTCTTGAAACGAATGAAGTGTCCGCCATTTTAGTTCCACAACGAAAACAACTTAACCTCGTCCCCAGGTCTTCTCAGTTAACGGTGCATTAACCTGCAGAAGGCTGCATTTTTGACGTCATTTCCTCGTTAAAGACAAAATTCTTCCAAATTTGGTCATCAGTAACTGGTTATGGTGAGTTATGCGTGTGCTTTTAGCCAATCAGAATTGGGGAAATATTTTGAATGAATGACAATATATTTTTAATGAGCTGGAATCGTCAATTTTATATTGAGCTCTGATTTCTGATAATCGTGTTATCACATTCAAGGTCCTCCACCGCTGCCAATAATTGTCAATGCATCTGTTGCGTATAATAATGTACCAAGGCCAACAGGTAGGGTGCATGCTTTCCTCGTGTGTGGATTTCTAACTGTTTGTAGCATTACTGAATATGCACATTTTAAAATCGACAGATTTGTTTATTTCGCTTGTCTTTTCGAGTGTCAGTTCTTTCTATCGGAATGAAAAAAAAAAAGAAAAAATTCACCAGGATAGGAGACCTGATAAACCAGTGGCTCTCCCAAAGATCCTTTTCTTAATTCTTTTTTTGTTTTGTTTTGTTTTCATGTACACTGTATTTCATATTGCACGTCACATTTGGGATCCTGCAGTGACGGTAGTTCCTGAGCTTTGGAATGGACAAAATGTGACATTATTCTGCAAGGCGAGCAATCTCGCTTACCACCAGTTATACCTGTACCACTGGGTGTGGAAGCTTAGAGAACGCGAGCTCAAGCAAACGGAAAAGCACAGAATTTATCATAGAGTAGATTCGCCTAATTCTTGCAACCAGTCAGATGGAATCACGCATCTCCACATCAGTAATGTATCCAAACTCGATATTGGGCAGTATAAATGTGTTCTACTGATGTCAGACATGAAAATAGCTGAAGATGACGTCGTGTTATCCGAAATAAGTAAACTCATGCACCTCTTGTTATTTCTATATTAAATTCTTTGAGTATTTTCCTAATGCTAACTAATGCTGCTGTGGAATTCGCTGTTTTCAATGAAGTCCGTTATTCATTACTTACATAAGGGGCTTTTGCTTTTCACTTGTTATTCAACTGATCTTGAATTAAGGGAAGCAAGGTTATATACTCTGGTAGAGCACAGACAAAAATTACAAGAAAACAAGTCGACATGGTAGCATGCGTTCCACATGACTACATGTCAGAAGTAGTACGGACTGTGTGTTGTGGGGAAATGCAAAGATGCAAGGTTGTTTTAGTGAGATTCTCGATTCATGGACTCCGAGGTGTTCCTTATTTAAGAGAGAGTTACAAGTAACTCTACCCCAATTAAGGGAGATTATAGTTTTGAAGAGAAGAATAGCTTGTCAGCGGTGACCAATCTGACTTTGAGTTCAAGATTAAGAACGATTTCAAGTATTCAACCAAGTCAAGTTCGTGTGTTTAAGAGTCACTAACTCACTTGTCACAACAATCTTATAACCCTAGGATTATCAATGAATAAATAATTTGGCTTGAATTTACTCGGCATTTCAACCGGATTCCAAAAGAAACGCAACTGCAACTGATTCGAAGCTGATAGCAGGTCGATTTTAACCTCTAGTCTTTATATTTAATATACTTTGCATGCAGCTTTTCATGATGACCAATTTTTTCACAATTCGTGCCGCCAAAGTAGCTTTTATTGATTTGCCGGTATCTCAGTTTTTACTGTCATTGTTTTAGTTCGTCCTTCATTTTGCTTTCTTCAAGGAATATCAAAAGTGCATTTTTTTCTTGAAACTTGTAACTGGTATTCTTGAGGTCATTATTGTCCCACTGACTGAATACTTCACTGTTCTTTGTTTACATACTAGGGACTTTTTTTAAGCTCCCTTCTCCTAAAATTGTCACTGCGACGACGATCGATTGTGGACGATCCATAGAAGTAAGATGGGAAAAGCTGCCATATAGGATGGAAATTCACCTTTCCTCTACTGGTGACAAAACCGAGCGAAACGTTAGTGCCCCAGCTTTCGGTACTACACACATATTTGACGGACTCATGAGTAACATGGATTACGAAATCTGGCTAAGAGCAATAAACTATAATTATGATGGCTCTTGGACAAAGAAACATTTGAAAACCATGGCAGGTATGTTAGTTAAGGATCTTCCACAAACCTGAAGCTTGACCAAAAGTGATTTTAAGTTGATATAAAGTACGACCAAGTATTTCTTTTAAAAAGATAATGGAACGCTGTAGGCCTGGTTAAGTGAAGTGTAATATTGGCAGCAATAGACCATCATCGATTATACATTTCTTGCATCTTCCAAATTTGATCACCGCTAGCTATCTAGCTGGTTATGAAGAGTTATCCGGGGAATTAAAGCAATCAGAATGGGCTAAATATTTTGAATAATAAAATACGTTTTGTTTACAGAAATGGAGTGCGTTCTCCAATACAATTATTAATACTCACAACTCATCTGGTCGGAACTGGGTACTGTATTAATTATTTCTTTTTCCCAGGAAACACTGACAAACGAACGAATAGGTCGCCACACGTCCTCAGTCACCGTACCACAAAACCAAACCTGACTGAAAATGCTTTATCTTAAGAATAACTATTAGTCAGTGTCCCTCTCTTAGCAGAAATCAATTCTCTTAATTTACTATGAACATCTGTTAAAGATCTGCCTGTTTTCATTTACGTTATTAGCAAGGCCGGAGAAGTTCACTGTAGAAGCAGAACCATTTGGATGTAGTATCAAACTATCCTGGAAACCCCCGCCATCTAGGGGCTGCCCAATAACAAGATATTCTGTCCATTACAAGGAAGCAGTAGTGTCAGCCGATGCTATGCTATCAACGTGGCAACGAAAACATTTGAACATCACCGATCGTGATCATCTAAGGTTAGACTGCGACAAGCGATACAACATAATTGTCTTAGCATGGAATGAACGAGGCCACAGTGTCTTTGATACGGATTCAGTTGTATCCGTCTGGACAGAAATAGGTATGAAACTATATAAAAACCAGTCTCACGCTGTAGAGCGTTAGATAATTATGCACTTATTATAAGTGATGTCGAAACAGGGCCAATCCTCTTTTTATTAAATGGTTGTGCATTCAAGCATGCATGCGCGTAAAATGGCCGTATTGATATTCCCACATAGACTTGACGACGACAACGATGATGACAATGGTAATGACTATGATGATTATGGCGATGACGATGATCCTAAACTGTATAAAAGGGGAAAAACAAAAGACTGCTCAGCTGCTGTACCTACAGTGCATGTATATAGGGATACCCAGACCTCTGGTTATAAACCGGCAAGTTTTACTTAGGCCCGGTTCAGAATCCAAACTTTTCATTAGCCGAACCGAATTTGAGACGACCCAAATTATTTAGACCGGCTGAATTGATTCAGACGCCGATCTTGATTTCAGGCAAACTAAATTCAAAAGGAGGAAAATGCTCATTTCGGTCAGACTGCTTAAAAATGGGCTAGAATAATTTGTGCATTATATCTGTAGGTTCGGTAAATGAAAATTCGGCATCTGAATAAAGCCGCTCCAAAGTCGACCCACAGTCGAAATTCCTTGCCGGGCTAGGCGGAAAGAACGTGTTCCAAGTTTTCATGGTACTTAATTTAATGCATTAAGTTCGGCTCATGAAAAGTTCGGCGTCTGAACCGGGCCTTACTTCCTAAAAGGCCCTGAAGGTCTGGGCTATGCCTCATGACTAGCTAGGAACTGAACAAGAAACCTTTTAACTCGAATGCACCTTTAATCTGCATGTTTTCCTTCTGTCAGCCCAAACTAAATTGGCTTTCTAGTCTAACTGATAAATTTTATCTTTTCCGACGGTAACTCAAGGCGTTCCCTTTAAACCCTTGCTTAAAGACGTCGAGATTAAACAGTGCGGCGTTTTCGATGTCTTGTGGGAACCACCGGCTTTCAATTCTGGAGGAGGCTCGATAAAAGGTTACCTCGCTGAGGTAGCAATGGATAACAAAACCTGGCACAACTGTACAACAAATTCTGAGGGAAGGAGCTGCTTATTCAAAGGACTCTTCAAGAAAACAAAGTACCATGTTCGCGTTCAAGCTTTCAACACAAAAGGAGCTAGCGATTGGTCGTATGGCTTCATATCAGCAGGTCTTTCAGGTATGTTACAAACTCATATCCAGTCGCTTATCTGTATTCGCGCTGTAATTAATGGGGAGGATTTAGTGAATTCGCGGTGCATCAAGAGAATGAAGGCCGAAGAAAACCCGAAGCGACGTCACTTTTTCTTCTTGCGCGCGTCAATTTGCCTCTCCACATGCACATTTCTTTGCGAGAATAAATAAGTGGCGGCTGGGTACGAGTCTGAGTATGTTATGAGTATGGCTTGGAATTTGGTTCACCGTATATATTCGAGGAAAATTGTCCCAATCCCAATGCAATTTTCTGCAATAAGTATCTAAGGATATGCGGCAGCACTTTTACAAACAACGCAAGTCGTGCATCTGTGGTTACCGCTAAAAGCTTTTTCCGTCGTGACAGTGCTTTATCTCGAAAAAATTAAAATTGAGTGTTTGGTTTCGGAGACCATGATAATGATCATGACAACTACCGTTATGTTTATGTCTAGGTTTCTCAAAACTTCTAGAGAACAATCGCTATATATTTGATCAAGTGGAGTGGTTATGAAATACATGTCCCCCTGAGAAATATATACTCTTCCCACTGGCCAGTAACAAGGGAATTTGTCAGGGCCTTTACCTCATTAAATATATGCAACTGGCAACTAGGGGAGAAATATTGCAATGTAAACAAAATCCCCTTGAACATGCACAGTAAGAACTATTTTATGAAATCTTTGCTACACTTTTACCCACTTTAGGTCCTCCTGAGCCACCCGAGATAAAGAACAACGACACGAAACTTTCTGGAAGAAATATGACCGTCACCTGGAAAGGCGGTGCAGACAACAACTGTCCAATTACAATGTATACTCTCTACTACAGAGAAGAAGCACCGCATACGTCAAGTTGGCAAGCGATAAACATTTCTGGTGCTACCACTTACAACTTACAATTTCAGTACAGCAAATATTACCAAATAATTGTCTCTGCTTGGAACCAGCTTGGTGAAACCCAAAGTAAAGGATGGAGCTTGAAAACAGCGCAAGGTGACTGGATAGTACCTAGTCGATGTAGTAAGAAAAAAGCTAGCTGTTACGTTGCTGATCGGTCAGATTGGTAATTGGGAATGGTATTCTTCTCTAAAAGCTCTTTGACCATTTTACTTCCAGCGTAAATGATAGAATCTTGTATGCCATGTTCTAACGTTTGAGTCATGCTGTAGAATGCGATTAAATCCTGCGTTATGAACATTCAAATTAAACCTCTTTAACATTAAGTTTAAAAATTACTTCTTGTTTTAATGTTTTACAAAACGAAATAGCGAAATTTTTGTCTTAGAACTCTTTTTTGGCAGTGAAGGGGTTATTGATACATTAAGAGTCAATTTGAAAGATTACTTCATTCCTTTGCTAGAGATTTCACTTAACCAAAAGTGGTTTGTTCAATCAACGTTCACCAACAGTACCCACTGGGAGCTTTCGAGTTACATTCAACTATGAAACGCGTTTTGGATTCTTTCAAAATTAATTTTGCATTTGTCAAACAGATGTTCCACACCAACCTATCTTGAATGTATCGACTTCAGAAGAGTGTAATGATGTTTACGCCAAATGGAACTCACCAGCAGGGGAAGCACTCGGGGGACCTGTTACAACTTACCTTGCTCAAATAAAGAAGAACGATTCAGGGGAAACCTGGCGTAATTGCACATGGCATGAAGATCATTTCCAATTTAAATCCTGTGTTTTTGCAAAACTGGAGAAAGAAACACATTACGTGGTCAGAGTGATGGCAAAAAACGAAGTTGGCTTTGGCTTGCCAACTGAAAAGGTCATCAAAACTGGAAAGGCAGGTAATTATTGGTCAACTATTTCACAAAAAAGCTTTTAAAGCAAACCAGGTGACAATTAGAAGATCGGGAAAACCAGACCCTCATTTTTATACCTTGTGAGTAGCTAGTTGTCTCATTTCAAAGTCATGTCATGGGAGTGAAAAACTAAAAAAACAAAAACGATTTGCGAGCTCCATCCAAAAAACGGTTGGCCGTTTGGGTCTTGGGCAATTCAATGGAGATGAAATTCCAGGAAATAATTCCTAAAACAGCAAATTGTTCTGTCTTCCATGGTCACGAACATCACTCCATTGGTTTGATACTAAGGTTTACATAATTAGTAAAGTATAAGGCAATCAATCAGGGCCCCAGATGTTCACAAGGTGGATAGCGCTATACAAAGGATAGTGCAATTGGTCAATTTCCTTTATGGCGGACACTTTGGGGACCTAGACTTAGTGTCCTCATTAACGAGTCTCCGTAATAGCGGGATTTTATTTCAGTCAAACGTCTGTAATTTATTTTTGCCGGGGATTTAGCTGTTGTCCGTGTTATCGGTGTGTCCTTTCAGAAGCGGGGTGTCCGCGAGGAGGGAGTTGACTGTAATTATCCACTTGATAGATTTATTAATAGCGCTATCCAGATTTTGTACAACTGGGGCCAGGCCCATAAAATAAAATCCATACGAGATCAACTGTGAAGCCACACTCCACAACTTAACCCTCGGACGTGCACGCAAAGTCATACCCCCACCGTGGTACAAGGGGGGGGGGGGGGGTGGGGGGGAGTGGATGGAACCCCTCCTCGGAGTTTTTTATGTATTGCAGTATTTCGAAATGATTTTACCTTTAGTGGAAAGACTTTGATCTTCTTAACAAGATGAGGTATATATAGGCATCCACCCTCCCGCCCCTCCCGTTGTACGTCCGAGGATTAAAACAAAGACAGCAACAATTAAAAAAAAATCGAAAATCAATCATACAGTAAAGAATGTATGGTAGGTAGTTAAACTACATGATCATGTTTCAGCTCTCAACTGCATCGTGTACTTACAGACGAGGCCCTGCTTTTTTAGTAACTTAGTGATAACATATAGATTTAGCCAAGACTAAAGGCGAAGCTCTTTTTAATATACTTATAGTTTACTCAAACTATGAGTACAGCACACGTTTTTCAAATTTCTCTGCCGTTGTTTTGCACAACTACAACTTAAAACTTCCTTAGCAAACAAGTTTTATGGAGTAGTCCAGTCATTTTGTGGAAAAAAGTAGGTTAACCTCGAACTAGTGGCAACAGAAGATACTCTACTTGTTTTTGATTCAGAAAACTATCCTTAATTACCGCCATTTTTACGTTGTCATCCGAGTCACGTCCAGTTCTAGCCGGTTGCATTGCAAGGGGAGTAGCTTTATTTCTAAGTTATTTTGAGACCCTGAGTATTGTTTCGGCTCCGGGAATCGAACCCGCGACCTTCCGCTCTGCAGTATACACGAGTAAAGCGCTATACCGACCGAGCTTATCCTACCACGATTAAAAAATTCGTCTCCTTTGTTTTTTTTTGTATCTCTCGCTGTTGCTCTTTCTCTGTTATCCAAGTCAGTGTAGGCATTAAAATTTAGCACCCCAAAAGACTCGGCTTTCACAGGTGTCAATTCAGGCTGTTGTCATAGTGTGGTGCTAGTAGTAATGTGACATTTGACATTGGCTTACATGTTTGGGGTGGACAAAAGTACGGACGGACGGTCGAGTGATTACCAAAATTTCTGGCTACTTTAGTTTACCATTTTTTCCATGGTTCTCCTCTATCAAAAGTCTCTAGCTTTATTGAAAGCGCGATAGATTACCTTTTTACAACTGACACTTGGAGACAACTAGAATTTCCTTACAAACGAATTTGTGTCTACTCATGTATTTGCATTGAGTTTTTCACTATTGAAAGCTAACAGATTACCCCTTACAGAAACATTAACATTATATGCTGCTGTATTTATCTACAACAACCAACAGATCGCCCTGGAGCGCCAACAATAACTAACACTGAAACAGAAGTGCCTTGGTGTAACATAACTTTGAAGTGGACAGCCCCTCCAACAAATGGCTGCCCAATTCGCTTCTACACAGTTCATTACAGGCTGAAGAAAGTACAGCGAATTGAAGGGCAATGGACAACAATTAATGTGACGGATCCAAATTTAAACCAGCAAGAGTTAATTCTGAACTGTTCCACAACATATGAATTTGAAGTGAAGGCCTGGAACGCGCTTGGAAGCAGTGGATCTACCTCGAAAGCGTGGCCCATAAGAACAGGGGGAATTCAACAGCAAATGGATTATGCTGTAAACAAAACAAGTTCAGGTCTCGTTTCTTTAATTAATAAAAGTCATTTTTAAGTGCCGTTAGGCAGCACTTATTCAAAATTAGGCCAAGGAGAGGAAAGCATATCTCAAGTTACAGCTTTACTGGGTTAAAATTCTTTACAATGGGTGATTCACTTTAATTGTTTGGGTTAAAGATTGCCAAAATTGTCTCCAGTCCTGACGGCGATAGGGGCGAGCTAAAAAGATCGATTAAAAGTAATCCGGTATAAAATCCTACATCACACAATTATTATGATAATCTCCTAAACCTGATTGAAATACCAGACAAACGAAAAAATAAATCAAATCTCATGTTGATCTTCCTAAATTGTCTTTCGACAGGGTCATTTCTGGATACTGATCTAAAGATTATTATCATGTTTGGATGCTTAGCACTCATCGCTGCCCTGTTGGCTATTACAGTCAAACTGTGGAGATCACGGCCAAAAACATCCAAACTTTCTAAAAGGTAAGTCTGCTGAATAAATGTCGCCGTGTCATGAAGTCTTTCCACGTTACTAAGTAGCCGCAGAAGGAACGATGTGTGTGATTAATGGTGCAGTTGCTTCGTAAAAAAGACGGAAGTCCAACAAATGTGGGTCAAAACTTACTTGTGGGTTGATCGCCTGGCTCAGTCTAAGTGCGAAATTGAATTTGAAGCAATTTGTGATGCAAAAGAGAGGAACGATGGTGATGAAAGTAAAGTAAAAGTTGACGATGATGATGATGACGACAAAGACGGTGACGAAGCTGATTACGATGATAATGAGGATAATTTTAACGCGATGGGATGACGATGGTGATCATATAGACTAAAAATTAAAATGACGACGACAACGACGACGATGATGACTATGATGATGATGATGATGATAATGATGAAGAGGAGGAGGATGAATGTGATTGTGATGAAACCTTTTTTGTTGTTGTTATTTTGCTCAGGACTCTAAAAGATATTGAAGCTCTAGAGAGCTGTGAAATTCCTCCAATAAGAACAACATTTGTCGAGGATTTAGGTGAAGGGGCCTTCGGTAGGGTTCATAAAGCAATACTTACAAACGGACTGGAGTTATTTACCGGCCAACAAGGATGTTCTAAAAGGAGGAAAGAGCAGTATGTTGCTGTTAAGGAGCTCCATGGTGAGTCTTAATTCATGCTTATTGATAGCCGAAGTAAGAGATAAAATGTATATGACAATTGCAGGATCTTTAGGATGCAAAACTGACGCAGCTATCAAAAATATCCCTGAAAAAAGTAATTAACTGCTAAAAGAATAACAATATTTAGGACGTACCCTCGAGAGCAAGAGGTTTTGCCATTTACGTTAGCAGAAAATTGTGGATTTGGTTCTAGCAGGAACACGTACAGCATGGTTTATTGCACAAAAGTCAATATGAAACTTTCGTTCTTTTTTCTTCGCGAAAAAGTATATTTTCTACAACCATTTCTTTTTTATTATTTAAATCAAATTTTTGCAGATAAATTGGTCTCCTTGAGCATAGGTGTAAGTCCATTTTCGATTATCTTGAGGCTGATAATTAATTGATAAATTCCTAGTATCCATTTCTCCCCGGCATTGGTGTTATTTTTTTAAAGTCATGATTCTACTTCTTGTAGTGATTTTTAATTCGCTTTTAGGTAACGCTACAGATGAACAACAGAGCGAGTTCCTGGCTGAAATAGAACTCATGAAAACAATAGGAAAACACCAGAATGTATTGAGTTTTCTCGGCTGTTGGACCACCACAAAACCATTTCATTTGATAATTGAGTATGTCGCGCATGGGGACTTGCGTCAATGGTTGATACGCAAGAGAAGACAGGTATTACCGAGTAGTTAATCAAGGTTCAGTTGGATTCATTTGAAAGCGTGTTAGTCCACCTATAACAGTAGGTTCTTTAGTTAAACAAATCTAGTATTAAAAGGCCAGAAGGCTTTTATATTTTATATTTTATTTTTTCTTCGCTTTCATGTTTTTTTGGTGCATTTGTTTGTTTGTTTTTGTTTTTGCTTTTTGTCTTGCCTGAGTAAACAGTCGACATTTCCCGACCCCACCACCCATAAAATGACGTCTGAGAAACGAGCGCAGAAATTCCATACTGATGACGCGTCACTACCCAGGTCTGGGTAGAGTTGTCACAAATTATGTGTGACACAACCAGTTCTATGAATCTTTCATTCTTCACTCCCTTGAAAGTATATTTCTTCACACACACATGTTCATATTTTAGAATTCTGTACTCTGTTCTACACTTAAAGGATTCATCGACATCAATTCTCGTAAAAATTCCAATGATCTGCACTCAATCTACACACTGGATCAGCTCCACGACTCCGAACGACTACACAGTTCCTAGACTCTTGTGCAAAGCTCAGTTCTAAGATCAAGTGACGAGTTTTCCCGCCACAGTGACGCAATAATTTTCTTACAGATAGATAGATAGATAGATAGACAGACAGACAGACAGACAGACAGATGGATAGATAGATAGATAGTTTATTCTGATTAAAATCGCAGCCAAAAGCTGAATTAGATTAATCGTTACAATAATAAAAACTAACAAAAATATGAGAAAAAATATAAGAATTTAATTACAGTTGCTATATATAAATGTGTTCTTAAGTCTCTTCGTCTTAGCCAGAGGGGCATTAAAATTCTTCTTTCCTCTTAAATTGGATTCACAATTGTTACGAGGTGGCAAGAGCTCATGCAGTTTATGGTCTGAGTTACAAGTGATGGAATCAAAAAGCTTAGTTGTGATAGACTGCCTGCTTCGAGAGAGCGTCTCCAAGTTGGCTTGATGTAATGCGTCGCTATATGGTACAAAGGGAAAAATAATTCGCATGGCGCGCTTCTGTAGCTGTTCTTGCTCTGCGGATAAATATGCGGGAAGCACGTTGTGAAACACCGGGCATGCGTATTCCGATTTTGATTGGCTGAAGCAAAATTCCCGGGCGACACGACCAATCAGAAGCGCTATCCAGACCTGGGTAGTGACGCGTTGCCCTCGTTTCTCAGACGTCATTTCGCGTGAAAACCGGTGGTGGCGTCGCGAAATGTAGACTGTTTTTTTCTCAGACTTCTTTTTGTTTATTGTGATAATATTTTTTTTCTTCTTTGTTCGGTTCTGTTCTGTATTGTTATTTTTCTGGGTCAAAGCACTTAATGGTCGATTTCTTTCGGAAACTAGTTAAATAAAGGATATTACATGGCCTCGCGGAGATACGAAATTTCTCTTCGAGTGTTGAAGTATATAAATATATTTTTTTTCAACACGAGAAGAGAAATTTCTTATCTCCAAGCGACCATGTAATGTTCTATTTATTATGTAAACACCAATGAAATACCAAACCATTTTACTTAAATAGTTTTTTGGTCTGAAAGGCGCGGTTTATTATGAAGCCATAGCAATGGTGATATTTTCACATGTGAAGATAACATGTTATTTTCCGTTTTCTTCGATTTTCAATGTTTGAAACTGACGAAAACAAAACATTGAAATTCCTGGGGGAACAAAATTTCAAATTGCCTGTTTCGACTCAGGAACGGTGATGAAGTGTTTCTTACTTTATTAACTCTGCATTAATCTTCTAATCCGTTGCACAGATCCCCAATACTACAGTAACTGTAAACAGGACTTTGCATACGAACTCAGTAACTGGATTTAGCGGCTATGACGTGGTAAGTTAATGTTCCTTCGACCAGTTGCTTAAATTAATTTTCTTTCGATTATGAAAACTCCGGTCAGAATAATTATTTTACTCACGTACGTCTTGTTTAGTTATGGGACCTTTGCGCCAGGTTTTCATTCATATAAGCAATTGCCGTGTTATTATAAAGCGAATACCTTCAAGAAAAAAAAAAAAGAAAAAAAACAGAAGCAACAATAAAACAACAAAACCAAATAAAGAAAATGTCTTGTCTAGATAAGGGAAGTTTGAAAACTCTCTGTTAGCCTAGAAGACGAACATACTTCAAAATTTCCTTTTCTGACCTAGAAGTCGTTTTTTTATACAGACTGAGTGGTCGGTTAGAATAAAAAGATGCCAATCTGTTTCTTGAACAAAAAGAATTAATAATGTTTCTTTAAGAAAAAAAAGGAAAGTCAGATGGACATTGGAAAAGGGTTTTTAAAGATTTAATGAAAGTCAGTGAGAGAACTGCAGACTGTAAAAAAGAAAAATCTGTTTTATCCCCTTAAAATGGGACCGTTTCAGTGATGAAAAATACAGTCCTATTTCTGGGTCTAATGTGGCTCCCTTAATCTAAGCCAATACAAACCAATTATCTAAGACTGATTTGGACCCAAGGGCTCAAATGAGTCCAAGCTTGATGGGGTATTTTTGGCTTAAATTGTGCTTAAATGGCTCCTGGAAGGAGAGGCTGGATCAGACTTTGGCAGGGAGGGCTAAATTTGCACTTTGGGGCTCAAACAGATCTTTTTAATTTTTGGTGTGCAGCAGCTTTCCAAGACTCCCTTTCCAGGTCTGATAAGGGAAAAGCATTTAAGTAAAATCTCCAATCAAAGTTCATCTAAACTCACAAATACTCCATTGCTTTCATTAGGCGGGGTCCGGAGATAAACAAGAAACAGTTACAGTCGACGAGATAGAGCCTTCTGACGTTAATAATGACCAAATTCCCATAGTAGTATTTTCCGACTTAGATCAGGAAGAAAATGTGCCTCCGGAAGACGATAATCAAGTCTTTGACGATAAACCCAATAATCAAGAATGCGATGAAGACTGCGAGTTATTTTGTCCCGCGGATCTCATGTCCTTCGCCTGGCAGATAGCACGAGGCATGGTGAGGCGCCATTGCTACGATCACGTTTTTTCTTGAATGAATGATTAATCATACTTAGCTGCATGAGGTTATTTAGCTCAGGCAATTTATGTTGTTAAAAATCCTGCTCTGGATTACAAAGCGTTATCTATCGGCAGGTAACATATAGATTGCCTTTTGCGTTGAAGCTTTCTCTAAACAACCTTTAGTACACTACTAAATGTCATTATAGAATACCAGGGCGCACATAGACGAGAAACGTGGAGCCTGGTCTTCTCAGGAGCATTGGTAGGCGTTTGCATAGGGATTTGGAGGAAAAGGGAATTTTAATTTTAAAAGGCGTGAGACGTACCCTTCAAACGCATGCCACTTAGGATATCTCGTGAGTAGGCAGCCCTACCCTACGCCCACCTTCATAAAACCCCGTTTTGAGCTTTCCACTTGTAAGAACCTTTCTTGTAAAAGAGAAGCTCCGGATACTGATTTTCTGGTTCCTGAGGCTGCATGCGTAAGGAAGCTTTGAATGTATTGCCGATTTGATTTGTGCGGTTTTCGTTTCTCTTATATCGTTTGTTTTCGTATCTTTTTTCTTCCTTTCTTTCGTTCTTTAGGTCATTCTTTTTTGTTTTCTTTTCTGGACAGGAATATTTATCTGAGAGGGGCCTCGTCCATAGGGACCTTGCGGCACGAAATATTCTCCTTGGACATGGAAAAAGGGTCAAAATCGCAGACTTTGGTTTGATGCGAGAATTGTACCGAGAAGTTTACGAAGTCAAGAGGCAGAAGAAACTGCCAATCAAATGGATGGCTCCTGAATCTATTTTCGAACAGATTTTCACTTCTAAGAGCGATGTGTAAGTACTTTTTTCTGGTCCTAACTGAGCTCAGTTATTCATTTAGGGTATCAAATAAGAACTAGTTAACTACCCATACGCTCATGCACCCACCATGTTTAACGATTGGTCGTATAAATGAGGTTTAATTATTTAGATCAAAATGACCGGGAGCTGTTTGTTTGGGCCAGACGAATAGACGTGAGGTAAGTTCTGCAGTACAGAAATAGCCTGCGATCAGACCTGTTTCTTCTTCTTCTTCTTTTTTGTAAGACATTGAGATCGGATATAGGGGGTGGGGGCATGAACGTTGGATTGTACGAAAATAATAAAAAAAATCAGTTATAACATGAAATAAGAATCACGGCTGTTCTCATGTCTAAGAAGGACGCCAAGAGAGTCTTCCTGCCCCGTAATCCTACTTCTTTGAATGTTGTGCAAAATATTTACATAGTTTTTTGGTCTTGTGGATCTGAGGTTTATTTTAAGTGAAAATAGATGTATTTTCTTTCAGATGGTCCTTTGGTATAGTCTTATGGGAGATCGCAACAATTGGTGATTATCTTTATTCAGTTATTTTTTGCTGTTCACTTTAGACATTTTCTTTCTGAGTAGTGATCCCCCTTCCCCCCCTCCCAAAAAGAACAAATTCATCAACATAAATATATATATAAAAAAACAACAAAAACAAAACCAAAAACAGACGCAAAAAATCAAATTAGGCAAAACCCTCCCTAAAGTCCAGATTGGTCAAACATCATCGACCCTAATAGCGGTAAGGGACGGACCGCGAAGTACAAAAAAATATTCGCGCAAAGGAAAATTAAATGAAAAAAATCATGCCCGCCAATTAATCCTAAAAAATATTCATGCTATGGCCTAAAAAAAATTAATACAAGGAATTTGATAACGAATTAAAATTCCCGCGGCTCGAAAATTCCTTCTTCCCTCCCCCCCCCCCCATAACTTTTCTAATGGTCCCCCCGATAAGTTTTCCAATGGTCCGTCCCTAAGGAGAACAATCTATCGTTCTCACTCGTTATCATTATAGGTTCTTCGTAGTCAAGTTTGACGTTTAACTCGGGCGTATCTAGCTATTCTCAGCCTCGGCGGCTTTGTTTTGTTACGCAGCACGATCTAAAGAAAGATCGTTATTGATCATTGAAACTGATTTGCAACCGAGGTTTAACGTAGACAAACCAAATTGTCTAATGAACTGCATCGTTTGTTCTCGTTCATTGGCATTAAAGTTTTGTCGTCACATATGAAGCTGGACGTTTGAAAGGCTAGCCTATGTAAAATAAAATATTAATTAACCTAATTATTTGGCAGTGCTAAATATTTCGTCAACAGGGGTTATGCCTGAGCTATCCTAAATGCGATGTATGTAACTCACTGATCAGAATAGAAACAAACATCCTTGAATAGGTTCTGTACCCTTACAAGTTCACTTGCTTCTGCTATATACACCCAATTGCAAAAACGTTATCATAGAATAATGAAAAAAGGAAAAAGCTAAATAGCAATTATTTAGGCTAATAAGCCTAGTGAATTCGTTTGCGGCATCCGCTGCATGGACGCCGTATTTACCTGTTAGAATTTGCTATTGCTTTGAAGCTGAAAAACGATAAAAAAAAATTCCAGCGGGGAAATGCAACGGCTGCAAATGAATCCACGCTGAGAATGAGGCTTAATTAGCCTAATTAAATCCTATTTGGCTTTTTCCTTTTTTTATTTTTCTAAGACAACGTTATTGCAATTAGGTGTATACTACTGTGGTATAATGATGATAATGACGAAGATGACGACGACGACAACGAAGATGATGATGATGATGGTGATGATGATGATGATGATGATAGTAATAATTGTTAGCCGTTAGCCCCCCCCCCCCCCCCCCCCCGAAAAAAAGAAAAGTTGGTCACTGCCGGGATGGATACAATATTCTCCTATCCTATTTGATTTTCTATTTTTTGTTTGCTTTTTACACCTTGCAAACGTTTACATAATTATGCGGAATTTTAATTCTCATAGGTGGTTCACCATATCCACTTATCAGCAACAGAAACCTCTTCAGGCTCCTGAGGACCGGCTACAGATTGGAGAAACCTGATTTGTGTTCTGATGATTTGTAAGTTACCTGGGTAGGGTGGGGTGGTGCGACATCAAACCCTTACCCTATCTCAGATAAAAATAATGTGAATTTCCTCTCAAAAAGTCAGCCCTGAAATGCTGTTCTCCGTTTACCAATCAGAACGTACTGATGATAAAAAAATATAAGTTCATTTCCTTGGTTCCATGAGAGTACAAAATGCTTACCTTATTAGGATTTTACACAAGATTCTAGTTAAACGGGGGTCAAAAATCATACCTTTTGGTGCTGCACATATTTATATTACTGATCATCACTGAGAGTTTGCTGATAAACCACGGGGCAGCTATGACATACAAACATGTGCAACATCAATAACTTGCAATAAAGTTATCATCTCTTTTCGCTCGAATCTGAAACTCTTTTAGCTTTACAAACAGTATAATCATGTAGAAGAACGATGATAAACGAAGAATAGCTATAAAAACAAGCGATCAAAATGAAGGAATAGTCGGTACAAATGGGCTGCAAATACTCAAGTTTTCGCGTTTCCTCCAAACGGGAAAATGTCGTCCTCGCGTTGACACGGCGGCCGGCAAACGGCAAACGTGGGGAAAGTCAGGTCACGTGACCCTCTCTGCCGTTCGCGGGAAATAATACGCAGCGCTTAATCTCTCTAATGATGGTGATGGTAGTGGTGATGATGATGCTGATGATGATATCTTTACTCACGTTTGCGTTTCAGATATTCCTTGATGACAAATTGTTGGAAACAAGTCCCTGAGGAAAGACCAGGTTTCAAAGATCTTGTCAAGCATTTGGAAAACCTATTACTGGAGAGGGTGGAATACTTTGAGTTTGACAAAGTGGACGAATCTAAAGATTATTATCACGAGCAAGAATCGACTGAGTCAGAAGTAGATTGTGAAAATGAATTGCTAGAGACAAGCTTTTAGCCTTTATTAAACGCTTTTATATATAATACAATTAACGTTAAGCTGATAAAAACGAACAAATAAAACAACCCAACAAACACAAAAACAAAAAAGCAAACGTAACGGTTTTCGTTTTGCATGTTACAATATTGTTACTTGAAATTGATGTTTAAGGCCACAATACTTCAACTATTCTACTGAGGACATAGTACCAGGGTTCACGCAGCAGTTTTAAACTATGCAAAACGTTTACAGGGGCGGATCTAGGGGGAGGGTGCAGGGGGTGGGCACCCCCCCCCCCCCGAGATGACCTGCGGTTTTCTAATACAACTGGTATTCTGCCAAAAAAAAAACTCTGTGGTTTATTGGTGTTGAAGTAGAGCAAGAGACGAGTGCACCCCCTCCTAAAAAAAATCCTGGATCCGCCCGTGGTTTAGACATATTACCTCTTTAGAAAGCATACAATTTAGACTCGTTATCTTTCCAGCATCTTAAGTAATTTTCCAGCAATGTAAACCGGCCTCGAAAACGGTTTTAGTGATAAACTGATAACCTCTTTATTTACATGCCGTCCCTTGCCGCCAAAAAGAGACGACACTCGGCACTGTCCTATGCTTGTGCTGAGCCTGAAATCCTCGCATTTACTAGAATAATGCCTAATGTTTATTTTAAAAAAGGACGAGGACTTTGAGTGTCTCAGTTTTTGTTTATTGTAGTATTATCATTGCACCTTAACATATGCACTTGTTGTGGTTCTTGGCATTAACGCTCTAAGCTTTAAAGAGGCTACGTCCACGCTATTTGCTATCTTCATAGTGAAGCTAAAACTTTTCTCACATCGATTGAATTTCAAAAATAATGGTCCAGTTTTGTTATTTAAGACTATGTTTAGGCATAGAAACTGCTTCTTGTCGCCTGGTGCAACGGATGGTAAGGATAGATATGGATTGAAAGTTGAATAAGTTGGGCTAACCTTCTCAAATTTTAATGCCACGCCTGCAAAACTCACCAAAAAGATTATTATGGTTATTGCTGCCTTTATAATTATGAAATTTGTTTGATATCTGCTTTATAGCTCTACAGGAGCATTTTGTGTATGTTACAACTAAGTTTTTTTTAGCGCTATAGATACTTCAGTATACTTACAAGAATTTCAAATTAGCAGCAGTAAAATATTACAATAAATCATCATCATCATCATCATCATCATCATTTACTGTTTATCCTGGTGGACTTCACGTCTTCAAGAATAAAAGATGGTGTAAGGTGCAAAATGCTCTTGTTTAAAGTAAGTAAGTTTCTACCGGCAGACTTTTTAATATTTCCGGGTAAAGCATTCCGTAACCGCACTCCAGATCGGGAAAATGAATTCTTTAGTTGTTCAAGACGAGAAGATATGACACAAAATTTGTTGGTAGTTGCTGATCATCTGGTGTTGTAGGAATGGATATAATCTGGCATGAGACATGGGTAAATAAATTTTGAATACGAGCAGGAGCTAGCTTGTTTTGGACTTTATACATCAAACATGTCCTTGTTCTTCTTTGTTGTGTATAGTTAATTTCATGGGAGCTTTTAGCCACTCCAGCTCTGATTCCATTCCTTTTAACTTCGATTTAAGATCATCATTCTCTTTCCTTAGTGTTTTCACTGACATGAGGAACTTAATATATGGTTAGCTGCTTATCAAGACCAAACCGATATAATTCCTGGAGCAAATTTTGGCGCGTCCGACCTCCTCGAACTGCCTCGTGAACTCTAAAAACCCCTTACCAAGTCAGGCTTGAACCACAAATAGCTTCGTACCAATTCTTGTAACTTAAAGGTGACGCAACGACTTTCCATGATTTTCGCAACCATCTTTCTTTTGTTTTTCTCGTTTGATTCAGTTCTCGTCGCAACCATTCTTCATTTGCAACCGCGTGATAAGGCGGTCATGTTGGATGACAATCAATGCTTTTGTTCTAGTTTTGTTTTTATTTTTTCTTTTTTGACAAAACCTGCATGAAAAGTTAAGTTGCCATTACAATAACCACTCACGCGTTTATTAGCATCACGTGGTAAAACTCACATGTTTTCTCGAAATGTCCAGTACAACAAGATAGAGACCGCGCCTCATACGTGACAGGCATAAATAAAAACAAAACAAAAGGGAATGCTTCAATTACGAAAGAACACCAAAAGGCCTTTCTTAATGAAATAGTCGTCTTAGCTTGAGTTGTTGTCGCACACCAAGCCAGTGAAACACCAGGCTGGGTAGTGACCTATGTCATCAATAGGCCCATTACGTGTTCTGGTCAAGAAACTTTTCATCAACGGTAGAAAGCTACATTCATATTATAATTAACAAAATACAAAAAGAACCCATTAAGAAAGAAAAAAATAAATGAAGCGTTAAACGATCATTTCTTTCAGTTGTAAACTTGCTGTACACCTACATTCTTGATTAGCAGAGGGCAAATTGTTGTCTCCTTTCGCTATGAAATTTCGGGTTTTTTTCTTAAGATGCATTATTTAGAGCTAAGCTTGATTTGCTTCCCGGGATTTGCTTCCCAACTATTCAGACACCGGATAATTGAGAAGAGCCAAAGAACGCGACCCAGTAAAGCAATACCAACTACAAAGCCTGTTTTAATAGTTCAAATAATTAGCTTCGATTTTTTATTGTCTCCTGTTGTAGTTTCCTTAATTATACCAGTGATTAAGCTCTCATTCAAGCGAAAGTGGAAGCCAGCTATATTGCATAACCGTTAAGCCTGCTTTCAGTTACACATTGTTTTCTTTAGTCTTCATTTTAGCGGACATCCCATTTATTACTTTCAACCGGCAGCGGCAGAAAAGCGTATATATAAGTGCATTCCTCTGCTCCTCTGCGAATCGTTACAACAGGACGTAAATTCTCTACAACTTTAAGATGGAATCTTCGCTGCCAGAAGTTTTAATGTTCCCAATCACCTCGTTCCCCTACATTCTGAATTCTAAACCTGAATTGCAAGAAAGTTTTCTGCTGGATTTTAATGTAAGACCTGGTTGGATTGTCTACAATCCAAACGCTGTGACTGTGTTGTCCCGCAACGAGATGTTCCAGCCAGTTTACGAGCTAGCTCCTATTTGGAACGCGGAAAAACAAGTTTTCAAGGTTAAATGTTTAGACGACCTGGAAGATTTGAAGGAAATGCTAGAAAAACCACTAGTGTTTTGTACAACGCGGCGACAAGAATGCGAAGCCATGGTCAACGGCTTTGACACAGACTTTGTAATCGTTTTGGATCCCAAAGATCCCAAAATTGCCAAGCAGATCAACAGGGTTTTCGACCAGGTGAAAAAACGGTTAAGTTCTGGACAAAAGTTTTGTTTAAAAATAGACTTTGCCGACCTGTGTGATGAACTTACAAACACTGAGTTCAAGAACTTGGTTTATTGGCTGAACTGTGAGTTTTACATCACTAATCACTCAAAGCCATGCCAGTTTTTGCAGCTGAATTCGTGGCAACTGTGGCTCCTTATGTTTCCAGTTTTCCTGGTGGCGTCTCTTCCGTATCGTGCTGTAAGGAAAACCTTGATTCATGATGACAAAATACATTTACAGTTTCGACTGGTACTGAAATTTTGTCCAGAAACTGTTCTTGTACTCCATTTCTATTCCTCAAATTCACGACCCTCTCCTGGAAGATATCTCAAAGAAGAAAAAAAATACATCGAAAGAGACTGTAACGCAAGTGAGATAAGGACACTTGCTTGCTTGACATCTCCGAGTGACAAGCAGATCGAAAAGGCTGGCAAAAAGCCCTTCAAAATCAAGCCGAAGATTTTAAATTAAAGGAACATTCTCTGAACTTGACGAGCCAATTAATTTATTAGCATAAATAAAGTAAAATCATAAAGAATTTTTTTGCCTTGATTTCGTGATCTATTATTTAATACCAGCAGCTACCACAAATCTGCCCAATCTGCTCAGACAAGTGAGTCTCAAGTTACCTAAGGCGCGCTTTTGCTAACCAGGGGGTCCAAATACGACCGACTCCTCCCCTTCGCATGTAGTGGTAAAAACATAACGGCTTTAGGCTATGTTCATACTACTCCTGACAGCGTTTTCGCCGCATTAAAACCATACCGGATAGGGCTTCTGTTCACATTTAAGAACAGTGGTTTAGGCGCGATTTCTGTAGCAGGAGCGAAGCTGCGTCGCGTCGATCTCTAATGTGGAGAGTCACATATCGGTTAGGTGTTCACACTATACAGTACAATACAGTAACTTTATTTAAAGAGGGAGACGTAATAACCTTTTACAGTTTACTAACTTACTGTCCTCTAAAAATAAGTTAGAGGAAAAATATACAACAGTATGTACAAAAAGCAAAAATATTGAAATAAAATATACTGACAGTCGGTCGAACCTCCTTGTGCGACCACCTCTCGTAAGCGTCTGCCTCCCATAAGCGACCGCCAAGGCAAAACACCGAAACTTTCCCAGTCAAAACCTTACAGTTGGAATCTACTAGTAAAACGACCACCTCCTGTAAGCGACCGCGACCACATTTTAGGCCTGAAAGTTTAATTATTTTCCAATTGTTTTTAACCTCTTGTAAGCGACCAATTGGTGTATTCTCTGATGTCTATGTTCGCTGCGTACTCTATGCTACTTAGAATATATGAAGAACTTAAATGACAACGTGGAACTACACGTGGCGCAACTTAGAAATTGCATGCAATAAATCATCTTCCATAAAGTAGATGTGCCAGGACCTCCTCTCGGAAGAGGCGCCTTGTGGTTCGATTCTTGTAAGCGACCACTCAAGTCTTTGCATTTTGGGTGGTCGCTTACGGGAGGGTCGACTGTATATACAAAAATGCCGGATAGCTTTTCGTGTCGGTATATACTGGTGTGAACGTAGCCCTAAACGCACGCTTGCGATTTTGAGGAATTGAATGAACATGTGCGAGGTTGAAGGCTTGCTTACATCCACGTGTGTGTTGAGCTCGATTGCCAGCCGCTGTTCTTCAAATGAGCCCACGCTCCTGCCTGAAGAGAAGACCCGACAGAGCGGCGGAAAACGAACCTTGGTGTACGTCAAAAGCCAAAACAGTTGGTTTAAGAAAGTGAGTAGCTTGTGTAGCAGACGTTGTTTGGTTTGTTTTTCGTTCGTCTTTCGTTAAGTAAGAGGTCAAACAAGAAAACGATGAAGGAGGGGGCGAGGTAAAGAAGCTAAACCTCGTACTTTCCCTCACCCCATCCCTTATCGTTTTCTTTTCTTTTTCTGCGTGCATGGTTGTATCTTACCGTAAATGATCTAGTATACTTCTTCTCTCAAATAAATGCCTCTTGCCTCTTGTAAACGCCCCCCAAAGCGTTTAACTTTGCATCAGACACCCCTTGTCTTATAACGCCCGGCATCGGAAAGGTGCAATTAAATAATCATTTAATTTATTCAGTTTCTTGTTTCACATGGTACCAATTCAAGATTTTGCGCATTTCATTTTGTTCGATAACAGGCGGAAAGTAAGGACTGTAACATCAAAGTTAAGACTTTAAAAAACGATAAGGATCTCTAAACGGCCTAGATGTATGAATCACATGGGACATAGTCTCTCTTTTTTCTTGGTCCGTCGAGCAAATCGCCCGATACAGGCAACTGACCACGCGCGTACTAACTCTGAAGAAAAAGAGACTGCTCGCAGACTACATGGGACTAAACGGTTCACGAACATAAACAAACTGCTTTCGCACAAAATCAGAGGAAAGTGAAAAGTTCTTCAGCCGTGTAGAAGCGACATTAGTTCAGTTGCTGGACAAGCTCGAAGGTGAAATTGATCGTCTTGGGTCTTGTATCGACCTGGAAGAGGATGACGTCCCGAGAAGAAATACAGCGCAAGGGGCACCGCATCAGAAAATTTCAAACAGAAGTGAGCGTTTAGTTCTATTTTCTCATCAACACAGCGAAGATTCCTGTAGAGTCTGTAGGGAAGTGCGACGGTGATACAGCAAGGCAGAAGCATGACCCATAAGAAAAAGTGATTGAGAGACAAGACTGGATTCGGAGCGTGGAAATTTGTAACATGGAAAGAACAATTAAGCCACATAACTCGTCTCTTGAAATTGTGAGGCGTCAACTCCTCGAGTCTTTCAGCCAGATCGACCGTCAGATAAAACTTGTCTTGTTTGCGAAGATGCTTTTGGACTAATGCAGTGATTTTAGTCAACTCCTGTGCAATTTTCGGATCCGAGGGATCAAGAACCACAATAAAGTCCATGTCGAAACCGTCGAAAAATTGACTATCCTGTTCTCTTCTAGTAACACACAGGATTATGGGCTTTTTGAACATAGCAACCAAATGTTCGTAATCAGCTTTGGTCTTCACCTTGACAGTAGTGTGATTGTGAATTCGAGCTATCCCAGATACCGGGTAGATAGCTTTAAACATTTCGTTACATGACAGTACCGTAACCTCTTTGGGACTATAACGAATCCATCCTGGTTTCACTTCGAAGTCAAACAGGAGATAGTCTGAGAGGCAAGGAATCCTCTCCTTTTCAATAAGATCAGGTAAAGCCGACAGCGGACAGAAAAATAATCCTGCACTTCTTAAAACGTCTGTACTCATTGTGTAATGAAATCTCTATGTGCGTACACGATTTCTTCTAATTCAAATTCCTGGCCTCGTCGTTATGAAGTTTATATACCTTTCCCACTGGAATTTGCCAATAGTAAATACTGCGTTCTTGACTCACAGACCAATAGTAACTTTGAAATTTGACTGGCTGGCAGGTCATTTGCAAATCATTTAACAGCAACAAACATTGTGTCAGCTGAAATGCACACTGTATATTATAATGAAGTAAGTAATTATGCAAATTTAATGAAAAAACTGTCCTCGCAGCAACTGAATCGCATACAAGTTGAACACAATGACGGACAATTCAACAATAGCTCATTACCGGCGATCGGAACAAAGTCCTATTCCACTTTCAAAAAGGACCATAATACACGTCCCTTATGTTCGTCCTTCCATTATTTTGTGTAAGCATTGTCTTTAAGTTCTCTTGGGACGATCCTTAAGCTTGAAAACAATGGAAATTCGGGAAAAAACAACGGTTATACGCGTACGCATGTAAAACCAGGATAAAACGGGCAACTTGTTTTGGAACATTACTGCAGAAGGTCTTGAAAGTGATGTTGCGCGTTTTTTTTATACCCATGTTCAAACCTGCCTTGCAACAAATCAGTTTGTTGCAAAATGGGTTAATACTGACTACTAATTGGACAAATTTCGCGGGAGTAATACCATACAGGGCACTTAGTCACTTGCTGCCAAACAAGTTTTCCTTGGCCGGTAAAACCCGCAACACGCACAGATTTAAAAAGTAGAACTTCTCTCTACTTTCTCCTACAACCGAGTTGTTGCTAGCCAGGCTTGATTCATGGCTGGTAAAACGCGCAACATCTATTTTCAACTCGTTTTGCGGCAATCTTGCAAAACAAGTTGCTGGTTTTTGTTGCCGTTTTTCGGCGTTTTTCCGTATCCCAAATTTTACGTAGTGGTCGCGCAGGCCGGACAATAGAATTAAGGAATGTGCCTCAACCAACGCCCCCCGGCCCCCGTTCCTAGTTTCACTCCATCTGAGGGAATCCGGATTTTGCTTTTGGAATTCGGAATCCCACTGATGACTGCAGGTTTTTGTTGCCGTTTTTCCGTATCCCAAATTTTACGTCCTGGTCGCGCAGGCCGGACAGCATTGAATTAAGGAAT
>OZ037784.1:25814819-25887319 GCA_964035525.1 Porites cylindrica
AATTGATCGTTGATTATCGCATAAAACAAAAAACGCTTTCTGTAAGTCACCTTTAAGTTCTCCGAGCTATGATTTATATTCTGTCTTGGACAACCAAAAAGCATTGAAAACACTTTTCAGACTACTAAATACATTCAAAGTTGAAGAAAATTAAACGACTATTCAAGGACTTGCACAGAAATTTAAGGACTTTTCAAGGGAACATGGAATTCAAGGACTTTTCAAGGACTTCCACTAAAATTCAAGGACTTTCAAGACTGTCCGAACCCTGGGCTTAAGTTTAATTTCTTTACTGTAATCATTGTGTAAATCTTAGGTTATAGAATGTATGACCTACCCAAACATCATGTTAAAATGCACGTCAGATTTTGTCGGACACAAATAAAATTTAGTTGGACATTACCCAACGAATACCCTGGGTGCCAGAGACTGTTTTTATGCGTGGTTTTCGGGTTTCGGTCAAGTCTTTAAAGTGACTTGCGGGGAAGCCTCTTGTGACTTTAACCTTCGCCCTGCAACCGCCCCGAAACATCTCCGCCTCACTCAATCGCCGACCGAGCGCGAGAAAAAAAAACTGGTACCCACGGTATCCGGTGAACGACTGTTTTTTTGTAGCTCTGCGTCAATCTCACAACCCTATAGGTATCATGGACTTACCACACAACACCAGCACGAATACTAGAGGCAATGGTGTTCATCTTGTCAATGTCACTGGTGAATACGGACGCTGCCAAACCGTAAATGTTGTTATTGGCTCTTTCAATCAGTTCGTTCATATCCTTAAACTTCATAATTTGCATCACGGGCCCAAAGATCTAACACAACGAAAGTAACATGACAGTCAACACAAGTTTGAATCACTGCTTGACAACGATTGCTTCCTGCTTAGCAAACTCTGTCACTGTCAAACCATTTCAACCAGAGTACAGTACACAGACAGTCTGCGAAATACATGCACACAAATAAACAAATACCGTAACACTCCGAAAATAAGCCCCGGGGCTTATATTTTTCAAAAGCCCTTTTTGAGGGGCTTATATTCGGAGGGGCTTATGTACGGAGGGAAGTTTGCGTTTCAAAATCGATTGAGCTAGCTTATAGGTGGAAGGGGGGCTTATATTCGGAGGGGCGATTCCACGGAAGGTTTTTTGGGTTACGAGTTTAGGGGGCTTATATTTGGAGGGGCTTATACATGGAGGGGCTTATTTTCGGAATTTTACGGTATATTTAACAATTATTCCTCGAGCCCGAATGGGCTCTGAGTCAATAGCGGCCGAATGGGCTAGACTCAGAGGCTATGAGGGCGAGTAAAATCCAACTAGTTGGTCAAAAATATCGAGAATAAAAAAAATTAGCTAGTTAAAGCTAGACTGTAAGACGGAATCCATCAGGAAATTGAGTAGTTCTTATTTTCAGTGGACAAAAACCTTGTGCCAGAATAATTTAAACAATATCACATTCTTTTTTACATTTTTCAAGGGCTATAGATGTAATTAGTTATCCGTAATAACACCAAAGAAACTTTCTTATGGGAGCCCGGGTAAACGTATGTCAAATTTCACAAAATGACATCTTACAAATGAAATTTTCAGAATTTTACCTGTGTTTTCAAACTTCTTGTGAAATTTGACATTTCTTTTCTCGGGCTCCCATGAGAAATAGTCTTTGGTGTTATTACAAATAATAAATTGTATCTATAGCCCTTCAAAAATATAAAAAAGAATGCGGTATTGTTTAAATTATTCTGGTACAAGGTTTTTGTCCACTGAAAGCCAAAATTACTCAATTTTCTGATGGATTCCGTCAATCCTTTTTTGCAGCCAAAAAGCCCGCGTTTTTCGCTGCTAGTGGGCTATAACATATAGCCTAGTAGCAGCTCAACCAATCAGAACGCAGCATTGATGATAGACCACTAGTTGGATTTTACTAAAGATAGATATACTTAATCAGCGAAAATATTTTTACCACTAAGGCTATTCACAACCTCTATTCACGACCATGATCGGCGTTGTCAGCACGGGACAGGAGGGAAAAACAATTCGAGGTAGTCTTTGAGTCTCCTGTCTATGTTAAAGATGAAGAAGAAGAAAAAAAGGTAACAAAATTGCTTAAGACGAACCTCCTCTTTGGCAATTCTCATGTCATCCTTAACATCGGAGAACACAGTGGGCTGAACAAAGAATCCTTTGTCGCCATACCTTGCTCCTCCAGACACAAGTGTTGCTCCTTCCTGATTGCCACTCTCTATAAGCGACAAAATCTTTGTAAACTGCTCCTTGTCCACCTTCAAATTACAAGTAAAACAGTCAGTCAGCCTGGTTTTCAAGGAAACGATATTTAGTGCTAGTTTACAAATAGAGTAGAGCTGCCTCTTTGGAGCCAACGAGTGCGTTTCTTAAATTAGCATTTTAGCAATTACTGGATGAGGCCATAGTTAATTGAGTGGAATGGTTATGAAACCCGTCAGACTCCTTTGTTATATGTTTTTGTGGACCTGAAAGTGCACAACGTTCAAAAGAATTCCTATCATTTTGATTGTATTGACCAATAAAAACGTTGCATTAATTTATTCCGTAACAATTTGCCAACAGAAAACAAAGGATTGTGCACTTTCAGGGTGCTTCCAACATACACTGCAGCACTGTTGTTTTTATCATTGATGTTTGCCGCTTTTCATAACCAGTCTCCTCTAATAACTATGATGAGGCTGAGTAAGAATTGAAAAATTATGCCGACGTACAGCTGTGACGGGGTGTTACCCGCCTCGGCCGATAATTAACCCTTCGATATCTGAATTATATGATATCATACGAAAGCCGTCTCTCATAATTATTTTATTATTCATTCAAAAACTTCCAACCTAAAAACATGGTGACTTGATCTTTGTAAATTTTCGGTCTTTAAAACATTTAGCTGTTACTGGGCAGTTTCATTTAAAATAAAGGAATGTTAAGCAGACTATACAGTGAAAGATCATATTTCTAATACTAAACTAGGCAAAGGGGATCATTATTACATCCAAACATGGCACAAGGATCTTTTTCCCATTACAATCTTATTCTAAGAAAACTTTAAGAAAAAATGTCCCGAAAAGCGCTCGAAAATACAAACGAACTGTAATCATGCCCCCTGGGCATCCTATAATACTCCTTAAATCGAATTAATTCAATATGGCCGCCGTATCGGTAAAAAGGTCTATTGTACATGATTCACACCGTACCTGTGGTCCTTGCTCTGTCTTGAGATCAAAAGGATCACCCACCACTCGTTTCTGGGCTCTTTCCTTACTCCTCTCCACGAACTCATCGTAAATTGCCTCCTCCACATATGTGCGGCTCCCTGCACAGCAACACTGACCCTGATTGAAGAAGAGGGCGAAGTGGCTCTTGTCCACAGCATAGTCCATATTGGCATCAGCAAACACTATGTTGGGACTCTTTCCACCCAGCTCAAGTGTTGTGTTCTTAAGGTTCGATCTACCGGATGCTTGTTGGATCAAGTGGCCAATCTGTGAAAGGTAACACAAGTGTTGAAAAAGGTTTTTTAAAAAAGGTTTGTTTATGGTGTGAAGTGCAGCTAGTTTACAGGCACTTCTACTCAAGTAATTCTAGCCTGTTCTAGGGGTTCCGATACTAGAGCGCGGGCGAAAAATTGACGACGAAAAAAAAAGCACTTGCCCCGGTCTCCCCTCGTTTTTCCCCACGTTTGCCCGCGCACGATTTAACTCGCTCCTTTCCCCTGTCTTAACACCGCGCTCTGCTATCGGAACGCCTGGTAGAGGCCAAAATAATCAGAAAAAATAATCCAAACGGAACATAAAAATCCCCAACTGGAAAAAGGCAACCAGTTGGCTATTTTTACAAAAACGTTGCCGAGAATTTGAACTTGGGACGACCAAGAACAAACCCAGCAAATAGCCATGCAGAGCGGAACTCGAACCCTGGACCGCCAGATTGTGAGTACAACGCACTAACCACTCAGCCACGCTACCTCCTCATTGTCCCAGTGGGGGCATGCTGGTAATGCTCAGAGTTCTTTAAGTAAAAAAGGCTCAAAGTAACGAAAAAAACTAACGCACTTAACAATCTAATTATTGATTTTTTGGTCAAAAAAGCCGAGTGTATGCTGCACCCCATGTAACCCATGGCAAGGGTGAGAGAAGGGTTTTTTTACTGCTGTACGTTGCTGTATCACAGGATGAATTATAACAAACTCTGTACGGTTTTGTGTTAACTCGCTGAAAACTCGTTTATTACTTTTGCTCTTTGGCGACTAGGCATCTTAGTTTTGTTAATAAATGTAAAAATAATAATTTGCTGAGCATCCTGGATTTGACAGGCTCAGAGCACTGGGCTCCAACCAGTTTTCTTAAAGCACAGCCTTGCACCTCCGCGTCACTGTAACAGCAGAAATTTTGACTTTTATTTTTAAAAAACTTGCCAGAACAAGAAAGAAGACATGAAGTCACATTGATATATGTACTAGACTACGAGCAGTCTCTCTTTTTTCTTGGTCCATCGAGCAAAACGCTCGAGACACGCAAATGACCACGCGGGTTACTTAAGGTGTGAGACGGGAGAGGCTTCTCGGGCTGCCGCCCTCGTTTCTCGCGCGCGTGCACTCCCTTCACTAAATATGAAGAAAAATAGAGACTGCTCGCAGTCTATATATGTACATGTAAGAATTTACACAGTCTTGTATGCATGGTCTACCTCAGTTGAGCCAGTGAAAGCAATTTTGTCAACTTCCATGTGTTCTGCAATTGCCATTCCTGCTGTTGGTCCATATCCTGGTACCAAGTTTACAACACCTGGTGGAAAACCAGCCTGGAAAATACACACAGACAAAAAAATACAATTGCAAGCCTTTGACTTTAATAACATGCCTTCTTGATCTTGAACTAATAAGAAAAGTAGACATAATGAAGGACAGAAAAGCCGGGGCCAAAATAAAAAATGCCCCCTTGATTTACATGTACATGTATACTGCAAGATCAAATAATTATTCTTTTCCCTTAATTCCTTCACGAGAAAACATTTGAACATTTCAGTGGTACACAAAACAGTCAACTAACGATGTGGGAACTACCGTAAAATTCCGAAAATAAGCCCCGGGGTTTATATTTTTCAAAGGCCCTTTTTGAGGGGGTTATTTTTGGAGGGGCTTATATTCAGAGGGGCTTATCTACAGAGGGAAATTTGCGTTTCAAAATCGATTGGGCTAGCCTTATAGTTGGAAGTAAATTTACCGTTTTCGCTTTGTTTTACTTTGTATTTGAGGGCAATTTTCCAAGCACAAGCCCCAGGGGGGCTTTTATTCGGAGGGGCGATTTAACGAAGGGTTTTTTGTGATACCAGTTTGGGGGGGCTTATTTTTGGAGGGGCTTATGCACGAAGGGGCTTATCTTCGGAATTTTACGGTAACTTACTTTGTGTCTTAAGAATAAATACAATCATGGCCACCTAAAGAACAAATGGAGATAAGAGAAATGCAGATGTCAACGTGCTTCAAGGGAACCGCCCATCTTTTTTGCGTTTTCATCATTTGGAATCTTTGCTGGAATTTGTGTCCATACTCTCATACTATCATGCAGAAAAACGTTTTTGACGGAGGAGTGCTAGATATTGATAAAAAAGATTCTCGAAAATTTACATGTATGTTTCAAGACACTGCTATACTGACAAATTCACTAACCAGAGACAAATAATGCCATCTTTTCTTAAAAAGAGGTAACAGCTACTGTAATTTACTAATTATGGAAAAAAATAAATTCACTAGCTATACATGTACCTCTGCAATAAGTGATGCAACATACAATGCAGTGAGGGGTGTCTGCTCAGCGGGTTTCATTACCACTACATTCCCAGTAGCAAGAGCAGGGCCAAGTTTCCATGCCTGCATTAACAATGGGAAGTTCCAAGGAATCACTTGACCAACAATGCCAACTGGTTCATGACGTGTATAACACAAGAAGTCACCATCTAAACAAATTCAGATAGCAATATAGTTGGATCCCTACAGACAGAACCAAGCAGCAGACTGTTGCTTTTACTGTACATGTATATACCAAAAACCAGGATTTTGTATAAGGGGATCGACAAAATTATGCTTGTGGTTCAATTTTGTCTTTTTTTCAGACTAATAAAACATGTACATTATTTTTCTAGGTTATAACACCTGCCAATCGACTTTTTTAGTGGTGAAAGGTAACAGGTTAAGGTAAGGATTTTTCATAATTAAAGGTAACGATTTTTCGTAGGAGACCCAATCATCCAGCACACTATATGTCAGGATGTTTAAAGGTTGCCAAAGATGTTCCAGAAATTTCTGAAGGCAAAATTAAATTTCAGCTTGATTTTTTTAAACCTAAGTTGAAGGTTGATTCTTTTAATCTCCTTGCGGTCTCCTTACCTACATGTAATTCTAGAGTAATAACGGACTACAGTCAACTATTTCTACGACCAACACCTTGGGAACTAGTACTATAAAGTATGTCTCGTCTTGGGAGAGATGTCCGGCTAATAGATAGTCAAATAAAGGGAATAAAGAAAGCCAGGGATCAACTCTAGAGGTGTCCGTTAAGAAAGAGTCAACTGTAGATCAGCCATTATTAGTAAAATCCAACTAGTGGGCTATTATCAGTGCTGCATTCTGATTGGTTGAGCTGCTACCAGGCTATATGTTATGGCCCACTAGTAGCGAAAAGCGCCAGCTTTGAAAACCAAAACAATGGTGGCTGAATCGCGTTTTGCTAGCTACAGTGGTTTTAACTCGATATTTCTGACCAACTAGTAGGATTTTACTAAAACAATTATTCCTCTCGCACTCATAACCTCTAAGTCAATAGCCCATTCGGCCTTCCGCCTCATGGGCTATTGAGTCAGAGCCCGTTCGGGCTCGAGGAATAATTGTTAATTAACCTGGGTGAAATACAGTCATACCTCCCCTAATGGCCACCTCTACAGTGGACACCTCTTTATGACTCTTGTTTAACCCTTTAAGCCCCAAGATCCAAATACAAATTCGCCAGACTGATCTCCATACATTTGTTTTAAGAATAGCTGAGAAAATTTGGTTTAGGATCAAATCATTCTCCCTTTGGTAATCGATTTATTAATTCTCATAACCTTTACTCTTAATGATCTGCTGATGTTGTTAGGAGAAAATTGATGTTGGCCACTCTTGGGACCTGAGGGGTTAAAACCTCTCTACAACTGCCACCTCTTTACAACGGCCACTTTCTTCTGTCTCCAAGGTGGCCGCCCGCCGCCGTTGTAGAGAGGTTCAACTGTAACATTTTAACTGAATACAATTTTGATCTTACATTGTATATGTACATTCAGGGCTGTCACTAACGGCCCAGAGCCGGGGATTTCCCCAGGCTACTATGAGCGTCAGCCCCATTTCTTTCATACATGGGTAAAAAACAAAAGGAAAATGGAATCAAAAGAACTTCTTTCCTGGGCAATTCCCCTCCTACTAATTACATATACCCAACAGCTTGAAATACTATACTATAATACAGATACTATCATACAATACAGATACTATAATATAATACAGATACTATAATAAGCCACTGAAGTATTATTCTTTCATAGGCATCCATTCTTTCAATAAAAAAAAAAAACAGTGTTTATGACCCAACTCACCAATTGGAATTGTCTTGCCATGGATCTTATCTGCCCATCCAGCATAATATCGATAACACTTTATGGTCAATTTTAAGTCTATATCAAAAGAGTCACTAAATGGCTTGCCATTATCCAAGGTCTCCAAACTCTACAGATAATTGTGAGCAAAAAAATCCACTCCACATTAACTACATGTATAAGAACCAAGCAGACTGATCAATAGAAAAAAACCCTACTAATTTAATCACATTACTAGCTACACATTAACAATGTGGGGAGGGGAGGGGTAGGGGGTCCTTAAAGATAACAATATGGTACGTGCCTCCATATCTATAGGGATTATGGTTTAGGACTTCCTTTCCAGACCATATGGTGTCAAGCCTTTAAAATGAGAGAGTTCTACAATAAGGTATTAATTGGCCTTAATTTCTTAGTGGAATGGTTATCATTGTGAATTCTGCATCCTATTTTTTCCCCAACATGTAAATCAGCTGGGTCAAAAATTGCAATCACGGTGGCACACACATGTATTCACCTGTACCCCGGGATTTTAAAGCACTTACAGCAAGATAAGCATGGTCACGTTCAAGCAAATCTGCCAGTCTGTTTAACAAATTTCCACGTTCTGAAGCATCCATTGTTCTCCAAGGACTACCAAGTTTAAAGGCCTCCTTGGCTGCCTTTACAGCAACGTCAACATCAGCCTAAAATAAAATAAAATGAGATGAAATAATTGTCACATAAACAAATGAATAAAATTCTGCATCAGTCAATTCCAGCGTCGCCCATCAAAAGCTTGGGAAGAGCCCCAGGGTTGGCAAATGCCTGGCCCCTGGGCAGCACAAGATTTGCAAATGCCCCACCCCCGGGACTGACAATGAGGGTAAATGCAAATGGGGTTGCGGGGGGGGGGGGGGGGGGGAGACCTGGGTGCAGCTGGAATTGACGGATGCATTGATATACAATAAGGCAAGTGTAATTACTCATTTGGAGGGCTGGAGCCTGCTCTTCACTTTGCTTAGAATCAGTCAAGATTCATGACAACTCAAAAAACTGCACATGCACTTTTGTCCAGGCAAGCAAATTGAAACAAGGTCTGATAAAAAATGAATATGCATCCCTGATAATAACAATATAAATTTTTATATGTACTTCACTCATAAACTATAATTCCATCTTTAAGTTCCTACAGCTGTACATTATGTACACTTTTTGTATTAAACAAAAATACATACATGTAATCCTGATTTATTTAACACACCTTGTCACCTTCAGCAACTTCACATATTTTCTCTCCTGTGGCAGGGTTAATTGTTGGAAATGTCTTGCCACTGACAGAGTCCACAAACCTGTTGTTGATAAAAACCTACAATGACAAAGTTTGAGAGTTAGGTGAAACATTTAGGGCCAAATATTTAAACGAAGTCTAGCTTGAGCTGCAGTTTAATAAATCTTTGAACCTCCAGATCTCCTCTTTGGTGGGTTGTTTTAAGAAGATTAATGCTTTTCTAGTCTTCTCTATTTGCTTTCATAAAAATGTTCACAAAAAATGATGTTGAGATAAAAGTTTTGGGCAAATTGAAAATGACACAGAACACGGTTTTGTTAAACATTTGCTAAACTATGTTTAAATATTTGGCCCTTACTGTTCAGGATCTAAATTTTTCAGCTTAATTCTGGACTTAATGGCTACATGCTGACAGCCTCGACCTTCATTAGTCATTAAGTGACTAGAAACTGTAACAAGAGTGAGAATTCTGCAGTAAACTAATAAATTGCTTACCGTTATGCTTTGGAAACTCTGGTGAGATTTTTCTGTCGATGGTAAGCACCCTTCCCATATCACAGCATGTTCACTAGGGAACGTTAGCATTGCTGTCTTGTAGCATTAACAGTGAAAATGTGGCCACTTACAGAAAGAACAAATTTTCTGTTTTTTTTTCCAAACTATGATGTGTTTGAAAATTGCTTAAAATGTCAAAAATGTAGGTGCTCACGAATTTCCCTGGAGTAGAAATAAAATTCTTGGATACCTCATTCAAGTTTAGAGGAAGAAGGAAAAATGCATGATGTCCTCGATCCACCATAACATCATGGCATAAGAAATTTCATGTCACTGTTGTGCAGTGACAGCAAAAAAGTGTTCTAGAATGGCCAAAATTATTGTTTGGCTTCTAAAACCCTTTGCTTGCAGCCTCATTAACAGGGTATATAAGCTTACCTGGTTGTATTTTACTTCTGGGCTATCATCAATTTGGACCTGCAAAAGGGAAAATTAAGGAATGATTTTCATATTAATGTCTGGCTCTTAATTATATAGTAATCATTACTAGGTAAGTTAAAGTAGGGCTGTCACTAAAAACGGATTTGAAGTTGCCGGTTATGCACAGTAAGCCATCAAGTACTAGAATAAGTCTGAATTGATCTGCTTGGTTAATTGATTTCATATTTTCCTTTTGTTTCCTAGCTATGAAAGTAGGGAACTCTATTTCCCATAATAGTATTTAACCTAATTCATGGTCATGCTCATAGTATAAGGGGCCCCCTGCCTCTGTGGAACCCAAGGGTTTCGGCTACAATCAAAGTAGCCAGCAGGTGTGAATAGAGTAACCCACTGTATCGAACAAGGTCCATTTGTTTTCTTCTAGGGGGACTTGAGGGCATGCTCCTCCAGAAAATTTTGAAATTCCAAAATCCTAACTTGCATTTTCTGGTGTTCTGGGTACTAAGTTGAGAAAAAAAAGGCACGTTTTTCAATCAATCAATAATAACAACACTAAAAAAAATTATTTCAAGTTTCAATTTACCAGCCAAATGCACAATCAACTCTTACAAGGAAAGACCAAATGACAAGAATATGTAAATTTGCACATAACCAAATTCTGCACAGTAAACCTATAAAGAATTGTGTGAAAAAATGACTGAAATAAATTATAGCGTTTGCATAACTTAAAAGCATAACATAAAACCAGTGGGCGTTTGTGAAAACACATAAATACAATTTCATTCGGATTAATGATATATTTTCTGTTCATGACGTTATTAGAACTAAGTTGCTTTTTTGTTTGGAAAAAAAAGGAACCGATATCTCTGATCAAAGTAGTCAACATGTTTCATCGGTCATCACTGCTTATTGAAACCCCTGGGAACCTGTAAGATCATAAATATTTGCCTAAGGAACATACAACACTGTGCAAGCAAGTAATAAAGAAAGCATTTACTGAGAGCTACCCATAGTATACAAGTGTTTCACTTCTCTTCTTCACTTAATGACTGATGCATTCATTTAACAAGCTGTAAACTGCCCCCTGACTTACATAATCTAACGTCCGCTTGACCTGTCATATTAATAGCCAACATTTACCAGACGGGAATCAAATTTTGGCACAAAAAAAGTCTCTTTTGAAATTAATTTAGGGAAACGAAAATTTTTAAATACGTCTATGTTCAGATGGCGCTTCCTAAAAAAGAAATTTTTTCATGTATTTTTTTTGTGATGAAATACTGCTAGCTGGAGCTGCCGTACCTTTATTTTTAAAGAATTAACTGATAAAAGTTCGTTGACTTTGTTCTCTGCCGAAAGCAATGACAACAAAAATTAGGCTGGTGCACTATATTTCACGAACTAAAAAGTGTTGCGAAAGCGAAGATCGCTCGGAATAATTCGCAGGTTTCTGAAGGAGGAATTACAGTCAAACCAGGTCAAGATGCCATTCCGAATTCATAAATTGATTATTTGAAAAGTAAATCCATTTGTCCCTTCTGTAACTTGTACCCAGTGTCAAACGGCATTCAAATGAACGGTGATTTTTTGACTGCAACTTTTTAGTATACGATGATATGGAAAATACTTCAATGGATAAAATTTCTATTTAGACATTCTTCAAATTCAAGAAAATAGAGCCGGCAGAAATTTCATAGTGAACTTGCATGTGTATTTACTGCTTATTACGCAAGCAAAAATGCAGACTGAAAACAACAACAACTATTAAACAGATGGGGGCATTTTGGCCAATCAGAACAGTGCCAATCATCTGTATTGTTTCCTATCCAATCAGAAATAGTCCAGATTCTGGCTTTTTTGCATGTGAACTGTGAAAGGATTGTATCATGCCCTCCTCCCAAAAACAGATTACAGAGCTAAAGGGAGAGCATGATCACAGGCTTGCCATTATTATGTTTCAATTACCAATCAACTGATTCAACATGTGCATGCATTTATGTACCTAAAATTTGAATTGCTAATAAATTACCAAACTGCATACTCCAAATAGTGCCTATTGTGCTATATTTTAGGTGCACTCATCGTTTGTTAATTCAAATTTTAGGTTTTGTCAACTGAGTAAACTGCATACTTCAAATAGCACCTATTATGTCTTATTTAAGGCGCATTTCTTGTTTGTAACATGATTTTTATTTTTTTCAAAGTGAACATGTTCAAACTATATATATTAATGGACGGATATACAACAACTTCAGAATACCCCGCTACCTGTCACAACGCCTCAAAGAATGATGAGGTATAACAATGGACACTTTTGTTACTCCACAACACAAACTACGTAAATTAGATTTTCGGACTGAATCTCCACAAAGAATTATGCCTCACAATGATAACGATAATTTTTTATATTATTAAGACGATTTTAGTATACTTTTATTGCTGAAGTTTTAGTTAGCTTGTTTGCACGACCCCATAAGCGGCAACGCTTTAATCACCATCGTGTTAACATGAAAGTTATTGTATTGTATTGTATTGTATTGTATTGTACTGTGCTGAGCATTTTGAAGTTTAGCTTTATGAAAAGTTCAAACGAGGGAAGTGTCAACAATAAGGTCTCTTAATCTAAATTATCGTTTACAATGTCACCGTGACTTTAAGCAAATAATTTATACTTTGGAAAGACGATGCGCTACAGTTCTTAAGTTGCAAACGACCTGACTGATTCATGACATTTAAATTATTTAGCCTAAGGCATGTTCTCATAACAGAGCCACAAAATCATTTTTACATTAAGCTTAACACTTTCAGTCCATACATTATGATTCTGGGATAAGTCATTTTCACAAGACTCGAAAATAAAATAGCGCCAAACAGAGAAGGCAATTTTCACCTCGGCTAACGTGGCGTAGGAAAACCTGTTGACGGCGGAAACAGGGGCAAACCTCAAACTCCTGGCGGCGAAAATTCCACGCGAGAGTGAACGAAGAGGAAGTCGTAACGCCATGGCAAAACAACTGTAAACTGCGGAGAAAATAGATTCAAATGCTGAGGTCTGACAATGAAATAAGCGTCAATATAGTGTTTTCTCTTTTTTTTTAAGAATTACAGGTAAACGAAAGAGCGTCGACATAAATTTTGAGTGCCAAGGGGGGCCAAAACATCCGAGTACATTTTCCACTTAGCTATTGCAAACAACGTCTGATGCGGAATGATTAAGCATTTCGCTAATTTAGCCCACATTGGTACAAAATAATAAGTAAGCTTTTTGTTAAAATAAGCTAAAGTATGACAATTTAGTAATTATAGTAATCTTAACTGATTTTTTTCTATCAAATGAAAACGAAACGGATGAGACATCATCATGTGATTAGAATTCTAGAATGACCTTGACAAGCTTTCAGTTGAGCCGATAAAGCAAACGTGAAAAGAGCTTTTTGTAGAAGCATTTCAGTTTTCTAAGAGTCACAAAACACTAAAATAAACTTAAACACGAGAGAGCGTCGACATAATTTTTTGTACTTCAGAAAGTAAAAGGTATGTAAACCGAAAATAAGGATGGCAACCTCACCTCAACTGTTCGTAGCTCCGCAAGCTGCTGGTTTCTCATCGGCTTCGTGGCGTGCGCGCCCCCAAAACACCCCTTCGTTCCCAGAGCCTTCAGTCCATCTTAGCCGACGGGAGACTAAGAATAAGCACCATGAGCTCCTGGTTTGGACTAACAGACATTATCGATTTTTAAGAAGTCCTTACGAACGTGGACTCACCATTAATAATTAATAATAATAATAATAATTTTGTTAATAATAATTAATAAAACTTTATTCATAGATTTAAAAAAATAGACTATTTACAGATTCAAGAATATGAATATTAAAATATATACCCTATGTACATTCTTCTTGTGTAATAATAATAATAATAATAATAATAAGGAAAATAATAATGTAATAATAATAATAATGATAATAATAAGGAAAAATAGGTCTCACCTCCAAAAAGAATGCAAAACCATCTCTGTAGCAGGTTTGATTAGCTACATGGAGAAAAAAAAGTCGGAGCTCCGAAAGTTAAAACGTGGGTTTGACAGGAAAAAGAAACAAGAGGTCTCGCGTGTGATTAACCAACAGTTTAACACGGTCCCTGGAAGAGTGTTTGCGAATTTGAGTGAGATGTTGAAGAAGGACCCAGAGAATGAGCGGCCAAGATATAAAGATCCTGGAAAACGTGCTCGAGATGATTCGCGAATGTTTGAAAACATTGAAGAGGCGAGCGGGTTTTGGAGAAAGCTGTGGGAAGAGAGAGGGACTGGGAATAAGAACGCGGCCTGGTTGCAGGAAGTAAAGCTCGCGATCCACGAGCAAGTACCACCACCGACAGGCGACGAATGGGCTCTCGAAGTAGCGGAAGCGGTCAAAGTCCTGTCCAAGAAGCGCAACAGGAGTGCGCCAGGGCCTGATAAAATCACCAACTTTTGGTGGAAACGTGCTAGCACCCTACAAGAGGGTGTGGTCGAGAGCTTCAAAGAAGTTTCTACGAGCGGCGAAGATTACCCCGAGTGGTTTTCTGAAGGGAAAACCTCCCTCATTCCGAAAGAAGGCGAGTTCCTCAGTGAAAATCAAAGACCTATTGCTTGTCTGAATAACATGTATAAGCGGTTTACATCTTGCCTCCTGGCTCCCATGGACCAACACCTTGAACATTATGGCCTGATGGAAGGCCAGCAAAGAGGAGCGAAATCAGGGTGTTTCGGTACAATGGATAACTTGCTAATCGATAGAGCAGTAATGCTGGATTGTCACAGAGGCAAACGGAATTTAAGTATGGCATGGATTGACGTGCGCAAAGCCTACGACTCCGTCGATCATGATTGGTTATACGCAATGACTGACGTACACAGGCTTCCCGTCTGGCTGGGTGAGGTTATACGCAAGTTGTGTGCGAGCTGGAATACTAAAGTAGTAGCTACAACAAGGCAAGGGCGAGAGACTTCTAGAAAAATAAGGTTCATGAAGGGTCTATCCCAGGGGGACGCTTTGTGTCCTAGACTGTTTACACTGTGCCTGAACCCTGTAGCGTGGCGCCTGCGGGCAACAGAGGGATACCGGTGATCCAAGCCTATAGGAGTCAAAGTCACCGATCTCCTGTATATCGACGACCTCAAGGTTTTTGCTGCCTCCGAGAGCAAGCTGAATCGAGTGCTGAAAGAGACTAGAGGAGCGATGCAGGACATCGGCCTCCACTGGAATCAGAAAAAGTGCTCAGTGGTACACGTGAAGAGGGGAGCCCAAGTGCTAGACGAGTCTGGTATGAGGATGGACGAGACAACTACCATCACGGCTCTTGGGGGAAGGAAAACACTACAAATTCCTGGGGGTGCTAGAGAACGTTCGACAGGATGAACGGCTGGCCCCAGCTTGCGCGGCTAAAGAGTATCTACGCAGGATATCTATTATATGGTCCAGCCCCCTGTCTGATTGTAACCGTGTGCAGGCATCTAATCAGTATGCACTCCCGGTCCTGCGGTACCTCATGTGGACACAGCATTGGTCTCTATCAGAGTTAAGAGATGTGGACAGAGCAGCTCGGAAGATCATAGTTGAGAACGGTGGCAAGCACCCAGCAAGCCTGACTTCTTTGTTATATCTACCGAGGGAGAAAGAGGATATAGGCCTGCGATCAGTCGAACACGAGTACAAGATCACTAAAATCAAATCGCTACTGAAATTGTATCAGAACCCGGACCAGAATGTGGAAGCAGTTAGAGAATTTGAAGAACACGCCATGGCATCAGGCCACCAGTCGCTCGTAAAGGAAGCAGCTAAGTACGCTGAAGAACTCAACATCACACTTCAGCTTGATACCCTAAATCCTGTGTGTGTTACAACAGAAGGAAAGGTGGTAACTGCAGCAAGAGCTGGGAATCTGTTGAAGCAATCTCAAGAGAAGCAGTTCTTGGAGATCGCTAAAGACAAAAAGTGGCAAGGAACGTTATTCCGTATCAGATGGGAAGATGAGAGCCTAAGCATAACCAGCTGCTTTGCATGGTTAAAAGGTTGGGCTACATGCCCTACACATACCATCGCGGGCATGTATGAATTGTATGAGCAGTTGTTACCTACGAAGCTCTACACAAAGGAGAAGACGCAAACCTCCACCGACGGCGAAGTTCTATGCAGTTTATGTGGGAAGGTAGCTGAGAGCGTTGCACATGTACTGGCTGGCACAAACCAAGTACCTATACAGGCATAATGCAGCTTTGAAGATTCTGTTTTTTGAGCTCCTGCGAGAGCATGGGTTAATGGAAGAGGTTCCACCATGGTACTCACCGGTGATGCCAAAACCAGCCTACCAGAACACCACGAGTGAGGCGTTTTGGGATATTCCCATCTATGCAGAGCACAACGAAGTTAGAGCAAATCGGATCGACGCGCGACTTGTCAACCACGAGAGGAAAGAAAGTCTGCACAATTGAAATGAGCTGCCCATGGATTGAGAGTAGAGCTAAGAAAGATGAGGAAAAGACACTCAAGTATGGGCCCATGATGTGGGAGCTGAAGCATGCAGAGATACAATGGTTACAGGGTTGAATAGTACAACGTAATAATTGACGTACTGGGTGGTTACTCTAAACACCTAGAGAAGTCGGTGAGGAAGCTACTTGGAGCGAGAGCACGGAGCGTACTTGAGCGGATGCAGAAGTCGGTCATCTCAAACACTTTAAACATTGCCAGAACATTTAAGATAAATACCTAGTTAGGGCGCTATGGACTTCAGCTTTTAGGTTTTTGTTTTTTCTCTAGAAATCTAGAAACACAAGCTTGCTGACGTTTTTACTTAGTTTTTTTTAGGACATTAGAGTGTGATATTATTATAAATATGTTTTTAGTAGAGATAGCGAAGGTTTTACAGAGTATCAGAATTTAATAATATTCTAAATTGGCTTTTTAAGTGGAGAGATTTATATCACTATGTATAAGCTTTTAGTAGAGATAGCGAAGGTTTTACAGAGTATCAGAATTTAATAATATCCTAAATTGGCTTTTTAAGTAGAGAGATTCATATCACTATGTATTTTAGGATTGTATTAGGTTTCGTATCGACCTTTTTTTACTTCTAAGTATAGCTTTTCAAGTGGTGTAGGTTACGCTATGCGCCCTATACTACTCATAATGTGGACAGCATTCCAAAGTTTCCTACTGCGACATAATAATAATAATAATAATAATAATAATAATAAAAATAATAATAATAATAATAATCAGAAAGGTGCTGGAAGTCTGTGGTCTCGGAATGAGACTTGACTGGATATTTCTCCCCAGGGAAAATCCCTGTGCTAAATTTTACATAATAATAATAATAATAATAATAATAATAATAAAGTCTTTATTCATCAAAAGATAAAAGTACATATCTTTTGTTACAAGTAAGTGTAAGAAATTTTAAAAAGTTAAAAAGTAAGAATTAAAAAAAAAGTCTAGTATATCACATAGCTAATTCATATTTAAAAACTAAACGAGTAATAAAAGAGTTTTTAAAGCCTATAGTGTGAATCTTAGGTTTAAAACAAGTTTCTTTCCTAAGATTGTAAGGATATGTAGGGATTTGTTAGCTTTAATAAGTTTGTTCTTCACGTACACTGAAAATTTGCTGTCACATTGGAAGGTGACACCCAAAATCTCAACTTCTTTACAGCTTGGTATCATCCCAGGTGAATAGAGGTCGTTGTTGCCTCTCTTTTTGATTGTCAACTCTTTACATTTGCTTGGGTTGCAAGACATTCCATCATCGTCCAATCTAAAAACTGTGACACTAACTGATCGGAGTAGTTTACCTCCTTCCATACAGGAGCAATAATTGTCGAATCATCAGCGTACTTAAATAGCGCGTCATGATTACCTAAAGTGATGTTAAGATCAATGACAAAGATGTTAAAAAGATATGGACCGCTAACGCTACCTAAAGTTCCTTTGTTAACCGGTTTCCAGTCACACTCAAAGTTGTTGCAACATACCCTTTGTTTTCTATCCTTTAAAAAGTTCAAGTACCAATTGGTAATATATGGATTCAGTGGCAGCTTTTTTAATTTATTAGCAAGAAGTTCATGTTTCTCCATTAGCATATAATTTCCCGTTTTTGGCATACAATTTCTCACGCGGAAAAGTCATTCCCTGAATTTATTGTATGGCTACAATAATAGTACGCGCACTCCGATTGGCTGTTTTCTTGTGATGACCGGGCATTGTTTTCTTTTATACAATGATGTGAATGATACGTGCGGTGTGATCTTTACCCATGATATAGTGGAGTACAGATACTTGGACGGATGTCGCGGGAAAATTCTTTTCTTAGTTTTGTTCAATATGGCGCATGGTTTTGAAAATGTTTGTGAGATAATTTTGGATTAAACAGATGAACGCCTTGTAAAAAGTTTATTGATAAAGAAGAAAAATGGAGAAACGGAGACAAAAAGAGTTCTTGACAACTTGAGAATGCCTAAAGTGCAAGAAATCTTCACAACAGTTTCTGTCGTTTGTCGTCGCTACGAGAGGCTCCCTGTTTTGCAAATGTTTTCGCCATCATTCTGCCTTGAGCGAGTGAAGATGTTGAAAAACGTTTCGAAGAAACGTCATGAATACAAGCTGAGACAAGGAAGAAAAGAAGAGGCCGAGACAAAAAGAAGCATTTGGGACTTAAAAAAAAATCCTCGAACAGTCAAGGGATACAATGCGGGTGTGTGTATCAGTCTTAATACTTTTCTGATCAATGTATAAAACAAATCAGTAGGTTATATGTTGCCATGGATCTGTTCATTAATAGGCGGATTTAGCAACAGAACGGGAACGTCATTTGACGACGGGAAAGCGCGCAGAAAGGACTAAACTCGACTTCCGGTGCCCAATTTGCCGCACAATCATTGGTCAACCCAGTTGTTTGATTTGCGCGAGCCGTCGTCAACTGACGTTCCGTTCTGTTGCTAAATCAGACAGAAGACGTCAAAATGTGGTAAAAACATCAGTGACACACTCGCCTGCGGCTTGTGTGCCACTTTTTATTTATTTTTTTTAAACCACATTTTGACGTCTTCTCTGATCTATTACTGAAGAGACCCACAGCAACATGGAATGTATTTCAATTGTTAAGTAATGATCGGGTATTATTAGCTAAGTGTCCAAGGCATACACAATCTGTGTTTAACTTGATAGTGGACATCCTTTTATACAATGATGTGAATACTACCCGCTCTGTAATTGGTCGTTGCCCATGATCTACATGTATTAGAATACAGATACATGGATGACGTCACTGGAAACTTGTTTTCTTTGTTTTGTTCAACATGGCGCGCAGTTTTGAAAATGTTTATGAGATTATTTCAGACTAAAGCAAGTGAAAGCCTCGAGAAAGGCTTAGCAGGAGCTATTTACAAAGAAGAGAACCGGAGACAAAACGAGCCCTTGACTACTCGACAATATAAACTAAGGCTTGAAAAACCACTGCAAAAACCCTGAACGAACAATGTAGCTCAAAGTTGGATCAAACAAGATCGTGATGGAATTGAAATCAAAAAGGCTACTGCAAAGACTGATCAAACAACGTGAAAAAGGCTGAGGTATACAATACTTTCGGCGACTGGCCAATAAATACCAGTCTTCATCAGGTTTATTAGGAAAAACCACGAATATGCAGAATATATACTACTGTAAAATAATAAACGGAAGTTACATGGTATGACCTGGTAAGGTGTGGCTGCTGAGAAAAATAAACCGAAAAGAGGATAAAGAGTACATAATGATTAATATTCGTCACGTTTGTTCATACCCAGAGGCTCGATGGTTTCGGCTTATGAATGAGATGAGCCTCACTTGCTTTCCTAAGGCAATCGCGTTCATGATATCTAAGTATTTCAATTGGAATTAGTAACATATGGGAAAAAGAGTGGCTATTGCTGAGAAAGTGTTCTGAAACTGCGGTTTGGATGTAACTATCGGAGGGGTTAAGTATAGGGCGTCTATGTTCATTAAAACGGTCCTTGAAGCGGCGTTTGGTTTCCCCAATGTATTGCATTTTAAAAAGGAGGCATTGAATCATGTAGATAACGTTGACAGTATTACAAGTAATGTGAGATTTGATTTTGTAGGTTTCACCCGTAAAGTAGAAAGTAAGGAACTTAAGCACCAGACGTTCTTGATTCAAGAACGGCATGGCTGGCCGCACAGAACTGAATCGGGGACGCGGTTTACGCGCCAAATACAAATCATTAAGCAAACCAACGTGAAACCATCACGAACGCCGACAGAATAATTCATTTGAAAATGTCTTTCAAAGATTTGTGTGAAGTTTTGTTTCTTTCTTACGAAGCCGAAAACATGATTTCAGACGAAGCATTTCTACTTTTGTATGACGAATACTCTTCGACGAACCCAGAATTTGAACCTCTGCAACTCAAGAATGTCTTGATATGCGCAGTGGCTGTCGTGCTGCAAAAATATTGCCGGTTGGCGTCTGTGGTACCAAGAACGTCTGGTGGTTATAAGTTCCCTAGTATCTGATGGTCACCGTACAGCCGTGGACAAAAGGGGCATGTGGTGCAGTTCCTGCAGATGCACCGAAAAGAACCGGGAGTGGCCCGGGCATTGTTACAATTATTAGTCTCTGGCAATTGGGCTCTAACAAGAATAGTAGCTTACCACTGGCAAAGCGATTTATATACGAAAGAGATCTTGACAAACAATCAACACGTGAAATATAATTCAATGAAACATTTAAAAGGACAACAGCTTTTATTCACGGTGACATATATTTAGAGTGAAGTGTCTCTGAAAATCCTGAATCACGAATTAAGTCCAGTAGATTTAAGCCTAAAGTTTTAAGCCGCCTTCGCCGTGTTTGCTATTTTTCAAGACGAACTTCAGGCAAGAATATCGCTCAAAGCTTTCTTTTTACAACTAATAGGATAACTAAACTATTCTTCAGAACGTTTTCTTTCTAGTTGCCGTCAGAAAATGTCTAAAGACTTTTTAAGTTCTGTTCTAGGTCAGATCATTGTCTCAAACCTTACAAATGTTCGTAAAATGACGAAATGATAAATGAAATAAACGAAACTGATCAGTACGGTCACAAAATCATTATGCTATGAAATAGTTGAAAACCAGTTCCTAAAGTAATAATAATAATAATAACATATAATATAATTTTGAAAGCGACGATAATGGCCATGACATTTCTTGCTCGATTTCCCGCCAAGTAAATATAACATACTCCTCCCGACGGGCTGACACCTTGTTCCCTTCCCTCCCCCCACCCCTTACAAAGAGTGTTGGGGCGGACGTACCCTGACGTCATTACCAAAATTTCTCGGATGGATAGTTTACGCACACACGTGGAGCTCCGCTATTACGTGGTTTCTGCGGTTTTGTTGATGTTGTTCATGTCGTTGTTTGTGATATTTTCATTGTATTAAGTTGCCTCTTTGGTTTTATTTGTTGATGGTTGTTAATGTCGTTGTTAGGTAGGGTAGTTTGTGATATATCACCTCCTGGGGTTTACCTATGAAACACTTGCCAATCACTACATGTAGTGTTCTTAGTTCTATAAGTATTGGGGGTTTCTATACGATGCGTTATGTTCTTTGGTTGCTGGCTTTTTTTGGAAAAGGAAATTCCCAAGAACATTAATAGCGATGGTTAATGAGACAGGTGTTTCAGCAACTGTCACGAGAATCAAGCCTAACACACGAGTCAACTGATTCATGTCATTACACTTAAAAAAAATACCCCATTTCTACTTGTTACAACCCTTAAAAGAAAAAAAAATAGTAGAATTAACGATGCATAACCTCACTGTACTATGTGTAAATCGTAGGGCAATACTAGTGTAACACACTTTTTGGTGACGCCCAAAATTTATCTTCTTTAATCATAAACTGAAAGAATGAGAAAGTTTGGCCTTTTTTCAGTGTGAGTAACAGTTGCGCGTTCATGGACGAAACGATTTCGCAATGCCAGTTTGGCCCTTCTCGGAACGCAAAAAAGGTATCAGTTACTGGAGCTGGCCTCTCACGAGAATGGTCCTCTTAAGTGGCCAGTAGAGATGTAAGGATTAAATGGCTGCTTACTGGGGCCTCCCCAACTACAAATGAACATTGGAAATGCCAAAAAAATGTTTGTTACTGTTTGACTATACTGTTGTTCTGACAATGCGTGCTGTAATTCAGTCACAAGCATAAAATTCACTGAGTGGTGTTTTGAAGTGTAACCTGATGTGTCGAAAAAAAGACTGATATAAATTCATTGCCTGGTTATTGTTTGTTGAAACAAAAGAAATGCCCTATAATAACTTGTGGGAATTGTGCTTGTTTTTAAGTTTGAAACAATATCAACAAAGCCCTATAAACCGAGGCTATGAATAATATTCATTTGGCTTGGCGATTACGTGAACCGGTAGGATTTAATACTTTTAAAATCTTTCTCTGATCGATTTGCTGTACAGTTTACGATCAGAGAGACTAAAATCGATTGGTTTGTGTTTACGTCCCGAAAGAAAAATAGTCAAACACAGTACAGTTTTTGTCATTTCCATCCCGTATAAAATGCTAACTTGATTGTTGTCGCCTGGACTGCTTACAACATTCGTTAATATCCTTATAGACTGCGCTGATACTGGAACTAGCTGTTTAGACTACGGTTAAAACTAAAGTCTACCTCAGCGACCGCCAAGATTCGTTGAAGAGTTGTCTTGCAGATCAATGTTGCGATCTTTGATCTTTTTTTTTAATCATCTATCGTAAGTAGCAATCCTATATCAGGAAAGAGGCTTTATCAGAATCCAAACTGTATCTTTTCATGTGCGTGAACATCTTAATTTGTTTAAGCGGCCTGCCAGCAAGAAACTTCCTCTGTATTCCTTAAAGTTTTATTGTCCCCCATTTCATCTCATTCAATTGGAAATAACTGAATAACTAAGTTTCAAACAAACAAAAGGCACTATCCAATTTGATGACGCCAATCCTTTCTCATTGGCTGACAACTCCTCTATTGTTCTTTCTCTATATATTTGCGATACCACCCGGATGGTTTGGGCGGATCTGTAAACCACTGCACAGTAAACCTCTCAATACTTCTCACCTTTCAACACTTCATCCATATTTTCTTTTACAAATTCCCAACAGTGAACCCTCGAATTCCAATAAAGCCCGCTTCTACAAGCCTCGCGCGTCCTCGTTAACTCAGGGCTGGTGAATATAATTGCCCCCGCAGGGAGGCAAAATCTTGAGGAGGCACCCTAGTAACTCGCGCGTATATTAAGGACATTACTTACAGTTCAAATATACAGTCAGTATACTAGAAAAAATCTCGATTTGCTCGAACTGGGGCCGCGAGGAATCGGTAGGTAATGATGACGTTTCTATTGTTTGCGCCCGCAAGTACGAAATGGTTAGGATGACGTAAAGACAGAAAATCCCGAAGGGACCGCTCAGGTAGATTTTGTGACATTTATTGTGCAGTCATACTTCGATACTCTTTTGCGTTGCGCAGTGACATTCTGTGGAGCAGTTGTTTTGAAAGTTATGGACCAAAAGACACTCGTTAAGCGCAGGGGAGGTTATAAGGTGCGTTTAACTGTGTATATATAAACACTTGGAGAGTTTGCTGGACGAGTTCACAAATCTTTGATTTATATTGGAAACCTTGCCAGACACTCTTTCTCTCTCTTTGACCGGAATAAGACTCAGCCCCAAACAAACAAGACGAGTGAACAACGGCTAGCTTATCACTAGCAGACCGTGATGGACATTTACAGAAATTCGCCGAAAATCAAATTCTGTGCTGACTTATTCCCTGCTCACAGATGTCCTTCCCTTATAAAGTTTCTAATAAGACTAGAATGCGCTAGCGTGAATCGATCAAACGTCCTTTTAATTTCTAAGGCTTACTTTCCGGCAAATAAAATTAACTAAATGTAAAAAGGGAAAGAGAAATAGCGAAAAATTCAACTTCTAATTAAATCTTTTCTTATGGTTTAGAGTAAAGTATTCTCGAAACTGAGAATGTTTTGATCAAAGCTGTGTAAATCGAGCTGAAACTGTGCATGGAACCTTGCGTTTCCTGTATTTATCTCACCTATTGTATGGAATATGTGTGAAAATCTTCATTATGGATCGCTATATTTCAAAGAGCTACACAACCAGCAAGAATACTATTGACCGACAATATACAGAACGGGGGCAGCTGTAGTGTCAACTATTACTAGTTATATGCAAGTAAAGCTATTCAATTGTTCCATTGTACTGTCGGTGTTAATATTAGGTGTCTGTCAGAAGCTAAGCCAGGGGCACCCAACGAGAATATAGTTCAAAACCACTTAAACATAGCATTGTTAAACGTATTTTAGTATAAAAACGGTAGATATAGGCATATTTTTATCCCCTAAAAATTTTTCATCTGTTCGGATTTCCTAGCTGAAAGTCTAGTGATCCGAAAATTATAGGGATCAAAACTTACCTCTTCGAAAATTTCAGCCAGAAACGAGGCTCCCGAAAATTGTAGGTGACCTTTTTAGGGCAAAAATCCGTTAAAAATGGGCAATTATACCATTTTTCAGATGTTCGAAAATCCTAGGAGAGGCAGACAAGCAAGAAATTTTGGAAAAAATGTCCGAAAATTCTAGATCTTAAATCGTCTTCCGAACAGATATTTTCCGAAAATTGTCGTTGGGTGCCCCTGCTAAGCGAATGATCAAAAGAAGATGAAGCATTACTCCAGTCAAAGACAGAAAATGAAAGTTCAACCGGACAAAACAAACATGCAAATCCGCAAATTAAAACAAATGGGGTCGGAATATCTACCATGCTTTAAAAACAGAATACATATCAAAGCTATCAGTCGTCCAAGCAGAGTTTTCGAATCGAAGGGCAATATTTTTTAGTTTAAGTTGGTCTAGTTTTTAGTCATGTTTTTTTAGATGATTAAATGGTAGGATTGTCCCATGGACTACAGTTCATGGCCGAGTTTTGTCTCTCTAACTTAAATAACTGATTTGGGCTTTACTTTCATTTCCGTACGTTTCAGCGAATAATACCATCCTCTGAAAGCTAACCACGTAACGCCATTTGAGTCCGAGGAAAAATTTCCCTTTAGGTATAAACCGTTCAGGTTGGAATAGTGACACCACTTGTACCACCAAGCACCGTCATGCGTATTAGCACAGCTGCCATTTGGATTGAGATCGTTGTCGCTGTCAATGGTGGAAAACTGCATTTGGCTGAAAAAGATAATAGTTTGGACTTAGATTTTAGCGATGCTGTGTGAATTTGTTTATTTTTTTTTTCACCATGATTACAATGCTAAAATAAGACTAGGAAAAAAATACATTTGAACAAGTCACAAAAACGAAAGATGAAGGTGCGGGAAACACAACTGAAAGAAGTTCCAAATTAATTGTGCCCTTAAGAAAAATACACAAATACTAACTATGTAAACATAATATATAGATTTAGCCAGGGCTAAAAGCGAGGCTCCCATTAGTAAATTTATAATTTAAATTAAACAATAAACTTGTATTCGAAAGCCATTAGAGAAAAATAATTTGCAAACAGCCCAAGAGTGAACCAAATCTTACATCGAGTTGATAGCCTCATATGTACACTCAAAAACTGGTAATCATCTTTTATCACATTTAAGAGCCGTAATGGCTATTGATCACCGTAGATCAATTAGGCTTAGAAAAAAAACCAGGCCAACGTTTTGGCGTTCGACAAGTTTACTTTGCAAAATCTTGCCAACAAATCTGGGTGCCTGTAAACCAACCGTTTATACCATGGACAGAAAGCAGTATTTCACAATACAAATTGCTCTCATTCAATATTCATAAACTGTTAAAAAAATTTTCCAAAATCACCTATACGGCCATCCGGTTCTCACTTTTGTAGTGCGAGCTGTAGCGAGTGTTTGAATGAACATTAACAGAGTTACGCTCCAAGATAATAAAGAATTTATCATGTTTATTTTTTATTTGATGGTTTAACGCGCGGCATTTTGAGAACTCCTGCAAGCGATGTTCACTGAACGACTGAAAACAATCGGCATAGCGATTAAAATTGCAAGAGAGACTACTAACAATCAATAAAAGAAATATAATTCGGTGAAACATAAACAGAGACAACAATTTTCATTCAGGAAGACAAGTATTAAAGTGTCCCTAAATATCCTGAATCTTCAAGCTTCAAGCTTAAGTTTGCTGAAGTTTATGTTTTAAGCCAGCTTCCCGGTGTTTGTTTTTTCAAAGACGAACTCGAGGCAAGAAAATCGCTCAAAGCTTTCTTTTCCGGCTGGAATTATAACTAAAGATTCTTTGGAACATTTTCTTTCTATTTGCGGTGAGAAACTGTCTAAAGGCTTTTTAAAGTTCTGTAAGATTATATCAAACCAGATACTCGGTGAGATCGTTGTCTCAAATCTTACAAACGCGCATAAACTAAATTCCCGCATAAACTACGCTCCACTTCATTAAATTAGATACAAAAAACAAACATGAAATACAATAATTTCTCTGGCTTACCATTCGAGATGCAGCTCCTGAAAGTTATCAGGTAAAGCCAGTATCGCTTCAGACTTTGCAATCCTCTTACGCATCAAGCAAGGTGAAAACGAAAACGATGCCATCCGAAATCGGATTTCCGACTTTGACCAGCGACGTTTTCTCAACCAAAAACCCAATAAACAAACTAGCCATGAGTAACAGAAGACTCCTGATAACAGCTGAATTTCATTTTGTACATCCGGTGGAAAAAGACAGTTAAAAACATCACAAGTTGACACAAAACTCTGTCAGCTTCAGCTGTCAAAGTAAACAAGATTCAAGATGCTGCATAAATTTTGCGCATGAACTCACCTGTCAAATTTTGACCAATCAGAGCATAAAAATTGGACGTAGAGCGTGACCAACGCGTGACCATTGTGAGAAAAAACAAAAGCAACTGTCTTCCCTGCCTGTAACAGCTGGCTGAATTTTCACGTCCGATGTCAGTTTGCAATCAAAATTTTAATTGTGCAGCACATAAACACAACACATTTCATATGAATTAAGAAAAAAAATTGAACTTGAGCCTGCGATCACTTGAAAACTAGTTTACTTGTCAGCGGATAACTTCAAAAAATACTTGACCTCGACGGGTCGACACCTGAGCCCGCGATACGGTCAAGTGATACTGGTCAGCGGGTACTCTGTTTTGACAGCTGTCAATTGATCAAAACATTGATGTCTATTATGTGTGCATTATCAGTTTTCCTGTGCCCCCAAACTAGTAAAAGTATGAGATTGAACGTTGTTCGCGATCTAGTAAAACAGTTAACTGGTCAGCGGACAGCTTCCAAATAAATCACGTCACCTCGATGAGTTGACACATGAGCCCGCGATATGGTCATGGGATACTGGTCAGTGGCTATCCTGTTTAGACAGCTGTCAATTGACCATATTGTTAATGTCCTATATTAAAGATGTGGACTTGCCAAGACACGCCTGAGACACCCCTCCCTTCCTTTTGATAGTCTCCCCTACCCCACCCATACAATCTGTAGACGCGTACGTATGTACGTACGTACGTACGTACGTACGCTCGGTCAATCACGTGACAACCAAACGAAAAGAGGTTGACCATATTCCATGGGTATGGGGCTCTGTCCCACGCGCGCTTCGCGCGCGCGGGAGCCCCGCTATAAACATTATAAGAAGTATAAAAATCCAAAAACGATAAGAAGGAATCACTTCCGCAGCCGATGGAAAGTCTCAGTAGCAGCAGTTGACTCTAGCCTTGGGGATATTAGCGTCAATAATATCCAAAAGGGCGGATTTCCAATTAGACCAGCGGGCATCAACACCGGAGTTACATGGCGCGCTATTACTGATAGCTGAGTTCTGCATAATCTGCAGTTTGTGGCCAGTTCTCAAAGTCAGCTGATTTGAAGTTGTAAGAGTAGCGCGCAGGTTTCCTACTCGACGAAGCCTGGCTACAAAGTCAAATTCAAGTTGGTCGTGGTCGGTTTCAAGGCCTGCCTGTATAGGAGTCAAGGTCGCGATGTTCATTATGCGGTCAGGTGCACTTTATTCAGTAATTATTTAGTCCAGAATATTCTCCTTGCGGGTCGGAAAAGGGCTTAGATAACTTGCAGTAGAGAATGGTCTTGTAGAGTTTCAAAAAAAGCAAAATCAGCAGAGTTCGTAGAGCCGCAGCCTTCAATCCATTTGATGGCAGGATAGTTGAAGTCCCCAAGGATTAAGCAATGGCTCTTGACGAGACGCACAGAGTTGTTGAGGTGAGATGTAAACTCCGTCACGGAGTCAAAATCATAGCTTGGTGTAGAGTCAGATGATCTGCACTGATTACTATTTTAGAAGAACACGCGAGGTTTAATAAAACCAAAAAACTCGAAGTATTCCCTTTCTTAAAGAGCTATTAAGAGCTTTAGACCCCTCCACAAACTCTACATGTACAGGTCTCATCTTTTGCATCCCTATGTCATTTTGCTTTTTTGCCGAAGCAGCATACACAGTCATTTTATACTGAGGCATGTGCAACTTGAGGAGTTTGCTCTTCTTATGAATTATTTACTATACTAGTAAGACGTAAGTCAAGTTTGCATGTAAGTCCTAATCAAATGATTATTTTTTTAAAAAAATAAAACGTTTTCATGCCTGCACCAAGGCTTAAAAACACAATTAACTTCAAATTGCCTTACTTGTGATAAGCCATCGAGTCCCCGGCGGTTCCATTATATCCTCCAATCAAAAGACGGTATTTATCTGTCTCGTTTGCCACCTTAAAAATTGTGTACTCGGCGTAAGTGGTGGTTCCATTAAGATCCTCCAGGTCGACCTTTAGAATAACATCATCAGCGGCTGTCAAACGGTGAAGATTGTCATTTCCAAGCCAATACTCGCCATTCAGATCCCCAAAACCGTTCTTATAGGAAGTCCAGTTAAGGTAGAAATCAACAGAACCGTTCAAACGTTTCTGGAAAACGGTCCAGCCTCCGCCGTCAGTGGCCATGTCACAAAACACTGGGATGGGTGTGCCGCCGTCTGGATTAATGGTATACACACCACTGGATGTGACACCATCGTTAAGGAGCTGGGCGCAGTACTTAGGCTCTGTTAGTTATTTAAAACATGAGTGTCAGCAAACTTCAAAAAAGATCATCCTAACCCACATTGAGGTAGCCTGATTAAGAATTCAATTGTCTCATTGTGTTCCCTCGAACTTTTCAGGGACAATATACAACACTGTGTGTGGCAATTTACCTGAGCAGGACTGCTGCACTTGTGTCTAGTACTTAGGGCAGTTTGCAACTTAGTGTTGAATGAAATGAGCACTTCACCTAGGGGTTACCTAGCCACTACCAGAGATTTGTTACGTCCTTAGCGTCCCTAGTCCCACAGAGTCGGAGTGAGTGACAATAGTGAAAGTGAGTGGCATGGAAAGAAGACCGCAAACCTTGTGTGAAAGAACTTAATGAAGCGCAACAATAATATGTTTAACAAATCGTTTGGTCAACGTCACCTCCCTTTAACAGATTTTTTGGAAATAAAGACCTGATAACATTAATGTTATTATGTGAAGTATATGAAATAATTCATTTTTGAACTGCGGTTGTAGATGAAAGTGAAGAATGATCATCGCAGTAAATTTTCCAAACAACGGCAACGCGGAGGTCGCGGGTTCGAATCCCGTTGAAGCCCTGATTTTTTTCATTGCTTCAACTGGAAAATTGACTGCGATGATCATTCTTCACTTTCATTAATGTTATTATAAATGAAAATCACATCAAGACACTCATGTAACAACCCTGTCACGCTTTTCACACACAAACGTCTCACCGTCTACCGTCCTGTTGCGTTCAACACCCTTAAAACTGAAGGTGAGAAGGGATCTACGTTTTTCGTCATTACGCTGTTACTAGTCACGGACAGTTTATGACATAGCCATATATTTATGTAACTTACTGCAAGGTGTTCCTGTATATCCAACCTTACAAACACATCGTACACTGTTATCTTGGTAGTATGGAATACACACTTCATTGTCCCCACAGATGGAGCTATCCACTTCACAGGTGCTCTGTAAGAAAAACAACCGCAACAACTATAAATAAATAACTGAAATAAATAAATAAATAAATAAATAAATAACAAGTTGGAGGCAGCACAGCCATTCCTGGTCGAATTGGAATTTGGAAATGTTGATTTTTGAGGAGTGAGGAGAACCGGAGTGCACGGGGAAAAAAAATTTCTCGGAGCAAAGCAAAGAACCAATAACAAATTCACCTCACATATGGCGTCGACGCCGGGATTTGAATCCGAGCCACATTGTTTGCTACCCGCATTCTTGCAAAGAGTTCAACGATTATTCTTGCACAGGGTTTGCCAATCGTTTCAAATAGCTCAAATGTATAATAAAAAAAGACATATCTTATCTATATCTTTCTCGCAACGTACAGAAGGTCAGATTATTAATTTAAAAAGATTTCCTTAGTTTGGCTTTCCAAATCTATAATAATAATAGTGCGTTAATAATTAAAAAATAGCTTTTTGCCGACTAGTTTAAGAGACTTAAAAGACAAGTTGAAATCGTGCAGCCACAATCATTGTAGATATAAGAGCGGATGCTAAGACAAAAATACGGAATTTTCTCGGGTTTTTGGCCTCTGGTGTCGTAACTGAATCTGGCTCCGTTTTCGACACTATTTATTGTACAGTTGTGTGTGATTAAGCTGGCTCCGTCATTAATGCAAGAGCAATTTGAGCTTTAATTTGACTAACTTTCCGTCTTAACTTTTTCGTTTTTAACCAATTGGCTGCAAAACTTTGCAAAGAACAACACATATCATTCGGCAATAATATCATGAAATATTCAGATTTCATTGATCGATGGTAAATTATTCTTTTTGAAATTACCTCTTGAAAGGGCCCTACTTTTTGAAGAAAATCGCATCCAGTAAAAAAAAATTGCTAGCTATTTTTTACTGTAATTTCGGGTATCGGCTTTTACTGATATAATAAATATGCCAGAGACATTTCAGAGGAATAGTTGGAGCAGAAGTGCGTAGCAAAACTGAGGCGTTCAAAATTCAGCTGTAAATGTGAATTTCAAAAAGACTTGCTATGTGGTAGAACAAGCCACCAGTTCGAATTTTCGGGACAAGTAATTTTAAGTGTTTGCTTTTTCTTATAACAAAAGCCGATTGCAAAATGTGCAATTCTTTAAAAGGTACTTTTTAATTTTAGAAGCACTATGAATTGCTTCAAGTCTTTCTCTGAAATCGAATGACTTGTTCCTTGACATAATATCCCCTGGACGGTATTAGCTCAAACTCTTGCTTAAATACATTTTGATGTATTACAATGCATCTTCAACGGCTTTAACTGCGGTCGTACTTTGCTTCCAATTGAAGAAAACGGTTTTGGGTTTGTATGCTACCTTGTATCAGAGCTCAGATAGAACTGTCGAGCTCTATAAATTGTTAATGACTACGAAATGAGTCCGGGTGGCATTTCTGCGAGGAATTTGCACCTCAGGCAGCGGGGGGCAGCGGGGCGGGGGGGGATACAATCGGATCAGTGTCCATGTCTGCGAACGTACCGATCTTTTTATTGCAGAGCAAAACAGTGTAATAATCAAGTAAAATAATACCGAGCCGTTTAAAGAGGGGGACAAGGAAATGTATACACGGGTAGTATTTTTTTGGGCGATTTTTTTATTTTCGCATTCTGATATAATTCGGTATTCGGTCGATAAAAGGTACGGGGTTGGACCTCGGAGCACAGCCTCTCCGTACAAAACTTTTTGAGTACTTCCTACCGAGCAGGATTTAAATACAGGCATCGAAAACTTGAGTTTAAATACACATAATGCACTATTATAATACTGCACCACCAATGAATCATATCGGTAGATTATAAGGAAAATAGAGTACCTGTTAATGACATTGACTTTTGATGAGTAGATGTCATGTTTCGAGGCTAATGTGATACTTGCGCAAAACAGCGACAATATACCTTAACGAAAGGCGCCACGAAAGAGCTGCTGGTTTCACGAGCGATTTGAAAGATCCCTAAGATCGCACCACCAAAAATAGTTCGAAATAGAATCTGTAACGACTGTTTAGAGGGGACAAATATTCTTAGAAAATTACGAAAACAGCTATTATTCGTAGTAGTATTATTCAATTTCATTATTATTATTATTATTATTATTATTATTATTATTATCATTTTGCTAAGACACATTAACTGGGTAAGCGTTGTTTACAATAGGGGCAACGATGTAATTATATCTTTTCTATTTCTGCTCACTTACTTGAAAAGCGGGGGTACAATTACAATTGCAAGTTTCTCTTCAGTTTCTATTTTATGGACGAAGAATTGAACTTGACGGAATGGTAAATTCTTACTTCAGTCACGATACCAGTTTTTCTTGCACTCTATAGCTAACACATACCAAAAAAGTGATGTTTTCGAGTTACATGTTAATTAACAAAATTAAGGACTTCAAAGAACAAAAAGGGGGGGCTTACCTGTATGCCCACGTATTTAAAATCCTCATCCGTTGTGAAGTTAACAACGCTAACAAATCGATCAGAGTTACTGATCTGACATGTGTACCTCTCAGTTGTGTTCTTTACCATTTGGAAGTTGTAAGAAATGCAACTCTCTTCCTTAACACATTCAACTCTGCAACGACTTTCTGCGTTCACTTTTATTTCTTGGATCGTGTTTCCAGTCAGCCTTCTCCCGTTTATTGGGGAAGCAAAGTTCACGGCCTCGAAACTTGGTTCCAAAATACGACCAATATCGTAGACGGTAGTGCCAGTCAAAAAAAGTAGCCAGAGATGCATATTTTGTGAGAAACAGGATTGCTTTGTGCAAAGTGCTTCAAGGGGTTCGTTTAAGAGAGCGTAGAATATTAGCTGTCACTCAGTAAAATTTAAGACAGGTGTATCAGTTTATATGGTAATGAAGCCATTAACGCAGTTGTTTGTCGTTATTACGCAAGATTATGATGCGATGCGAGGCTGTGAGTAAGTGAGGTGAGACAAGCGTTGCTATATTGTAGCAGGTCTTCAACTAAACAAACAATTTTTTTAAAAGGAATCATTTCCACGAAATATCAATTACTTGAAAAAGTATTTCGGAATCAGTATAAGATTCTAACTGTCCAACTACCCTAACCAACTAGACACAACTTTAACAGCTCACTTAATTTTACTTTGAGCGAAATGTTTAGGCAAACTTTCAATTCCATTCAATTTTATTATTCACACTTTTATAAAATATTTACATTATCTATAGTAAGATACGAATACACTAATAACGGAGAACAAGAAGGAAAAAAAAAGAAAATTAATGGCTTGGGTAGAAGTGTACGGTGGTCAGAGGAGCTTAGCTTTCGAGCTAACCACCACTATATTATGATTGGAAATACATAATAAATGTGCGCTTGGTGCCATTTGCCACTTTACATGATCTCTTTCCAACTGATAAATTTAACTCAACCAGGAATGCTCTAAAAAGTGAATTTGAGTGTTAGTTTCGCAATAATTCATTCGACTGATTCCATGAAACCGGACCGTCGAAGACTTCACGGCCAGTCCACAGTTGAAAACACAATCGTTCCTTTTGTTTTACGTAATACACAATTCAGTAAAAACTGTTTCGCCACAGAATAGGAAGTGACTAACGATGAATTATGTATATTTAGTGACCCGTTCACGGGTTAAGCTAAATGAGCTTACTGAATTAGCCTGCTATTAATGTTTCGCGTCTTCATTCAGCTCAGGTGGTATTCAAGAGTACTGTAGCCAGTGTAGCGCGAACGCAGAGGCCTTTAAAGCCCCCCGAAGTTGTTTTCGTTCGCAGGTCTTAATTTGCAGCTTATTTGAATTACGATTACAACTTAAATGCTCATATCTTCGTATATAATATGTTTAATATATAGATTTAGCCAGGGCTAAAAGCGCAGCTCCAGTTAAGACTGTAAATTTATAATTTAATTCAAACAATAAACTTGTAATCCACAAATCGGTTAACTGTGGAGATCCATATGACGTCTTTAACGTTATAAAGAGTTGGAATGGGTGACTTAAGAGAAAAAATAATTTGCAAACAGTGCAAGAATGAAACAACATCTAATATCTTACATTGAGTTAATAGTCTTATTTGTACTGATAAATAGAAATCACCTTTAGCCACTGTAGATTAGGCGTGGAAAACAAATTCTTCCCAAGTAAAATGTCCTTTTTGCCCACCTACACCACCTATATTTTACAAGTGTAATTGGACAGTCCCGAAATATAATGTTATTTTAATTTTATAATTTTAAAGGCCGTAGAGACACGATAGTGGCAGGCAATTTACACGTTATAACTTATCGGTGTTATCTTTCTGTCTAAAGGGGTAATTATACCTGGGCTTTGAGCAAAAACTCCCGAAAAAAATCATATTTATTTTAATTCAATTTTCAAAATCACGCGTCCGAATTTTGAATTTTGTCAAGCGCCAACTGTCGAGTATTTGAGTGAACACTGAAAATGAGGAAGAGGTCTCAGAATCATTTTCGTTTTCATTTTACTTCTAAAACACCATATCCATTTGATACACGCCGGGGGCATTTTAAGTATTAAGCATGCGATGTTAATGGACGACTGAAAACAACAACTGGCAAAGCGATGTATATACGAAAGAGATCTTGACAAACAATCAACACGAGAAATATAATTCAATGAAACATTTAAAAGGAAAACAGTTTTCATTCACGATGACATATATTGAGAGTGAAGTGTCTCTGAAAATCCTGAATCACGAATTAAGTCCATTAGATTTAAGCCTAAAGTTTTAAGCCGCCTTCGCCGTGTTTGCTATTTTTCAAGACGAACTTCAGGCACGAATATCGCTCAAAGCTTTCTTTTTACAACTAATAGGATAACTAAACTATTCTTCAGAACGTTTTCTCTCTAGTTGCCGTCAGAAAATGTCTAAAGACTTTTTAAGTTCTGTTCCAGGTCAGATCATTGTCTCAAATCTTACAGATGTGCGTAAAATGTCGAAATGATAAATGAAATAAATGAAACTGATCACTACGGTCACAAAATCATTATGCTATGAAATAGTTGAAGACCAGTTCCTAAAGTAAACAAGTTTTTTAACGCAACGACAATAGCACGCCATTTCTTGCGCGATTTGCCGCAAGAAAATATAACATACTCCTTCCCCCAACGGGCTGACACCTGATTCCCTTCCCTCCCCCCCCCCCCCCCCCCCACAAAGAGTGTTAGGGCGGACGTACGCTGACGTCATTAAATAGTTTACGCACACAGGTGGCCATGGAGCTCCTTTATTATGTGGTTTCTGCGGTTTTGTTGATGTTGTTCATGTCGTTGTTAGGTAGGGTTATTTGTGATATTTTCATTGTATTAAGTTGCCTCTTTGGTTTTATTTGTTGATGTTGTTAATGTCGTTGTTAGGTAGGGTAGTTTGTGATATATCACCTCCTGGCGTTTACCTATGAAACACTTGTCAATCACTACAAGTAGTGTTCGTAGTTTTATAAGTATTGGTGGTTTCCATACGATCCGTTATGTTCTTTGGTTGCTAGCGTTTTTTGGAAATGGATGATATTCCCAACAACATTAATGGCGATGGTTAATGAGACAGGTGTTTCAGCAAATGTCACGAGAATCAAGCCTAACACCCGTTTAACGAGTCAACTGATTCATGTCATTACACTTTAAAAAAATACCCCATTTCTGCTTGGTACAACCCTTAAAAGAAAGAAAAGAAATGGTAGAATTAACGATGCATAACCTCACTGTACTATGTGTAAATCGTAGGAAAATACTAGTGTAACACACTTTTTGGCGACGCCCCAAATTTATCTTGTTTAATCATAAACTAAAAGAATGAGAAAGTTTGGCCTTTTTTCAGTGTGAGTAACAGTTGCGCGTGGATGGACGAAACGATTTCGCAATGCCAGTTTGGCCCTCCTTGGGACGCAAAAAAGGTATCACTGAGTTACTGGAGCTGGCCTCTTACGAGAATGGACCTCTTAAGTAGCCAGTAGAGATGTAAGGGTTAAATGACTGCTTACTGGGGCTTCCCCAACTACAAATGAACATTGGAAATGCCAAAAAAATGTTTGTTACTGTTTGACTATACTGTTGTTCTGACAATGCGTGCTGTAATTCAGTCACAAGCATAAAATTCACTGGGTGGTGTTTTGTAGTGCAACCTGATGTGTAGAGAAAAAGAAACAAAGTCTGAAACTGATATAAATTCATTGGATGGTTATTGTTTGTTGAAACAAAAGAAATGCACTATAATGACTTGTGGGAATTGTGCTTGTTTTTAAGTTCGAAAGAATAACAACAAAGCCCTATAAACCGAGCTATGAATAATATACATTTGGCTTGGCGATTACGTGAACCGGTAGGATTTAAAACTTTTAAAATCTTTCTCTCATCGATTTGCTGTACAGTTTACGATCAGAGAGACTAAAATCGATTTGTTTGTGTATACGTCCCGAAAACAAAAATAATCAAACACAGTACAGTTTTTGTCATTTCCATCCCGTCTAAAATGCTAACTTGATTGTTGTCGCCTGGACTGTTTACACCGTTCGTTAATATCCTTACAGAGTATGAACTTGGATACGCGCAATCGTTTCATTCTGATCGATGGCCCTGATACTGGAAGCCAGCTGTTTAGACTTCGGTTAAAACTACAGTCTACCCCAGCGACCGCCAAGATTCGTTGAAGAGTTGTCTTGCAGGTCAACGTTGAGATCTTTGATTTTTTTTCTTTTATCATCTATCGTAGCATTTCTATATCAGGAAGGAGGCTTTGTGTACGTGAACATCCTAATTTGTTTAAGCGGCCTGCCGGCAAGAAACTTCTTCTGTATTCCTTAAAGTTTTATTGTCCCCCATTTCATCTCATTCAACCGGAAATTACTGAATAATTAAGTTTCAAACAAACAAAAGGCACTATCCAATCATTTTGATCAGATTTGATGTCGTCAATCCTTCCTCATTGGCTGACAACTCCTCTATTGTTCTTTCTCTATATATTCGCGATACCACCCGGATGGTTTGGGCGGATCCGTAAATCAGTGCACAGTAAACCTCTCAATACTTCTCACCTTTCATCATGCACCTCATCGATATTCTCTTTTACAAATTCCCAACAGTAAACCCTCGAATTCCAATAAAGTCCGCTTCAACAAGCCTCGCGCGTCCTCGTTAACTGAGGGCTAGTGAATATAATTATACACAAGTACAGCTATTCAACTGTTCCATTGTACTGTCAGCTTTAATGTTAGGTCTCTGTGAGAACAAAAGCGACAGCTAAGAAAATGATCAAAAGAAGATGAAGCATTACTCCAGTCAAAGACAGAAAGGGAAAGTTTAACGGAAGAAAATAAACATGCAAATCCGCAACAAATAGGGTCGGAACATAAATCTACCATGCTCTAAAAAAAGAATACATATCAAAGCATTCAGTCGTCCAAGCAGAGTTTTCGAATCGAAGGGCCATATTTTTTAATTCAAATTGGTCTAGAATCATATTTTCCTTCTTCTTTTCTGAAATAACTAAAAAAAGCCCTGCTAGGTGGACATCAATCAAACGATATCAGTGGATTTCAACAAGCACTTTTACCCCTTAGTCACATACAGGACTTGACTTCTGAAGTTAGTCAGTTCATCCTAATCTTGGCTTAAATGTTCTCCTTAATCACATCCAGGAGTTAGTCAGTTCATCTTAAGGAGAGAAACCTTTTTTCCGATCGCGAGGCGCACTTCCTTTACTTTAACAACCGCACTGAGTCAAAAGTATACAGCGATTTTAAGACCGTAGTCAAGGGATCATTCTGCTTGTATAGAAGCACAGATTCTTACCTTGTTGAAAAAGAGACATAAAAAGGCTCTCTCTCAACGGCGATGAAGAGATAATCATTTCGATGCGATTACCTGTTTCGTATGAAAAGTTGCGTGCGAGCGTTTGGGAAATTCCGCGTTCGATTAATTCCCACTTGTTTCCTTTCTATATAGCTTTAAGTACACTTAAACACTGGTAAGACGGACCCCTGATGGAGAGGGAGAGGGAGGCAAGCGTTTGGGAAATTCCGCGTTCGATTCCTACTTTTTTTCCTTTCTACATAGCTTAAAGTACACTTAAACACCGGTAAAACGGACCCCTGATGGAGAGGGAGAGGGAGGCGAGCGTTTGGGAAATTCCGCGTTCGATTCCCACTTGTTTCCTTTCCATATACCTTAAAAACACTGGTAAAACGGACGCCTGATGGAGAGGGAGGGGTAAAATGAACGCACGGTCGGCTTCAGGATTGTTGAGGGGTCAGATAAGCCTGCCTCAAACCAACGACGTAAAATAAGAACTGAACTTTTTATCTTCCCTTTTTTTTGCGCAGAATCCTTATAAACGAATAAGTTGGAAATATTATCAGGCACAAGACATACTTGACTTTATACATCAGTACTACAATGTCTTGAAGACGTCTATTGTACAACGAGGGAAGGGTAGCCCTCTCTAAGACTGGGAGACTCCCTTTCTAACCTAACACTTTTGACCTTTGATTGGACAAATTGTTTAGTTAAAAATCAAATGTTAAGTTAATTCAAAATGATAGGCTTCACTTTCATCTCCGTACGCTTCAAAGAGTATCGATACCCCCTGAAGTACAACCATGCCACTCCACCAGGTACTTTGGGATGTCGTCCTTTGAGATATAAGCCATTCAGATTCGAAGTATGGCAGTTTTGGTACCACCAGCCGCCTTTGTGTATCCCAGCACAATCAGTACCACCACTACGATCATTGTCTTCATCTCTAGTGGAAAACTTCATATTGCTAAGAAGGGAAAAAGAAAGTGAAATTGTCACTAATTTAGGGACGAACGCATGTTAAAGTGGATATAGGCGAGCGATTGCTAACGTCACTGCTAACATTTTTGCTCATTAGCATACACGTCGTCACCGTATGCACAAATTAAATTCAAAAGTTGAATGATAGAGTTTGGTTACTTTGAGCAATTGGTGCAATTTTCAGCTCTTTGGAAGCAATAAAAAACAAGGTTTTTGCACTAGATGAAAAGATGTAGTTGCTTATAATTTTCATGCAGAATAAATGAAATGTTAATGGTAAACAAGTCTAAGTGGCTCACTTAAAGTGTCATTCCAGGTTGAGCTTTTTTCAAAAATGTTGGTGCAAAGAAAGGTAAATTCAGGAGGAAGTAGTGATACATCACTGTACCATACAGGGGAACCCAACGAGGATATAGCTCAAAACCACTTAACATAGCATTGTTGAACGTATTTTAGTATTCAAACGGTAGATATAGGCATATTTTTATCCCCTAAAAACTTTTCATCTGTTCGGATTTCCTAGCTGAAAGTCTAGTGATCCGAAAATTATAGGGATAAAAACTTACCTTTTCGAAAATTTCAGCCAGGAAAAGGCTCCCGAAAATTCTAGGTGGCCTTTTTTAGGGTCAAAATCCGTTAAAAATGGGTAATTATACCATTTTGTAGATGTTCGAAAATCCTAGGAGAGGCAGGCAAGCAAGAAATTTTACAACAAATGCTCCGAAAATTCTAGATCTCAAATCGTCTTCCGAACAGATATTTTTCCGAAAATTGCCGTTGGATGCCCCTGACCATAGTAGTGATACATCACTATACCATCGGGCCGTCACTGAGTGGTTGGGAGGTGTGAATCATTTGTACCCCTCTTTGTAAGCTAGCTATATGGTAAATTGAAGATTAAATAGCCTTTGCGCTGCATCTTGGGGCGAAATTTTCATGAGCCGCTGATGCTCATATACAGAATATAGCATTACCATGAACATCCTGTTGTCTCCAAACTCCTCGGTACAACTTCTTGCCACCTCCAATCCCAACCCCACCCCCACCCCCTACCTATACCTTCCTTTAAATTAAATGCTTATAAATCTGTTACAATTTATTAAGATTTTAGCCTTACTTGTGGTAGTTCAACGAGTCCCCAGCAGTTCCGTTATATGCTCCAATCAGAATACGGTATTTATCCGTCTCGTTTGCTATTTTAAAAATTGTGTACTCGGCGTAAGTAATGTTTCCATCAAAATCCTCCAGGTCGACTCTCAGGATAACATCTTCACCAGCTGTCAAACGGTGAAGATTGTCGTTTCCAAGCCAATACTCGCCAATGAGATCCCCAAAACCGTTCTTGTAGGAAGTCCAGTTAAGGTAGAAATCAACAGAACCGTTCAAACGTTTCTGGAAAACGGTCCAGCCTCCGCCTTCAATGGACATGTCACAAAACACTGGGATGGGTGTGCCGCCGTCTGGATTAATGGTATACACACCACTGGATGTGACACCATCGTTAAGGAGCTGGGCGCAGTATTTAGGCTCTGGTCATTTAAAACATGGGTGTCAGCAAACTTCAAAAGCGATCATCCTATCACATTATATAATTTCACATGCTGCACCCACATTAAGGTAGCCTAATTAAGAATGTAATTGTCTCATTGTGTTTCCTCCAACTTTTCAGGGACAAACTACAACACTGTGTGTGGGAATTTGCCTGAGCTGGACTGCTGTGCTTCTGTCTACTTGGGGTAGTTTGTAACTTAGTTCTGAATTAAATGAGCTTTTCTCCTAGGGGGTAGTCACTATCAGAGATTTGTTACGGCCTTAGCGTCCCTAGTCCCACAGAGTCGGAGTGGGTGACAATAGTGAATTTGCGCCACAAGAAGTGAGTGGCATGGGAAGAAGACGGCAAACCTTGTGTGAAAGAACTTAAGCGCAACAATAATTTGTTTAACAAATCGTTTGGTCAACGTCACCTCCTTTAACAGATTTTTTGGAAATAAAGACCTGATAACATTAATGTTATTATGAGTGAAAATCACATCAAGACACTTAGGTAACAGCCCTGTTACGTTTTTCACACACACGAGAGATGCATGGCTTGGAAAGGACGTTTGCTGTACTTGAATAATGAGAATTACTGTAGAAGACAAAATTAAAACAAACTTTTAGTTTGCTGAAGTCAGTAAGTTTTACTAGTGCGAAATACTCGTTACCCTTTAGAAAGTAGTTTTATTTGATGAGAAGTGTGAAGAATTTGAATCCCTTCATGAAAAAGTGCCAAGTCAAACAATTTACAGTTATCTAATCATCATCAAGACAGTCATGTAACAGCCCTGTTACGTTTTTCACACACAAACGTCTTACCGTCTACCGTCCTGTTGAGTACAACACCCTTAAAACTGAAGGTGAGAAGGGATCTACGTTTTTTTGTCATTATGCAGTTACTAGTCACAGACAGTTTATGACATAGCCATATTTTTTATGTAACTTACTGCAAGGTGTTCCTGTATATCCAACCTTACAAACACATCGCACACTGTTATCTTGGTAATTTGGAATACACACTTCATTGTCATCGCAGATGGAGCTATCCACTTCACAGGTGCTCTGTAAGAAAAACAACAAAAAAAAACTATAAATAAATAACTGAAATAAATAAATAAATAACGAGTTGGAGGCAGCACAGCCATTCCTGGTCGAATTGAAATTTGGAAATGTTGGTTTTTGAGGAGTGAGGAGAACCGGAGTGCACGGGGAAAAAAAACCTCTCGGAGCAAAGTAGAGAACCGGCAACAAACTCATCTCACATATGGCATCACGCTGGGATTTGAACCCGAGCCACATTGGGGGGAGGAGAGTTTTTTAGTTTTAGAAGCACTATGAATTTCTGCAAGTCTTTCTTCGAAGTTGAATGACTTCAGGGTTCCTCGACATAACATCCCCCGGCAGTTTTGGCTCAAGCTCCTGCTGCTATATACATTTTGATGTGTTGCAATGCATCTTCAACGGCTTTAACTGCGGTACGTTGCTTCCAATTCAAGAAAAAGGTAATGGAATTGCAAGCTACCTTGTATCAGAGCTCAGACAGAACTGTCGAGCGCTTTGGTTAATGACTACGAAATGAGCAAGGGCTGCATTTCGAGGAATTCGCTCCTCTGGCAGGGAAGACGAACGATAATGATCAGTGACCATGTCTGCGAACGTACCGATCTGCATATTGCAGAGCGAAAAATAATAATCAAGAAAAATAATACCCAGCCATATTTAAAGAGGAGGTCACGAAAATTTCCAGAGCCGTAAATTTATACACGTCGTGTAGTATATATATTTTTTTGCGATAATTTTATTTTTCATTGTGATTTAATTCGGTTTTCGGTAGTATATAAAAGTACAGTGTTGGACGTCGGGGCAGAGCCTCTCCATACAAAACGTTTTTTTAATACCTCCCCACCCCCCCTCCCCCCTCCCCTCCTCTCCCAAAAAAACGGGCATCCAAAACTTGAGTTAGTACACATATTGCACTACTGCACCTGCACCAATGAAACCTACCGGTAGGAAAATAGAGTACCTGTTAATGACATTGGCTTTTGACGAGCAGATGCCATGTTTTGCAACTAATGCGATACTTGCGCAAGAAAGGGGAAATATAACTTAATTCCCCAAAGGCACCACGAAACAGCTGCTGGTTTGACGCGCGATTTGAAGGATCTCTATGATAGCATACTATAAATAACCATACATTGATTGCAGCAAAAATAGTTCGAAAAAGAATCTGTAACGACTGTTGTTTGACAAAACCCACAGAATACAGGGATAAGGTTTTTGTGATATGCGGAAGAGTAAGTGTCATCAGCCTAGGTCGATGGTTAACACTACTGCTTGCCACTGTTTTCCAGTAAATCATTAATCACTCGCTGTATTCTTACCTTGCCACATAGAACTTGGTATGGTGAAACAGAACCTGCTGCAGTCTCTTAAACGAAATAAGTCTTTGCTTCTGTTCTTGAAAATAGACCTATGCGGCTAACTCAATGTTGTACCCAATTCAAATCTCCTGGGGTTAAGATTCTTTGTGTACTGTATTTGCATGATAATGTTGCATTCACATTTAAATGATATGGAAATTCCTCAAACAAAACGTTTTATCCCCAAAGGCTTTGAATTGGGTACAACATTTAGTTAGCCGAATAGGTCTATGACAAGTGTTTAATACCCCGATATATAAAATAATTGGCAAGCATTTAAAAACATCCTGATAATGAAAAAGAATTTCCCAAAAAAGGGTAAAATTCATACATTCTCTTCATACAATTATTACTGAATTCAGAATGTTTAGTAGAAGAAGCTTTTTTCTTTTATAGATATACAAACGAATTGGCGTGCGAGTTCCGTGATTTAGATTAGGATGTGCTTTGAGTTGGGAATTTTTATCAACTCAAGGTTTTTTGTTGCATTTTTCTGTCATGATTTAAAACTCTAATTACCACGGCAATTTAGGGACGAAAAAAAGTAGGAAGTCAAAGGAACAGATGTTAAAGGACTCTCTCCTACTCTGAGAGAAATTTAGTTTGCTGCAGGGGTTTGCTGGTTTGCTGGTTTGCTGAATACACTGAGCTTGTCAGTTTTCCTTATACGCACTGTAGTTTGCGTTTCTTCATTTGATAGCTCCGTCTGCAGTTGCTCAGTGAAAGATAACTAACTACACGGTCTCAACGAAAGTGAGCGAGACTGGCAAAAAAAGCAATAAAAAAGAAGGAAATAGAAATGAAAATGAAAGGGAAAGAGTATAAAGCACTTCTTTAAGGTCTTACGTCTTTTCTTCTTGGGGAAGAAACCATGCATTGTACTGGCAAATTCTTAGGCCCGTTTTTAACGTCGTGCCACTGCTGTGCCGAACTAAATTGATCGAATTAAATTGGACTTTAGCACGGCAGTAGCGCGGCGTTTGAAACCAAGTGGTGCTGCTGCCGTGCCGAACTAAATTCATAAATTATAAATACTGTACATTGGAGCACATTTAAAAGTTTGCCAAACCGTTTCTTTATTTTTGTGTTTTGTTTTCGGCAACAGCCGTTCTATTCGACTGAATTAAATTCGACGTCTGAAACCAAGTCGTTCGAGTGTCGTGCTGCAGTCGAGCTACAGTCTAGCCAGCTTAGCACGGTATTAGCACGACGTTTGCAACAGGCCTTAATTAAGTTATATATGAATACTCACTTTTCCACGAACTAAAAAGGATAAAAAATTATTCCCGCTACTCACCTGCATCCCCACGTATTTAAATTTCTCGTGGTTTGTAAAGTTAGTAACACTAACGAAGCGATCAGAAGTGCTTATCTGACACTTGAAGCCATCAGTTTCGTTTGGAGATTTCAAGTTATAAGAAATGCATTTCTCTTCCTTAACACACTCAAAACTGCATGACTCTTCTGAATCGACGAGTATTTCTCTGATCACACTACCAGTCAGCTTTCGTCCGTGTATTGGGTGGGCGAAGTTAACAGCCTTTATTTGGGGCTCCGAAATACGACTCATGCCGTAGACAGTGGCACCAGCGAAAAACAGCAGCCAGCAATGCATGTTCTCTGCCGTGCGGGAATGAAATGAGGTTCATGGAACCCAAAGGTTAATGAAGACAAAGAAGACCTTTATCGGGTGACGTCATTAAAAGCCTCTGTAATGCATATTCTAACATTATACAGGTGAAGCGAAACAGGTGGCAATACAAATATACGCACAGCGCGTTTAATGACGAGATGCTACAGAAAATTCTTCACTAGAGTGAGTTGCCGATTTTAACAACTTTGAAAATCATTTTTCGTTTTCATATATTTCCTTATTCGTGATGATATGTGCATGGTCTTCAATCCCATATTAGGCGAATCTTTGCTGACGTCATAGTTTTACATTTTTCAGCATTAGCATACGACTTAACTCATAGAAGGGCTTGGCAGTTTATACCAACCAAACTCAAAAGTTGAAAGAGCACATTACCTTGAGCAATTTGTGCAATTTTTAGCTCTTTCTAAGCAATACTGAAGGAAATATTTGCTATCAAAAACTGCGAAATTGCTGGGTGGCAAAAAAGTTAATGAGCCATATATTTTTTGTGAAATTTCGAGTTTTTAAAAGAGAATTTCTCCGAAACCATTTGGTACACTGAGCTCAATTTTTCAGAGATAACTGAAATTGTTATGGTCTTTCAATACAGTATTTAGCCGGTTTGTTTTATTAGCTCCATAAGATAGCGATAAGCATATGTTAATGAAGCAAAAAATGTAAACAATGATTCGCCTATAGTAAACATTATGGGTACACGGTTAACGGTTATTTTGGTGGTAAAGCCTGTCCGGGATCCTGTTCGCGCTGACAGTCGTGGTGGACGAAAAAGACTGGGGTCGTCCGTAAGTTCTCTTTCGACTCCAGACCCCTGGGAGATCATTCGAAGGACAACATGGCGGATGTCGAAGTTCGTGTGAGACATACTTGCCGGGAATGTGGCAAAAGTTATAACAAGAAATCGAGGCTTGAGGAGCATATAAGGTCCCACACTGGCGAGGTAAGTAAATGATGCAATTTAGGCTTTGTATAATTCAAGTGGTCAGAAAGTACGATTCACGGGTTGCGTGGGAGGTGCGTTCAGGTACGTTCTGGTTCGTCATGCATGCTTCTTTGTAAGGGGGTTGAAATATTTCTCTGTTAGTTTAAACTTCTAAAATGTCACTATATTTTCTATGGAATAAACTCGGAGCAACTTCAAAGTACCCGGTCAAACGGGTGTTTTATACCATGAAAACTATTTTTCTGGCGGGTTTTAGTTACTCTTATTGCTACCACGGTCCGCAAAAAAAAATGTATTACGCTGAAAATTTCACCCTTTTGGTGGAGATTTATAGGTAATGAAATAACCTAATACAATAAACTTGTTGCACTTCGTGTTGGTTTTTGCAACTTCAGGATACACTGTCAGTATTGGAGTAATTTTTGAATTGATTTCAGGTTGTTTTCTTCAAAATATTAAATAATTATTGAAGCATTCGCTATACTTTGATCCTGCGTTCTAATCTTAGCCATGTGGCAACTCTTGGCTGCATGGCTAACAAGCCACTTCCCAGGACATTTAGTTTGTCTCGGTAAGGTCTAGAAAGTGTCTACAAGATCTTTGGTAGACCTAAGACGGACAAATTTAGACCTAGCTGTTTCATACAGGATGATGAACAACATCTTGCATATGTTTGTCTTGTTCACAGCCAAACTATAGTTTAGGTGATCGAAGTTGTTGTGCAGTTTCAGAGACTCCAACCCTCCCGTTTTGGCTGGCTGGAAACCTCCCGTTTCCGGCGTCCTGTTTTTGCTTAATACTCTCCCAGTTTTTGAAACTCCACCTTTCTTTGTTTAACCAGTCTTTTTAGTGTGATTTGGTTTCTCAGCCATTTTTACCTTTTTGGCATCCGAGCGTGAGCCTGTGATAATTTTGGGCATGGTTATGCACTGGATTGCCTCAACTTTGTATAAGGTTTATGTTCATTAATTTTGTGGTCTGCGGGAATAACATCTTAGAGGCACATACAGCTGTATCTTAGAAGTGCTTTTAGCACTTGTAGGTGCAGCTATGCCACTCCAAAAACCTCCCTTTTTTAGTTGAGTTGTGTTGAAACAACTTTGTATTGACACAGCCGGTTTCCTTCATGTGGCTACACTATCTTTCATGCCATTTAACTTAGGAGCCGCTGTGTTTTGTACAGCTGTACAAACATGTTACAGAGACTACAGCATCAATTTTCTTGTTTATTTATTTATTTATTTATAAACTTCGCCAAGAGGCCTGGATCACTCACAGAGCAACCTCCACTACACGTTCCAGAGGAAAAAAAAAAAAAGAAAATTAGCAATACAACTAACAAGAATGACAATACTAAGAAACGACAAAAAGAGGAATGCCAATGCAAAAACAGAATTTGGGAGGACATCGATAAAAAATCAACAACACATACAATCGAGCAAGCTGTTCAATGGCTGACTAGTGTGGCACTTAATACACACACTCCTAAAAATATCAATGTACATCACAGACAAAGTTATGAGAGTTACTGAAAAGATCATCTAAGGAAAATGCTTTCAAACTGATCTTTGAGTAAATGCTCTTAACAAATTTTCCAAGGAAATTTAGAGATAATATCAGCTCAGAGAATTTTGTTTTGGGACATAAAGCAAAAGGGTTCAGCTACTTAATCACAAGAAAGAAAGGAGTAAAAAATCTCTGGATTATATCCAGTAACTAAGATACTTACTGACTTTATTATTATTCATTATTATCCAAGACCATGATAATAATAATGATAGTAATAATAATTATAACAGTTTTATTTATCACTAGATCTACCATACACATTTTATTATCTTCTTTTTATTTGTCTTTTTTTTCTATATTTGGTATGATTTATTAATATCATCATTATTAATTTGTTGTAAAGTGATACAAACAACTAGTGGATGTGTGTGCTATATAGAAGTGTTTTATTAAATACATTTACTGTTACTATTATCATTATTCGATGAACTAGCCAAATTTTCAACAGTACACTGTTAAACTACATGTTTTAGCTTTCAAAACAAACTCTTGGACAACCAAGACTTTTCTGTTCTCAGTAGTGTTTTTGTTTTTCCTTTTTTTGTTTGTGGCAATACCTGTACAACAGTGATACATGCAATACTGTAATGAGCTAAGTGTAGTGGACTACATAAATGAAGATTACTTACTTACTTAATTACTTTAGACAGTTACATGTCTAGAAAGCCTATTGTCCCATGACTTTAACTTTTTAATCTGTGGATAAAATCCTATGGGATTACCATACAATGATATTGAAAGCTCTTCGGTGGAATGTTTCCGAAGCCCTATGTATTGCTATGACTTTAACAAGAAGAAATTTTTTTATTTCTATTTTAATTGTTATTAATTTATTGTAAAAGGTTTCAGAATATTCTTGTACATGTAACAGTGGAATCGACAGGTTCATTATCACTTTTGTCCAATAACATACATGTAGTTATTCAAACTTTTTTCTTTTCCTTGCAGAGGCCATACAAGTGTAAATTTGAAGGCTGTGATAAATGTTTCTTCAGGCCATACCATCTGAAACGTCATGCAGCTATCCACTCAGGAGAGCAGGGTTCATTTAAGTATGGTGCATTTTGTTAACTTTTCGTAAAAAGATTAAAAAGAAGCGATTTTTTTAAACCTTTGGCCATAAAAAATGCTATAAAAGAAAGCAATTTTGAAAAACATTAAAAAAAAAACACACAACAATGTTTCGACTTTCTCAGGCATCATTAAAAAAATTAGAAAATGGTGTATGTGTGTTCTAAAATAAATGCATATATTATACAAGAAAAAAACACTACATGCTGGAGATCATTAAAAGAAAAGTAACGTACTATGTTACAAGTGAAACAAAGAGTTTCACACCAGTGGAGTCATTCTTTATTTATCACATTTAAAAATAATGTCACTTAATAATGTTATTGACTGCTTTGCTTGTCTTGCTTGTTTAAAATGTATGATCACCAGATGCTCCCATCCTGGGTGTACAAAAACCTTTTCTGAGAAGCAAAACTGGAAAAGACATGAGCAGAGGTCTCACAATCAGCCATTCAAGGTATAAGATGCTACTAAATGTTAATAGTTAAGGGATATTAAGATCCAACCATGGCAATGGCAGCAAGACCGTCAAAAAACTAAAAGGTAACTTAATAAGAAAAAAACAAATTTGAGACCTCCCAAGTCTCATCATTCTTTTGCGAGTCTCACAGTTTCTTTTTTCACTTTTCTCAAAGCCTTACAACAAAACTCCCAATTTCACATTTTTTCGGAAAATATATAAAATAAAATTAGTAGCTAATTCACCCAATTAAAAAAGGTTTGTTTAATTTTCAGTGGGAAAAAATGAAATCTCACTTTTTGTAGAATCTCCAGATTTTTTTTACGTGAGTCTCCAGATTTTTCTTTATCAGGGGTTGACTGGTCTGAACTTTGCACAAGCAAGACACCTTTTTTTACATTTTAATTCTTTGCTGTTGCTTAATTTTTAGTACAATGTGAAAATGTCTAATTTTGCATGTACATGTACTACATGTATGGAGGAGGCAAACAATAAGCCTTGGTGAAATTTCCCTTCTCTTTCTGAACTTGGATATGGTTCTTAAAATCTCATATCATCTCCAGGAAAGTTCACCTTCTTTTGACAAAGTAAATGAGTTAGTCGAGTGTTTGTGATGAAAATTAACAGAAAGCAAACTCACATTTTAAACGATATTGTTGCTGCTGTCATCATCCTTGGATCATAACATCCCTAATTCAGTGGAGCCTCGATGTAATGAAGGGCCAAGGGACGGCAATTAAAATATCTTTGCTATAACAAGGTTTTGTTATATCGAGGTTCTTTTCTATATATTTTATATTACTGAGATTTAAAAAATAGTTCATTATACCAATCGAGGACTTTATTATAATAGAAGTTTGTGATATCGAGGTTCCACTGCATTATTGTTAAAAACATGTTATAGTACATTAGGATGGTGTTTAGTAAAGTTCAGTAGTATACGATGAAGAAAACTACAATCTTTACCTTCTGTATGTTTTACTTTTTATACTTTCTATTTTTTAAAATGGGCATAAAGGCCTTCTAATAGAGGGCCAAGGCACTAAGTATTGCGTGGGATTTTTAAAAAGTCACATTTTGGGCAAAAAAGGTGTGTGGTATATCTCTTGAGACTGTACATTATATACATGTAGATTTAGCATACAGTGTACAACACTTTTGTTTTGTGGAATACTAACACTAGATTCACAAAAAAATGGAATACTGTTTAATTACACAGAATCTTAGAAACTTCCAGAACTTGTTGCCTAAAAACATAGCAAGTACTGCAAAGAACAGCAGAATAAAACTTGACAGATGACATCTGCTATATTTGAAGAATACAAATGTATCTGCTGGACTAAACATCCCTTTACATCCTGAACTTGCCGTAAAACATGCAAATGAAGATGGGAATTAACATCGATCAAGGTACATTTAAGCATAATATTTTAGCTGGTTTTTAAACCAGGATTTTTTTTAATGAAAAATGAAACGATATTATTGGATTTGGCTTTTACCTGATTGGAAAAATTATGCAGATCTTGGAGGGTGTTATTCACCTCTGCCAAAGCATCCTTCCTCTGATCTCCATGATTCATACTCAGCCTTGTCCAATACCTTTTAATTATCATTATCGTTAAACCATTATCATTATCCTGTTATTATCAATATTAGCTCTCATTAAGAGGCAAGGTACAAAGAAAATCATTTTTACAGCTTGCCATTTGGGCAAGCTTAAGCTAGCATTTACTTAAGCCCAGACATCATTTCAACTAGCCCCAAAAACTTTTTGACAAGCAGAGTTGATTTCACCGTTCTACTGTTATTTGAATTCCTCAAAAAACATCACTTGCCCACCAGCCAAGTTTAAAACAGAATTCACCAGCCCGATAGCAAAATCCACTAGCCCCAGGCTATCGGAGACTACTTTCTTTGCACGCTGGGCTGGGGATTTCCCCCAGCTACTATGAATGTGACCCCCACCTACTTTCAAAGGCAAATAGAAGAACAATTGCCCCCACCAAGGAACTGAAAATATTAGTGATAACCGTACTGTATCATAATAAAATACCGCAGTTTAACCTTTCCTTTGGGCTTCACTATTCAAGGGACACCTCCATTCAGGGAAAACAAAATTTGGTCCCAAAAAAATGTTCACATGATCTTTGTATTTGTTACCTGTATTTAAGGAAAACCTCTATAATTTCAGGGGTAAGGGACACTTTATGCGCCCCGAAACCCTGGTTTATTACCTCCATTAAGGGGACACCTTAAGCACTCAAAATGTGACTGAACAAAAAAAATGGTTGATAAGCCTAAGTGTACATTAGCTAGTGACTCACAATGATGACAGATTTCACAATATGAACTATATCACTTTACATCAGTGTACTGCAGTTGTAGGAATAGTAAACTTGCAATATTGTAGAGGCAAATTTATCAAAATTTTTTTTATACATCTAGCTGCCTTAAGTAATGATGACAAGCAGATTTCGAGGCAGTATACAAAAATAGTTTATTTGTTCGTTACCTGTATCATGTATTATTAACAGATCCCAGCCCAACCTCTATTCGGGGGACAATTACTTTGGTCCCAAGGGTGTCCTCTGAATAGAAGTTTTATGAAGTTTATAAATAAATATTTATTTAACACAGTTAACAACAAGGAGCACTGGCAATTTCAGTGATCAGTCATTTGGCTGAAGCGCGGTTGGCCTTGCTTGCATCACCTCCATGTGCTCAGTACAGCATTTTCCTGCTGGCCATTCTCTTTGTTTAACCTTTGGATCATTCTTTTACTCGCATCCCTCCCCCCCTTTATTCTTCCACTGTTAATCAGTGTGACAGGTGCCTGGTTCCATTGGCGTGGGGACTCATGGCTGGAGGGCACGCGTTTGCCAGCCATGGGGGCATAACTCTGTCTAGGGGCTGGCTGTGCCAAAGGTGGAAGCCCGTGGACATCCTAGGCATGCACCTCAACTAAGCGACACAGCTGTTTAACTGTATTATTGTTGTAATGTTGTAATTTTTATTAAGATTTCCTGTGGCTTACAAGATCTGCGATTTGATTTGTACAATGTATAATGCAAAAACAGGTGTTTCTGTTTGTTTTAGCTTGTTGGGTGTACAATCATGTAGTTACACTGTATTTGTCATGTTTGGTACCTGCATTAAGGCTAAAGTTTTTTCCCCTCGTTAAATGGATTAGTCTCGTAGCACATGCAATAATCTCATAGAGCATTGAGGAAACACGATAAACAAATTATGTCTTGTAAGTGACTTTATACATGTATGCTGCACAATCTACTTTTTCAAGAGTGGTGCCTAACTGTTGTACTGTTTTAATTGTTTCATGTTCCTTTTTAGTGTGGATATGAAGGATGCAACCAGTCTTTTAAGAAGAGCAGTCAGTTGAAGAAACATACCTGTCTCCACACAAATGAAAGTTTATTTACGTAAGTAATATCAGTAAAAAGTACTTTTGTAAATGGGATGGTAATGTGATTAAGTTCTTTGATAAGTGTTGAAATTTTGCTTTCATTCGGTCCATTCTTGGGTTAATGGCACTTCAGAGTTAGAAACAGAACTCAACTTAAGTAGAAACAAGCTCTAGTTATTGCTGTAGCTTATGCCTGGATCATCAAAGACTCAAGGTGATCTCATTCAAAGACGACTGACTCGACTTGCAAAGACTCAGTCATAGACGATTCATGATTCTTCTGGCAGCCGTCTTTCTGAGCACCATGGTGTTAGTTGCTCTCTCAGTTCCTTGATATGTTCTGCAAGTACATCAACCAGACAGTCAGTCATTTTCATGAACCTGAATAATTTATTAGTTTTAGGAAACATTGAAGGGGGAATTGAGTATTATGCTAGGTTAAAACCAGTGTTGACTCTCTCGTAATGGACACCTCTATAAAACGGACACTTGCCTTTCTTTACTCCCTTCATTTGACTCCCTGTAAGATGGACATCTCTGTAAGGTGGACACTTTGTGCTAGGTCCAAAGGTGTCTTTCTTAGACAGAGTTGACTGTTATTTTAACCTGAATTTCACTTTGACATACAACACTCCTCTTCGGGGTTTTTTGCTCTTTCTTTTCTGTTCTATTCCTCCATCTTAGGCATGCGATTTCTCTATGTTGTTGACCTCTGTACATGTGCCCTCTTGTCAGTAACTATGAGATTTGTCTGTTCATCCTTCTGTCCTTTCATCCATTCATCCGCTATTCATCCTTGTCTCCTCTTTCTATTTCTTTCTTTATTTTTTATTTTTAAGGTACTGAATGAAGGTCAAATTGCAATGCAAAGTTAATTAATACTTGTAAAATGTTAGTCTTGCTTTTCACAATGCCTAGGTGCCAAGTAGAAGGATGCAACCGTGGTTTTGATTCAGCTCCGAGGCTGCGACGGCATATGAAAATACACAACAAGGGTGAGTGCGATCAGATTGCCTGGCTGTTTTACATTGTGTACATGTACCTTATATACCTGCCCTTGAAAGGCAATGTCCTTTACTTTCACGTCATTTCGCGATGTTTAGCCGTAGACTTCAGCTTTACCTACTTTGGAAGGAAAAAAAGGCGGACAGAATGACACAACAACAGGATATTCTCTCTGTGCTCGCTCATTCGATTTCTGATACATCAACAACTTCAGAGTACAGACCTTACACGCATGCTCTTCGTGAAGTATTCGATGTGTAATCCCCAATTACATTATATACTGAATGTTTTTCCCTTTTTTTCTGTCTAGGATATGTGTGCAGTGTACCTGGATGTGCTGAAACCTTTGACAAATTTTCTAAACTTGCAATACATGTGAGAAGTCATGGTATGAAATTTTCTATTCTGGTGCTCATCAACTCTTCCGTCTCAGATTCATTCCTAATAGATGGAAAAAAAGTTTTCTAATTAAGCGGATACAACTTTGCAAATTTCGTGATTCCACGGAGTTAAAATGCTAGCGGCCATCTTGCTGCCGCACTGCCAACCAACGTTGACAAACGTCATGTACTTGAATTATAATAACTATTGTGTTAATACTGGAGGAAAGCTGAGAAGAAAAGTTAAACTTTAATGTTTCAAGCATCATTATCAAGAGTGAGAAATGTTAATTTTCAAAATTAAAATGCTAGCGGCCATCTTGCTGCCGCACTGCCAACCAACGTTGACAAATGTAATGTACTTGAATTATAATAAATATTCTGTCAATACTGGAGGAAAGCTTAAAAGAAAGTTAAACTTTGATGTTTCGAGCATCATTATTAAGAGTGAGAAATGTTAATTTTCAAAGTTGTTATAAAAGTTGAAGTTTGACTTAATTATCAATTATTATTGATAATTAGGAATAAATTAATTCCTTCAATTTCTCTCGGTGCAGTATACTGCTCTTTGTTAGTTTGTCTGAGTAACGATTGGCACACTCGAACCTTTCTCATCATAGTTTTCTGGGCATCCATTCCATGAGTCTGTTTTCTTTTTTTTTTTCATGAAGAAAGTGAATGTCCAATAATATTGATTAAAGTGTCTTAAATTTTACAGGTTTTGTTTGTGAGGTTTGTAAAAAAACCTTTTCTCGCACCTGGGAGGTATGTATAGTCTAGTTGGAGTTTCATGACTTGTTAAATAATATTATAATCGCCGTTGAAATTCCTGTTACTGGGAGCACCCTAGATGCAATTCCATGCTGGGGAACGTTTCGTAATGTTGGAAAAAATACTCAGTGTATGAATTTTAAAAAGTCAACAGTAATCAAGCTCTGCAAAACGAAAACGAACGTGAAGATTTTTCCTACTTTTGTGAATTGCAAAAAGGAACTAATTAATGAAACCTTGCGTGTTAGGTATGCAGTATAGTTAGTATGGTTAGGTATGCAGTATAGTTAGTATGCAGTACAGTTAGGTATGCAGTATATGCGCAGAATGAGAGAACGCAACCATCCTCTTCATCATCTTCTTTCAACACGCGTGTGGATAGATTATAGAGTATCTCTCTCTTCCCATTGTAATATAACTCGTTCTGAATTCAGTAAATTACTGCAGGAGATTTGTAATAAACTATTACACTATTACATGTTCTACAATTACAATACTCGTTATTGATTTGACTTGCAGTTGAAAAGGCACGTCCGTCTCCACAGCTCTGATAGAAAGATGTACGAGTGTCCAAGGGAAGGATGTTCTAGGGTCTACACCAAAGTAAGTTAAAAAACGACACGTTCAATAACTTGCCTTGTGCCCCCATGTTTTTGTTTTTGTTTTACTTGCTGCGGCTGCTGTTGTTTTTGTTGTTTTAAGTCCCCTTTTATATGGAGAAAAGGTGTTCCAAGAAAGAGGGTCACCCTCCCAGCCGAGTCAACTTAAGCGAGCGTTTACAGCTTTTTCGAGAAAGGTTGTCGGAAAAAGCGCACGTGACAATCCCGAAAGGTAATCGTGGGTGGTTTTAAGTTCACGGTTCTTCAAAGAAATTTGCAAGAATGGCACGAGAGACCATGGACTTACGTTTGCGTTTGCTAAAGGAAAACAACAGAAGTAATTTAGAGAGCTACAGTGTCAGGAAGAGTGTATAGATCATATCCCATATTACCTTTCGGGATTGTCGCCGGCACATTTTTTCCGACAACCTTTCTCGAAATAGCTGTATATTTGAAAACCCTTTGTCCGAGCCAAAAAAGCTTAGAACAGCGCGAACGCATGCTGTTATTGTCTCGTCTTGACCGCGTTGACCCGGCTGGGCCCTCTAGCCGAGCCAACTTTTTGTATCTAACTTAAACGGTTTGCCATTTTTTGAAAGGAATTGTAGGAAAGGTTGGCCCGCCAGGTTCAATAGCTCGGGTAGATGAGAGACCCTTCTATCAGGGACAAGTTTGCTCAATATAAACGGGTCGTAATTCGTACTTTGCAGACAGTCAAACTTCTACTAAGGCTTTGGAGAGCACACGAGACGTAGTTGTACACTTTGTCGTACATCTGAACTCGGTTGAACCTCACCGCAACAATTACCTCTCCACAATGGCCAACATTTTACTCCCTACGCTTTTGTTCAGGACAAATTGAGGTGTCTTGGTACCACTCCCCTAAGTCAACATTAGCACTTACTTGTCACTTGGGGCAAAATTGTGGCTTAGGGGAGGGGTAGGTGATCGGTTACCTGATCCGGTCTTTACTAGACAGGCTTATGTACTGATGGTATCACAAATTGCTTCTTTCTCAGGCATTTAATCTCAGAGTTCATATCAAAGCCTACCACGAGGGGAATAAACCATATCTTTGCACAGTGGAGGGTTGTGACAAAGGATTCGCTCACAAGGTGCAGGATACTAGAGTCAGCTAAGTGTTTTCCTGTAGTTATCATTGCTTTTGATATGGAGGTTAAGCAACCACGACCACGGCCACGGCCACGGCTGCGAAAACGTCACGTAAAAAGTGAATTCGCGCTGTTTCAAACCTAATCGCTTTTTTTCTGTCTTAGTCAAATATTGCCGAGGTTTTCAGTGTTCTCACCAGGATTTTGCCTTGGGAAGTCCCAGGGCCCCCTCTTCTGAGAAATAGGGGCCCTGCAAGAACATTAGGGGGACAAAGTTACAAAAAACACGCGGTACGAGGAACCTGAGCCCGCACTCCAAATTGTCTGTTACATGAAGTACCTACCTGATCCAATATGGCGGAAGAGGTGTTTACGATTCGGAGGAGGAGTTTACGATGTAGTGGGACGTGCGTGGGACCAATGAAAGTAAAGGCAACAAAATTAAAGACTTTGACTCATTTGATATCATGTTTTTTATTTATTCAAACAAACAGAATGCTTTAGTGTTAGGTTGACCATTAAAACTACTAAAGTCCGTTTGACTCGTAGCTTGCCCCTGCGCCCTAACGGGCGCATCTTCTTGGTTTTAATGCGCCATTTCAGTTTTTCTTGCGGGAATCCCGCAAGGCCGCGGCCTGGTGAGAACACTGGGTTTTCTGGAGATGGGATGAATTCTAAAGGACCACATCTAAGTTGAGGGAAAAAAAGAGAAAATCTTTGTTCGTTTTCACTTCCTCCATAAAATATGCAATTAGGGAATGTCACAATTTTAGACGTGCAAAGACGGCAAAGAAATGGGCAAAAAAAGGTTTGCTGCTCGTGCAGAGTTGTTGTTTTACTAGCCTGAATCTATTGGAAGTTTTGCCGTTCTCGTTGCGGTCACCTTGGTCGTTGCTCAATCTCCTTCCGCTTGGTCGCCGCTTAACGTGAACTGGACGCTCAGGAGAGAAGGGCATAAGGCACTGGACGGTAGTGCAGTGTTGTATGTCCTTATACGTTCAGCGTAGACTAATAGACCTCTCCCGCATTCCTGTGAACAAAGGCACCAAAGAAGAATTCCGGGGTGTCTATTTTTTGACAATACGCGAAAAAACTTTAAATCAAATCTCTTACTCGTAGTTATTTTCTTCCTCGAATCTGAAGGTCTCCATTGATTTGTATGAGTGTTCTTCCGAGCCACGACCTCATAATTGGGCTGCCTGAGGCAAAGCCCAATGAAAAATCTGAGAAGCGTGTACGTCGAAAAACGACAAAATGGTGGATGCGTAACCCGAAAGGCGTCGCGTGCCCTGTCCCCCCTGCGATGGGGACGATCATTTGACTTTGACTTTAAGGGGGGGGGGGGGGGGGTAGTCATTTCAGATATTAACAAACAGACTTGCATGGAGTTAAAATAGTCACTGATTAATGACTTATTTATCCTATAACAACATATACAGCTTCAAATAAGAATATGTCCTTATCCCTGAGTAGCTATGCACTCAAGCTGGAAAGAGTGTAATTATCATCACTCTTTGCAAACTGCTAGGCTATCGCGCAGCCGGCAGCCTAGACTGCAAAACAGTCCGTTTTTGCGTATTCAAGTACGCGCGAGCAGTCAAACAAAAGGTCTGGAATGAGGTTGAAAACAGAGAGCGAGACTGGGGAGCACACGCCCTACGAGCGTGTGAGGCTCGGGCGCTTCGCGCGCGTAAGACTACGCGAAGCTTTACCGTTTTCTTTACTGATTTTGAGAAAAAAAAGCGACTGTTTTGCAGTCTACCACTGGAGCGGAATGCCGGAAAAGACTATTTGAATATGTTTACGACCCCTAAGTACACCGTATATGACCGTATCACGCGTTTTTGTAAACAACCTACACAACTGTACATGTCTGTACAGACACGAGGAAACATACGTGTGAACTGTAAGTACCTAGACGTAATCAATAATGCCGACTTAAAAAAGAGAAATTTTTTAATCATGTGCTTGCATTTCCGTGGGGAACCGGGACGACCTAATTGCAAGCACTAGGAATGCAATACATGCACATTAATTTTGTACCTCTACTAAAAGTCAAATCTTGTTCCACAGGTTTCTCTCAAACAGCACATGATTCTCCATTCTCAAAACAAAATTAATCTTAAAGCACCTTCACCGGGACAATCAGCACAAAAGGTACATTGGCAATTTTTATAATAATGGTTTGTCATTATAATTACATATTTCGTGTATTTGAACCTATGCTGATGTAGTTTATCGTTGTTGGTTACCTTCTTTGTTTTAAGACCTGTATATCTGCTTACCTGTACTTTTGTTTCTCCGTCAGTGTAGTTCTTTTCCATGATATTTAGTGTAGCAATGACTAGTGCTGAAAATGCAAATAGTTGTTTGATCTCGCCTTTTCAACACTACCATTTGGAACTACTATGCAAACCACGTGAATGTCCGGCCGCATGGGCAACAGAAAAGGTCATTTACTGTAATAGATGCATGCGTAATACTTAGTACGGTTAAACTTTCTAGTCTTCTAAGAACGAAAAACCGTAGGTCTGGTCTCACAGCACTTTCTTTTATCTGGTTCTTGTAGGACGTGAAAGAACCCACACCACTGTTCGAAAAGAGCAGGGGACGTAGACTCCGGCGGTGCGGCCAACGTATCCTGGGATGGGTGGGTTCTTTGAAAGGACACACTTAAATTGGACTTCCGGTCTGTTGTGTGTTCCGCACCATTTAGTGGAAGTGATTAAATAAATAAATAAATAAACAAATAGTAGTATATTAGAAAGTATCTTAGTTACGATATCTCAGTTATCGTGGTTTTTGTAATATAGGACTGCACCTTATGGTTATCGATTGTCTCACTGTAGTAACTTGGGTGTACTGTTCTTATTTCCTTAGAAAAAATCAAAAAAGAAAAGAAGACCCGTTTCACTGGCCAAAAAACTAAGTGGATATCGTTCGTCTTCGCTTTCTGAAAGTTCAGACACTCACACCTCGGAAGCAGGGTCAAGGAGGAGAAAGTCGTCACGCCTTGCTCAGAACAAGACTGGTATCAACACTGTGAATGCAAATAATGTCCACGACCGTACTGCTTCTAAGGGCAACACTACCAGTTCAAGAAACGTTGAAGAATCTACGACTTCCTTGCCCTCAATTAACGTTGCAAACTCGCATGAAGGTCCAATAACGACTGCAGTGAATATGGACCTGCCTGAGGAGGTTCAAGTTGATTCTTCCCCAGTCCCCTCCGGCTTAGTACGTTTAAGTGACGCCCCAGCAGTGGATAAACAACACAGCACTTCTTCAGACCTGTCCTCGAACATGGTGCCAGAAGTATTAACTGATGAAATGGAGGAGAGCCATTCGGTAGCTCCTTTGTCAAAATGGGCGCCTGCAAATATGGGTACTGAGACTGTTACCAATAGTAATTCTTCTCAAAGGGCATGTGTTGAGAAAACCCCAGCTGCAAATGATGATTTTATCTGTACATTTTCTTCGTCAGATGAAGAAGGAATGGACTGGGAGCCAGCAGGCTGTAATGCCCTTACCGAAGTTGATTCCGAAAATGAAACTGAAAGAATGGAAAACCACGCAGTCAGCTCGCACAATTGTTCAGCGAATGAGCTCGACTCTGATGATGACCGCTTGGTAATAGACTGTGATGCCCTTGCTGAAGTTGATTCCGAAAATGAAATTGAAAGAATGGAAAAGGATGCAACCCGTTCTCAGAATTCAGCAAGTGAGCTCGAATCCGATGATGACCGCTTGGTAATCGACTTCGGTGGCAGTTCAAGCAATGCCGTTAGCCAATTGCCCTCGAGGCCTTCTTCAGTAAACTCGAAAGAAAGTAATAAAGTGATTGGCTCTTCCCAGCGCAACAGAGACGCCGCGTCTGTAACGCAGGTTTCGAGTTTAGTGAATAAAGCGGATATCAGCGCAAAGAAGAAGCATAAATCCAAGAAGAGAAAACGTAAGGAGAAGAAGAAATCCCGCCGTGATGAAAGCAAGGCAGAATGTGAGTCCACTGATTTCCCGGGTTTGGACGATGTATTGCAAGTAATAATCGAAGAAGAGAGTCAAATGAGTGATCAAATTGAAATACGTTCAGAAAGTGATCCCTTACATTTGGAACACGATGACATTGCCAATAGTCCAGCTGCACACTCTTATTGCAGTGCACAAATGAATTCTAGAGACCGTTCGATAACAACCGAAAAGCGCGTGACAAGTTTAGATGAGGAAGAGACGAGTGTGGAAAATCACACACTTAGGCGCCCTTATCAAGAAGAAACCACTGAAGAGATACACAATGGTCTCCACCAGGCACGCATTGTAAGCAACATTCCAAGTAGTACTACGTCAGAGGAAGGTAGTTTACCTATCGAACAAGACTTTGTGGAGTATGACAGCGTTGTAGATTTGGGAAATGACGACAATATTAGTAGTGATGAAAATGTAATGAATATCTCACAGCAGACTATTTCCCCGCATGTTGATGGCTCACCCATTGCACAAGTTGCACGTGACAATGAAACTGGGCAAGTAGGCTTTTCCCGTGGCTCGACCCCTGAATCAATGGGAAATTCGCCAGACGTTTCACTTGATAATGGTGAGGTATCACGTGATGAGGCTGCAGTCTCGCCTGCTTCACAATCTTTAGAAGAAACCACTGAAAACAAAGGAAAGGAAGATAAAATTTCAAATAATGCGGAATTAAAAAGGCCACGTCTGCAATGCCCTAATAAGAGAACGATTCAAAAGAATGAAAGAAACATTGGATCCAAAACTTCGAATAATCGATCGTCACTTATTCCTGCAAAACATACTGCAACGAACGCAGCGAAGAGCATTAACTCTGAAGTAGAAGACATCAATGTAGGGTTGAACAACTCAGAAACGGTCTCGAATAAGACATCTGAGAAGAATGTCGAGCACGAAGACTCTCAGAGTGAGTTTTCCGTGCCCAAATTTCGCAGCAGAGCCAACATCTTTACATGTGACTTGCAGACTCTGGAGTTGCTCTGGAATTTTAAAGGAAAGTAGCTTTTATGACTCTGTGGTCAATCCACAATTTCTGTTTGTCCCGTAACGGCGACTAAAAACTTGTTGTGCCGCTGTCCTGTCTCGCTTTTTTTGCAAAACTATTTAATTAACAGTGATTGACCAAAGGAGCTGCTGTTCTTAATTGTTTTTCTGTTGACGGCACCTGTCAATTTTCATTTGCCCAAAGTTTGCCTTTCATCACTCCTAAATAAAGGGATATTCTCACAGCAGTTTGTTCCATCTTGTTTATTTTACCACTGAATCAATCACTATAAAACGTTACGTTAGGCAAGCTACGAAAGTACTTCATAACGCCGAAACAGCAACCTCAATGCGTTGTAGTCTTCCACAATTTTGTCCATCGCCGCCTTCTTTTTATTTGCTGAGTTACATGATTCTTTACTCATAAAAGCGGCTATTCTTATACTGTAAAAGTGTTTCACGCAATTTGGTGACCAAAGTAGCCCTAAATCTGGCTAAAATTTATGAACGACAAAGCTCTTACCTCACTTATGAAAATGTTGTGTTAATAAAAAATACTAGTGACTTCAGACTTCACGTTTACAATGGGAAGAACCCTTTTTCACTCGTTAACGTCCATCGTCCAACCTCGTTCCCAGGGTTCCGTGGGAACGGGTTGGCTTCTTGGTCCTCACTTTAGCATTTCTCTGATCTCATCAGCCATTGCTGGGATCCTAAGTACTCTGTTCCAATTGGATTAACTCCTTTACTCATTCATCTATTTATTTTGGCGCGAAAGCTCTTTCTTTAAACAGCCTGATAATGTCAGTAGTCAGAACGTTGTAACCCAGAAACAATAATTTTCATTATCTTTGGCACACCAAGCAGTCTGCGTAGCAGTCGGTTCCAGTTTCTTTAAGCCAAGCGGGACAAGCGCGCAAGACGCTTTTTTTGGCTTTTTTTCCTGGCGCTTAGCTAAAAGGAAACAAAAACGACAACTATGTAGTCTACAAACCAAGAGGAAAGTTTTCTCGTCGCCTAGTTCCTTTGTTTGATTTAACCTACTCTTACGTGTTTACTTTGAAAATTCGCCGCAATTAATATACGGCGATGATATTCAAAAGAGAAAAACAGATAACATTGCACAAATGTGAAAGAAAAGAAATAAAAATACCCCGGGAGACAAGAAGGAACCCCTTGTCCATGTTCTTTGCTCACCGAGAGAGAGAGGGAGAGAGATTCATTCTATGCCCGCAGTTTCACAACTTTAAAACTTACAGAAGGTTTTTGCTGCCTGTGAAAAGAAAGCTCCCGCCATTTGTCCCATTTTAAAAAACTATCCAATGCAAAGAAGAAATGACGTTATTGAACACGATATGGCAATGGTCTTCCAAATTTGGTCAAAGCTGACCGGTAGATTGACGAGCCAATAAGAAACGGAGTAATATTTTTAGTGGATAATAAATGTTGTTGTGGCATCCATCAAGAGCCCAAAGAATTCATGACCGGTCTATCCTTATCGCTTTCCTAAGTGTGTGTCAAGTCATGTAAAGATTGTATTTTGGATCTTTTTTCTTCTATTCGCCTTGCCAGAGGAAACCGTTGAGATCTTTTAATGTATTTATCATCCGCACTTTGCTGCAACGTTAATTTTGACCACTTTGACTCTTGTCAATTACGCTCTTGGGCTTTTAACTTAGAGCTTAATAAAATATCATTTTCAGCGCACGTGAGTTAATTTTGCATTCTTAATTGTGAAAAATGTCAGGAGCCCATAAAACGAGGATATATATTGATGCAAATTGCCGAAATAGAACACAAAGAGTTATATTGCCGTTTCCCGCCAACGAAGAAGAAAGAAATACTGCCGTTATTTTCTAACTAAAGCTTGGCTGTATGGCTTAGCGATCAGTCAGCTGGCGCTGTGGGTGAATAGATTGAACCAGGAGAATTCATAGACTTCGGCTCTCTTGCAGCGCACTGAGGGGATTCATTTTACCATTGAGAATTATCCCGTAGACGCGGTAAGATAACAATAGTCCACGTGCGATACATCGGTTGTTTACCATTTACAAAACGTTTCGGGAAAATCCGATTGGAAGGTGAATGGAACATGATTTTTTGAGTCATTCCTACATTTTGCTTGCATTTGCCCAACCCGTTAACCGACCGGCTTGCCCATGTAAATGGTGTAAACAACCTTCAAAAACGCGAAGCAACCCGGGGGCAAGTATTCACATAGAAGACATGGAAGTGGGTTTCAAGACAACCATGCGATTCCGCAGCGTCCGGTCACTTTCAAATCACAGTATGGTCTACAGTAAAAACCCGCAGCTAAGAACCTGGTTTTTAAGAACCTGTTAGGCTAAAATGTGCAGTTTCATAGGCCCCTTCCGATCCTGTTTAGCCCAAAATTTGAAACATGTTCTCATTTTATAAAATCTATAAATTGAAAAAATTCTGTATTCTTGGGCAAATAAAATAAGTCAACATTCAGAATTCTCTTATGGGCATAGTCACTCCAACTGCAATGTAATAGATCGTTTTCACATGACGTAAGGGGCGGCCATGTTTGTACACAAAAAAAAATCCGGTGGGAATTGAACTCTTTTCACATGTTAAAGCTTTCTTTTATTAGTCCAAGCAATTTGCAAAGCTGCTGAGCACGTGACTGAACACGATCTATAGTATGCAGATTTTACATAAGGAATAAGCTGAATAACCACTAAACTCCTCTTTGCTTCAACATATTTTTTTTTTCAACGGAATATAAGAACCTATTTTACCTACATATCCTAAATGGGTGCTAAGTACCATATGTAAGACCCTGTTTAGCCTAACTTTGGAAAATGCAAGTTCTTAGTCGAGGGCTTTTACTGTAGTCCACTCGATTTTTGAAACAGCGCCAAAATCCCGGCAAAATACTTGTGCAAGGAGGCCTTTAATAGCAAGTGGCTTTGACTTAAGGCTACCTTACATTAATTGACGTAACTACTCTGTTTCATTCCGCACTTAATTTCAGATCCTAGCATCCTCCATGATAGTTGCTGAATTCGTCATTGTAGCTGTACTTGTGCTGCTTGCTGGAGGTGCTTATGTTGTTTCCGTCCTAATTGCTCTGTTTACTGATTGCACAGTAGAGGAGGACACTAAATTTCTCCAAATGGAGGAAGTGAAGGCATCGGTGATTGGTAAACAAGCTAACTGAGGATGAATGACCTTGCGTGGATAATACACTGAGTTCGTTTTTATTGAAAAGGGCGCTCTATAAACTGCCGCTTGGATTTGATTACGATTGAGTCGTTAGTTTAACATTCATCACCTCCGTATCTTCCCATAGTAAACTGTGCTTGCCCCAAAAAACTTTTCACTTTTTTGTATAGCTTGAAAACAATGCAAGGCGTTTTAGGAAAAGCTATTAAACTGATAACTGAGATTCGAGCACCGATGCGAGTGTGGAAGGGGTGAATGAAAATATTTTTTAAGATATTCAACGCATGATAATTTTCTTGAAAAGTCGACACGTAAGTTGGTTAAGTACTATTTGGACTTTTTGTTATCCAAAGATGAATGAGTGTAGCCTTATCACTCTTTCCTCCTGGCGGTGGACGATTCGGAAGACTGAAAAGGCCGCTTCCCATCATCTCTCGCGCGCTTTCATTTCTCCGGTCTCTCCCCAAGTAGACGTCTGAAGAGAAGAGACTCTTCGCCGTCAACCTCATACTTCTTGCTATTCTTAATTCATATTTTTTTTCAAGATGAATTATTACTGTACAGAGATGTAGAATAATAATAAGACTCTTAAATAAGTAAAAAAAAATTGAAGCTGCTATCCTTAAATTCCCGTCCAGTGTGACTACATTTTTTTTCTGGCGTGCTTTTCTACATAGCGCTCGGGCTCGCGCCTAGAGCGCTTCCTGTAGATTTCCTGTCCTAATTTATTACCCCAGGTCGCCAAAAATGATATTTTTATACCTTGAGCAGAGAATGAGCATATGCTAATGACACTTGAGATGTTATTATAAATGTTAAAGCCGCTACAGCGTGCCAAACTGAATGGGTTTCTTATAAACTTAACGAAAACAGAACCTGGCCTATAATAGCCCTAAAAAATCATGAATGTACCCCTGAACACAATGCCAATGGCACATTGAACTCCAAACTAGACTACTGGTCACTATGGAAACAAAACTGGCCAACTGAAATGATCGCTCATTATTCAGGCAAAAATTGTTGATATGCTAATAATGTTGTGAATGAAGGGGACTGCCGATCGACTCGCAGAACAGGGGAAATTAAAGAAGCAGCCACTACATATTAAGTAAAGGAAATCGCTTATATACACTTGGCGAGTTGTTAAGTAAGTACGTCAATGCTTGTCTTTAAATCTCTGCGGTTAAACTCAGTAGCTTTCATAATATGCATTTAAACGATTCACCTGACATGCGTCAGTTGTTCATACGAAGGAAAGTGCTATGTATCTTCCGAATGAATCTTTTGACTGTGGATACCTCAGTTAAGGCCCTCAACATTTATCCCATGGATCAGTAGTGCCGGATTTATCTGATTGGTAAGCTATCCGAACTGACGCACTTTTGAACAACAGTGGGATCAGCATGAGACATGACGGCAGCTGGCAGTTACGACCCGGCGCTTAACAAATTAGCGGTGATTTTAGGTGATTGAATTATTTCTAGATCTGTGACTTACCCGCAGTAGTAAGTTTGAGAAAAAAAACATAGACTGCTCGAATGATCGGGGGTAGAAGCGGAATCATTTGAGTCTTAATATTTATGATTCCTGTCGTTTTTGCCTCAATGATTCATGATTCCTACAATAATTTTCTCCTAGATTCATGATTCACGAAGACTTTTCATCACCTATTGACTTAATGATTTTCTCAGTGCCAACTTAGTCTCGTTTTGTAGCGTTTCTTTGGTGTTCAAACTTCTGTTTCATCCAGACTTGGTATCATCATTCGTTTTGTATAGGTATGGAGTTTTTTAGTAACTGCATTAAGCATCAGATTACTGTAGAAACAAGCGGACTATCAGCCCGAAATGCATAGGGGGTCCGGGGGCATGCTCCCCACGAAAAATGTTTGAAAATTGGACCCTCGGAAACGCCATATCCTGCATTCGCTGGATCGAGGACAATTAATTCATTCGTGTATTTTGTTGAGCTTTTCTCAGAGTCTCGTTACTCATGATTCCCGAGCCGAAGTACAAGATTCATGATTCCCAAGTTTTTAAAACAAAAATTCATGATTCTTACATGTTTTGTTACTATGGGCGCGATCCATTCAACCAAACTTTCCGGAAATTTCGGTCCAAAACTCAATGGATCGGTTCGGTCCAACCGGAAAAGTTTCGAAAAAACGGGTCCACCTTTTGAGGTGGTCCTCTTTTCCCGGTCGGACCGGTTGGAATTTTGGTTGAATGGATCGCGCCCTATGATTCATGATTCCGCTTCCAACCCCGATCGTAATAAAACGTTGACCAACATTTACCTCGGAAAAGTGAGAAAAAAATACGTACCGACTATACTCAGTATTGTACAACTTTAGCAGTACATTTCGCTCGCCAAGCACAGTTAAGCGCCCATGGTTGTCAAAAATTATTTTGATTAATCCAACATTCCGGCCTCACTTAGTTTGTGAATTGAGCATTGACATAATTTATTTGCAGACGTTTTTAAGAAAGAAAATTTATTGCTTTAAATTCGCAACAATTATGAATTATTCCATTCAAGGGAATCAAAGACATCCTTGGATTCTGCCGCGGATTCCAGATTCCAGATACTGGATTCCAGTTTTTGGCAGTGGAACCTGGATTCTTGATTCCAATCGTTAGTAGGATTCCGGATTCCAAAACCAAGGATTCCTGATTTTACAAGCAAAATTTTCCTGGATTCATGATTCCACTAGCAAATTTTTCCCAGATTCCGGAATCCGGAGCCCCTCACAGTGAGGAATGTAAATGTACGTAAAATGCCAAGATAATTTTGACATCTTTTTTTTGATTCATCCACAGTTATCGCCCTCCATCACGTAATATCCGGCGGTTTCGTATGGCCCTTGCAGAGTCATTAGTGTTTGGCATAGTAGCAATGCTCGGAGTCTTGGCATCGATATTTTTAGTGTCCAGCTGCGTGAACCGGCGACCTACGAAGCTATTTTCAAGGACCAGACAATATGGAGAGACATGAAATCACTGCTTTTCTGTGATTATTTAATCAAAATGTTTTCAGATTTTTTTTTTTTTGGATTGCTGCTTTTTTGTTCTGCCGAGTGAATGGAATTGTCGGTTTTTGCTAGTGACTATAGGCAACTGCCACGAAAACAAGCTTTTATTGAGAAGCTTTTTTGGGGTTAAAGCGAACTTCGACTCATTCGCCCACCTTTCTGCTTGTGTTTATCCTTGCGTCCAGGCCACTGTTAATGCGAAGTAAGTATTCTTATAATGCTTGTATTTGTGCTGGAACTTCTACTGAAAATGTTCGGACATATCAGGTTTGACATCGAGCTTACTGGAAAAATCTTCTGAGAGGGAAATACCATTTAGATGGGAAACTCACCAGCAATTTATTCCCTCACATATCAGCAGTGATCGACCTCAGCAAAGGCACAATCAAGAAGATCAGTCCACAATTGCATGGTACGGATGCGAAAAAAAGGAGGGAAAAACCATTTAATCAATATTTTATTGACCAGTTGGCGGGATTTTGCTAGACGCTCATCAAGAAAAGCTTATCAACAGAGGTGTATGAGTCAACTTTCACATTACAACTACATACCATGCTACTAAGGATGCCCCGCTAACAGGGACAGCAACTGAATCTCCAACAAAACTGAAAGACATTTGAGTTTAAAACCCCCGTTAACGCGGACTCTATAATTTACGGAATTTCGAACCCATTTTTCTGTCCTAAAATCACACGTGTCGTACACCAGCTTCGAATGTTTACATTTCAAGAAAATCTATTTTTTTCCCATTTTTGTGTCACCTCCCCTGTCTTTTTGGCTAGATTTTCGCTTTTTATATTGCTTTTCAATCAAAATCTAAACTGTATAAACAGCAAACCTCCCTGTTGTGCTCTTGTATTAGCATTTCAGTCAATGTGTATATGTTGTGGTTTAATTTCATCCTTGGTTTAAATTCTATTTTCTTTTGTTTTTGGGTATGGTAATGTACGATAAGGAGATTAAAACAAGAGAAAATAAAATTTAAACCAAGGATAAAATTGAGCCGCAACATTTTCAAATTGATATGGGTGTATGCAAAGGGTATGTTAGGGTAATCCCTCCAACGCAAACGTTTCTAAGAAAAAACCCGGTGTTGTATTGGTGTTCGTAATAACGGGAGTTGAAAGTACCGATTTTCTTCCCCGTCCCCGTACGGGCGTCTTTCCAGGCCTTCTCGGTCAACGCATTTCGTTGACTTATCAAAGACAAACAGGCCACGGAACCCGAAACGTAAGGGCTGTGAATGGGCCTTTGTCACATGGCGGCCATTTTGTCCCAAGGTATCAGAGTAGCTTTGTTTTACCTGTCCTCGTCCCTAAGTTTTTCATTGCGAGGTCGAGGGAGGTAAAACAAAGCTTTTTCAGTCTCTCGGGACAATATGGCCGCCGTGTGAATAAGGCCCATGTGCAGAGCGACCACGGTAGGCAATGTGAATGTGAATGTCGACTACTACCTCAGGATTGTCGCGCGAACAAGCATGTTACGTGCGAGCGAACAACGCAAACGCGCGAAGAATACGCTTCCCCCGAGGCAATCCTCAGGGAACAAGGTCTACTACACTTCATTGTAACGAATTTCCTTGTCAAAAAGCTAAGCCGGCTTCTGGGTTGCGCTAATGTTTATTCTACTAGTAGGAGTTGAAAGGAATAAGGAGGGCTCTTTACAATACGGTTTTTTCAACTCTTGACATGGACCAGTCAGGGAAAATCCGTCAACACCGTTGGAAAGCGCACCTTCAAATTAAAAAACTTACCAAGTTTGAAAGTGATACGTTTTAGAGAAGCGACGATATAGCTCCTCGGAAAGTTGCGAAAATTTGGGGGCAAAATTGAACGTCTGTAAACTTCCGCGACTGCGAGGAGTAATATCTTTGTAAACTTGGCAATATCATTAATCTAAAGGCGCTCTCTTCATTGGAGTCTACGAATTTTTCCTAACTTGCTCATGTCAAAAGTTGGAAAAGCCGCGTGAAAGAGTCTCGTATCGCATAATTCACTTGAAGTTCAAGTGGATATTTCGAGGATATAGTTGCCGTTTGTACAAAGAAGCCCCAAAAGCATCCACAAACTCCAAGGTCATGTTGGTCGCCGCGACACGTACAGCAGCAAATCCTCCTTCCTTATCGGCGTCGGCCCAGAAAAACGACAAGCTGTCTTTTGGTACTGAATTCTTGTGATATTTGCTGTCAACTATGTAAGCGGCGCTTCCAATGACGAAATATTCAACTGATGAGTTGGATTCCTTCAAGTGCTGTGAGAAATCGATAAAGGGTTAAAGAATTAATGAAAATAGTCAAGAGATATTCTAAGCATTAACAAAAGTGATCAAAATCTGTTATATTTTAGGTTTAGACAACGCCCAAATAATAATAATAATAATAATAATAATAATAATAACTACAGCTTACTAAATCATGACGAAATTGTCAACAGTTTTAACAATCAAAGAAACAAACAAAAAAACCTTTTTTCAGGTTTTTCTGATGAATATTAATTATTTCTGCATAAGTCAAATAAAGAAAGGGGCTAGCATTTAACAACCAAGAAGTACTTTAACAGAATGCTTAAAACAAGCAAGGTTACCTGAAGGTTGTGATCGTGTCCGCTAATATAAGCAGTCACTTTATACTTCTGTAACAGAGGTCTCAGTCTATTGACCAGACAGTCCGTGGGACCATGTTCAGCAACTGACCACACGGGGAAATGGCCCCCGACGATCAGATAATGGGCTGTAGATGACTGAAGAGTGTCTTCTATCCATTTCCATTGGGTCTCGGATGCCTCCTGTGATTCAGGCTCTACAAGGTAATTGGGTTTAACGTTTTAGTCAACTGCAAGTACAATTCTTGGTTTGCAACCACGTAACAATTAAGGTGACTCGACCCAGTTTTTTGGGGGGAGTACCATCCTACTTTGAAGCTCTCTGGTATCCCCACCTTTACTTTTATCGTAAGTCTAACACATAAAATGGATAACATATAGATCAATCTACAATATAACATAAAATTTTTGGCGATCGGAGTAAATGTCACGTGGTTATAATGACACGCCCCTTTGAGGTCTGAGTCGAAAATCTGCTTTATTTTTATTTTGTTTAGCTCCCAGAGGGGAGAAATGCTTTAATTTGTTCTTGACCACTAACATGGCCGCCGTGATGTCAAGTGCAAACCAGCAATAGGAGGTCATACTGCATGGGTAATTTGACGAGGTGGGGGTGGGGGTAGGATTGGGGTGTACAGCAACCTTCTTGACACCGTTAACCTGTGTCAGTATACCAAACTTTGCTATTTCATCTAATATGATTCAGATTCTGAGCAACTGTCCTTAAGGGGGCAGTCTGGTTGTTGTTGTTTTTTATTTTTCGTTTTGCCTTTCTTCGGAAATGAGGTTGAATCGATAGTGGACTAAATAAGGGTAGAAAAATGTAAACACAGGGAAAATTTTTATTTAATAAAGTTCAGCTTTAGCTATGGTAATATAACAGTTTACCTTGTGGCTGTGTGTTGAAGTGATCGTCTCCCGAGTCGCCGCAGAGTTGAACCGTGTCCAGAAGAACCAACTGAAGTTCAATGTCAGAACCTTGAAGAACGACACAACCAGCCAACATATGTATAATGTCAGATAATTTTTTAATGAATGAGCAGGAACACAATATATATAAATATTATCTAGCCAAAACAGGATAAAAAAGATGAAGACTATAGTCTACACCAAAAGAGGGTTCTTCATTATTTGAAGGATGGTAGGATGGTCAAGGAATCGGCATATCAAAGTTTCTGAACGAAAGACTAAAGGTCTTTTGAGGAACCTTTTGAGGCAAGTGAGGGCGTATACTTGGCAAAAAATAAACGCAAAAAAACCAAGAAAAACAAGTGAAGCGTGCCTGATACTAGTGTGGACTTGCATCAGTAAAAATCATTAATACTAAACCCACGTAGAGAGTTTTCTTTCTTTTCTTTTCTTTTTTTTTTTTTGCAAACAAAAAATTTATACTGGGCAAATAAATTAATATTGGATGCTATGTTTTTTTGGTCAGTCTTCTTGCCGTAAGGATCATATTAGTGCTATTCTACTAGACTTATCATAGCTTGCGTGCATAGTTACCACTGCACAGAGAAAATTCTGAAAGCAGGCGTGTATGCTTGATTCATTCGATTCTTTCGCTTTCCCTCTTTTAACATAAACCAAACTAGACTGCTGTAAATGCAATCAATATTGAAAGTCGATATATCTCAACTAGGCTGGTTGCCTACAAAAACGCCATATCACTCCCAACCTCGTCCAAGGGATATCCCCTTGAAAAGTGGGAGGGGGGCGGGCCTTTTCCCCCTACCAATTGTCAAGAGAAATGCCCTCGGAACAAGGTTGATGTCACCTGTCATCTGTCAACCTTAATAATGGGTTATTGTACTTACCAGGAATCTTCCAGGATTTGGTATAGTAATAGTCCGGAAAATTCCAGCGTTTTGACTTGGAGCTGTAAGCGATCTGGGCTGACACGTTTCCATAGTGATCATGATTTCCCGCGCAGAAGTACCAAGGAGTCATGAGCGATTTGGCAGTAAACACATCCTCAAATGTTTCTTTGAATCTCTTGTCATCTACGTTTTTTACTCCAAGATGATAAAAGTTGTCACCTTGGGATTAACAGTAATATGAAGGAATTTAGGTGATTCCATGAGCCTATCGGCAACTTCATCGCCATTTTTTATGTCCCTAAAATTGTCTCTTAGCGCAAAGGGTATTCATTGCGGCAAAGCGGGAGGTATGCGATCGAAACATACCCCATCCCGAAAAAAAAGTAACCTTGATGAGGACAGGTAGGCCAATAATGTCGCGCTATGTGAAACTTTTATAAACAGACATCAGCGAATGCTGATGCTGGTTTGAGTGGTTTCCGTATAATCGCTACACGGAAGACGGAATTTTGAAGTGGGGGAGGGTGGGGAGCCGACTGACAAGTGACTTGAAGTGGGGAGTAGAAAGTGGAGAGAGGGCTTAATTCCCCACCCCAGTCACCTTGGCTCCGCTGCTGTCCCTTTGTGATTGTAGCCTGCGTGATAGGCGAGCGGAAAAGAAGAAAGGGCAAGAGGATCGATCTTCGGCTGCGCGAGGACGGGAATGGTCTGCGAGGGAAGAGGAAAGGCCCTTCCCATTTGTTCCATTGCGAGCCCGAATTCCCCATCCCGAAATTCCTCCTTTCTCTACCCGTTTAGACTGAGTGCCTACCCAAAAGACTATAAGGGTTGTTACAATCGTTCAGCTCACTAGACGTCTTTCAGCGATCCCAGCTATCATGTAGAAATTAGGCTAAAGCATTTAAAAAATCGTTAAAGGGGCTAGTTTTTTAGGCCTTGGTAAAGCGCAAGGAACGGGGATGAAACAGACTGAAATCCCGGGGGGGGGGTACTCTCAGAAAAATTGGGTAGGGGTGTGCGGCCCGCTTCCCAAAACCCTTACCCTATTTATGACCAAAATCTTCGATTTTCCCTACCCTATTTATGACGTAACCAAAAATTTGATACCCTATTTATGACCTGAAACATA
>OZ037784.1:25889819-25959819 GCA_964035525.1 Porites cylindrica
CAATAGAAGGCATACCAGTGTGATAGGTTTGGCGGCCATGACGGACTCCGTTAATTTTTATTCTTATCACGTGAGGGTCAAAAGATCTGCCCCTGTGAATATTTCCTGCCAGCATGCAGATAACTTGAGTAGGAGGCGTCGGCTAGCCCCGGCGGGGTACTTTAGGAATTTCGCATTTCGGGAAACCTATACCAGAGCTAGTTCAGCTGAATTTTGCTACCCTATACTAGAGTAAACTCCCCAAATCCCCACTTTCCTAGAGTAGCTAGTAGCTGTTTCCCTAGTCCCTTGTCTAGATAAAATCTTCAACCAACTGATCAGTTTCCTGAAAAATGACACCCTATTCTAGACCCAAACTCTCTGATTTATATACCCTATCCCAGAGTAAACTGCTTGAAAACCATACCCTTCACAGTAGTCTGCTACACAGCCGTTTTTTAGTGTCCTCACGCAATGCTTCTCCCCACTAGTGGGGAGGAGCGTTGCGTGACAACACTAAAAACGGCTGTGTAGCAGACTACCTTCACAGCGGCACATACCTATATACCTATATGCGGCAGTACCCCCCGCCCCCTCTCTCTCTCCCTTGGGCGGCTAGCACGCAGAGGCCTCGTCTAATTTTCCGCGGGTCTCTTTTCGTCCCGCCCGCCGAACTCCAGGGGAAAAGACTGCGGCCTCTGGGAGCAGGAAATTGTGTGTGAATACATGTACATGCCACATTTCGAATTATAAAGTATTCAGCAGATTTGTCTGTTACGTTCAGGAATACTTAGAAAGGCGGCTCTCCTTGCCGTTTACGTAAAAAAGAGTCGATACTTAACTGAATAATACAAATACAAAGTGTGCTTCGGGGTAGGGGGGAGGGGGTACTCCCCTAAGAAAGTGACGGGTCGTAGTATCTTTTAGGGGTTTAAATTTCTGGATTGGTAGGGTGCCAAAACCTAAAATGACTGCTGCCAGAGTTGTGTCGGTACCTTCATACAAATTTGTTGTAGTTGAATTGGTACCTCTTAGGGATGGAAATGAATTCGGGTAACGCTCATAAAAGAAGATTATGGTACTTTTCTAAGAGAGTAACCCTCCCCCGCCCAGGTATGCTTAGTAAAAAGTACACGGAGGAAACGTATACCAAGAAAAAGCGCACAAATTAAATGCATACAAATAAAACGTACACACTGAAAGAAAAAGTATATACGTAAAATGGATAAAATATACAGAGAGAGTGAGAGACCGCTATGCGACAATTGCGATCATTACAGAGAAAACGCCATATAAAAAACGCTAATGTGATAATACGTTGCGGCCCGTAGCCTGCATAACAGGCGCTTGAGTGCCAAGCGAGGCGAACGCGGGATTTCCCGCGAAGTGCGAGACAAGCGATTCGCGCGAAATGCCGCGTTCATCTTGCTTGGCTCATAAAGCGCCAGAAATCGTGTTAGAGCAGCTTTCACGATCAAGGGAAACGTATGGCAATGACGATAAGGAGATCGCCATACGAAAATTGCGATCGCGAAAATAAATCGTGATACAACAAACGCGACAAGGTTCAGACGATGGCGATCGCTCATTGAGGACATTGAGAAATCGTGATGTGACAATCTCACTCTGCACCAATCACGCTAAAATAATTAAACTGCAATATATACACCGATCGAGACTGCCGAAAATTGCGATTCAACCGTTCTCCTTTTGTTCTATCGAGAAATCGTGGGGGAGAAATGGCGATACAACATTTGTGATCGGGATAGAGATTTCGCGATAGAACAATCGAGATAACAATCAAGCTACATAAATCAGCTGGGACGTGGCTTGAGGCTAGTTGTTATGTCACAGGAGGTTGGACAGAAGTTTGCAAAGATTCACGGGAGCAATGTCGACCAATCACGACTGAGAAAAGCCATCTTGTTGCAGACCGTGAGATGAGTATGTTGTTTTATCGAATAACTAAGATAGTACGCGCGCTCTGATTGGCCGAGAGGAGTGTTTGCATGAGCGTATGTAAACAGGGTTGTAGCGTCAAGATGCTTTGCTTTTCGCGCGCTAATCACGCAAGCACAAATTTGAAAACGTTTTTCAGTTCAAAACTCGACAAGTTTACTTTATTTACTCATTCCTTCGTCTTCTGAAACTTGGAAAATCGTTACAAAGAAGGTGTGTCAATTTTTTTTTCGCTTAAGCTGACATTTTAAGCGTGAAAAACCCGTATTTTGGAGGCATCTTTTTTGCAAACAAATACTGATTACGCGTAAGTTGCGTGTACAAGACGTCGCCACTGGTAAGCATTTCTCTTTTAATCAATGCTCTTTCTCGCGAAAGTTATTTTATAAAAGTAATAGAAAACCTTTTCCGTGTGTTTGCATATCCTGATATAAACACTCGCGGCGTTGGGAAAATTATCGACAGTTATGCAAACCCTCGACTTCGTCTCGGGTTTGCATAACTGTCTCGAATTCTCCCAACCCCTCTCGTGTTTATATCAGGCTATGCAAACACGGAAAACGTTTTCTATTGCTTAAATGTAGTCTTCTTGGCAACCGCCTGCTCGGGCTTGAGTCACGCGTGAGGACGGGGAGCATTGCGTGACTCCAGTCCGAGCGGCTGCAAAGGAGACTAGTTGTTATGGGGATTTTGTTAATTTGCAAATGGAGCACGACTTACTAAATTTTTCAAACGAAAGCCGAGGCAACTTTAGTTAGCTCCTTTTTAAAGTACTTATTATTTACTTATTGTCAGACAGTTGTTAGTGAGTAATTCATCTGGTGAACAAAGTTCTGGCTTTTTTTATTAACACTCGTTTCTCTTCCTTATGATCATTTATTTTAAAACTTTGCCTCAAATTCTTTCAGTTTCCAGAGGTTTTGACACCGTCCAAGGATTACATAACCTTGCATGATGAACCTTCCTTGTATGGATCGTTCCCAGCTGGCTTTCGCGCAGATCCCTTCGCGCATGACAAAAGATAGTCCTCACTGGCGTGTCGTTTGCAGTGGTACACAAGGTCAGCGCACACCTCTGACATCCTTGCTCGCTTGATGTCCTTCTCTCTCATTAGCTGAGCTATTTCTCTCTTAAGTGACAGCTTTACCATGGAGTCACTCGATGCCATGTCGCTGAAAAAAAAAAGCACTGATTTATACTCTCAAATCTAAGCGCGCTCTTGAAAAGTCAGAACTGGCCGGCCAGACCCGTCATTTGAGAAAACGAAAGAGTAGTCTCTTCTCTGATACTTACTAAAAGCCATTGTTGCCGTAGTGGTACATACCATTTAGAAATGTACTGATGATCTGGTTGGAAAGTCCTGACTAACAGTGAAATTCTCCCCAAGACAGTAACTGTGTGAAGGGGACAAAGTAAGTTTCACTGTCTGAGATCTTGTCACTTCCAAAGAAAAATAACTACGTACAGTTGAACCTTTCCACAACAGACACCCCGTTAGTGGACTTTCGATTGTATTCAACCACCTGTCTAGCACCACCAACCTTTATTTTAAATTTACATGCAGGCCGAGTATCATTGCGCGAGTTGCGTTGCTCAACGAGGATCTTGCTTGGGCACTAGGTGTGAACATAGTGTAAAGATACTTCTACTTGGTACCAGGGCATGGTGCCCGAGTACGTCACTCACTAGGTGCTAATGCGAACACACCGTTTAAGTACCCCACCGTAGAATTCAGGCAAAGTGCCGATGTCCATGACATGGTTGAGACATTGTACTCGGGCACTACACTGGGCGTGTGCACATGTTACGCGCTCGTAGTTATTCAGATCCAGGAATTTTGAAGAAAACGAACATGATAACAAGTAGAATTTCAAAAGAATATTGGAATAATGTTTAAACCGTCAAGGTTGTCTAGAATCTTATTACTACAAAAGCCGAGAATTACAACTAAAACTGAGTTATCAAGAAAAAAAATGATTTTAATGAAATCAAATAACTCTATGTTTAGCTTTTATCATAAAATACTTCCAATAAATTTATTGAGCTTTTTTTGGAAAAAGTTTCCACTAAATAAATAGCTATTATTTACTCGTCAGGCACCTGCTGTCATGTAAAACGGAACCAATTAAAGATATGGGATGGCATCGACAAAAATACAAAAGTCAAGTGTCAAGTCTGTTTCTCTTTTTAAAAAAGAGCATATTAAAGGACAAATTTTCAACCTAGAAACGTTAACAGCAGTGGAAACTTCGAAAGTTTAAAAACCGAGGAAGAGTCTATTGAAGTGTCTCGGACTGGTTTTCTTTCTGCCCATATCTTTAAACAGAAGTCAATAGATGCTTTTTTACCACCGTCCTGTACCCTTCAAGGAATTCATTACATCATTGCGTAAACTCCACATTAATGCTAATTCATCATTTGCAAATTAGCAAACACTGGTTCAAAAACAGTGAACGGACCAGACCCAGCTGGTATCAAACAACGACTACACCTAGCTATATCTGTTTAGATATTTTCATGGGAAAGTTAATTTGAGATTAACTTCCTAACCAGCAAAAAAAACTTGGAAAAAGCAATTGTAATGATTTTAATTGAGATGTCTTCGATTATTGACGCGTGTAGCCTTCAGTTTCGGGCCTGTTGATCAAGATATTCAGGGAGCAGAAAACAATGACTTTGCAAACAAAAAAAGCTTTCCAACTTCATTTTGCCACAACCCGAATAAGTAAGTTTGTAAGTTTCCTTTATAAGTTCTTCCTATTAAAATCCGTTTTCTTATCCATCCCATTATTATTATTTTTTCGAGATTTCGAACACTTCATCGGCCAGAAACAATAGCTTTCTATTTTGGCTGTTCAAGTCTCGAAATCATGATAAAAAAAAATCATGAGCCACGAGCGAGACCAACCTTTTCCAACAAACAGCTAGCCAATTTTTGGCACTACCTGGATAAAATTCTTCATGCGGTACGTGGTTACATGAAAAACAAAAATACCCTCAAGAAAGCTTGTGCTTTTTTTATACTATACCCAATGGAATATCAAAACGTTTCTTTCTTTCAGTTGTCAAAATTTCCAATCTTTCACCCGTACTTTACTCTTACAAAAGTTAACGACATTTACATTTACTTAAGCTTTTACTTAACATTTTGCTTTCTGATAACGGTTGAAACAACCCAGTCGTTAAATAGCAATTAAGTGCAAATGAGGCTCTTTAATGTGCAGTCGATTGTGTATTTAAATCGATCAGTTAAAACAACTACCCGAAACTACAAAGCTGAAAAAAGTTTCCTGGATTAAAAAAAAATTAATCATATTTTCTTACCTGTTTCTTTAGCAAACGTCTTCTTTCTTCGCCAAAATTCCGTCCTTATGGTCTCCTGTTCCGCCGTGAATGTCGAAAGGTACAGTAGAATTTTTTTTCTTAGCTTGTCAATCAACCTTCTGAGAGCACTTTTCTAATTGGCTATCGGCGTACGTAAAGCAGCCAAAATATTCCCATGATTCTTCAGGTTCCACTCTGCGGGCATTCCAATGCTATTAAAGTCTCACCGCTTAGTATTTTCAAGTAACACTGCACGAAAAATTTGATTACCACCAGATTACCTCAGCGAAAATTTGGTGCAAAAAAAGTTAACTAAGGTTAAATAAAAAGCAAAGATGATGCACTTTTTTGCATCATATTTTGCACCGAGTAAATTTGTGTAAGTCCAATTTTTCATGCCGTGTAACAAAAGTGGGTGAGCTTCATTTACTAAGTATCTTACTAATTAACGATACTAAAATAACTGGGAGTGAAGATGAGCAAAGTTTGACTAGAGTAAATTAGTAAATAACTTGAATGACTTAAATGAATTAAAATAGGTAAGTGACTTTAATAAGCAAGTGAGAGAGTGGACGAATGAATTGAAAGAATGGATGAAAAAGTTAAATTAAAATGAGCGAAAAAATTAAATTAAATGAGCGAACGAACGAACAAAATGAATACGGCTTAATTGGGCGCATGTATCCGGGGGAATATGAATATTGGGGGGTTGTAGGGGAGAGAGGGGAAAGGTAGGGTGGGATTAATGTTCCGCCCAACCATCCGGGTAGTGCTGCAAATTTATAAGCAAAAGCACAATGGAAGAGTTGTTAGCCAATGAGAAAGAGTCTGACGTTTTGGTTTAACCAATCGTGACGAGTTTCTTCTCCTTGAATACTTCATGTAAGAAAAACAAAATAGTTCTTATTCATTGCCATGTTTGAATGATTTATAATATTCAATCAAAGGGTGTATTTAAAGAAATATAATTATAAAAAATCCGGTGGCGCTTCTTGCACTGATTTAAACAACGCATTGGTCGTTGGTGAAAAGCTCTCTGATAATTTTCTAACAGTACAGTTTATTCAGCAATTGCACTGATAACTTGAAACCACCGGTTTAAACAAATGATAACCAGACAACAACTTTAATCCATTTTTTCTTTTTATAACAGACAAGTAGTTTTTGAAAATTGTTTTGAGCGCAAACTATTAGATAAAAAAGAATTGAGCGCGCTTTCACATAAGGGAGATACTATGTCATCTATGTGCAAAAGAGGCCGATGGCCAGCTGGGTAGATCAGACTGACCGTTCACTCTATGGTTGATTTCCGACCTGACTTTTTACCTTGGGTTTGGACTGAAATAGTTAAAACTTGAAACAACAACAAGAGCCAACACATCGCAAAAGGCAGGGTTCAATTCCCCATCAAGCCCAAAATTGTTCTTGTTGGTTATCAAATTCTTAGGTTCATTATTTAACTGGGAAGATCACGTAGACTTTCGTATATCTTATATATTCACAATTTTATGTAATATCAGCATAGTAGTTCCAAACTATATAATTATAAGGAAGTACTTCATCCACAAATAGTACGGATACTGTATGAAGCTTCTTTGGCTCTACTAGGAGCTATAAAACACAGCGTAAACAGTTAAAAATGAGACTTAACAATGATTATTCATTTGTCAGCGTATTTATGCTAACAATAGCTTTACTGAAGATTTGAGAAGAAGACAAATAAACAATAAAATTGTAGTGCAGCTTTTGTGTAAAGCAAACAATAATCAGAATAATTGTGCCTATGTTTAAATGACGCAAGGACTTTTGAAAACGAAAAAACATTTATACACAGGCACGATTACTTCGCCAACGTATGGAGGTATAATTGTGTTACACGAGACGATTCACAACGACGATTTTTAGAGCAACCCAGCGTTGAAACATTGTTGCGACATTGTTTCAAATGGTTACAACATTGTTCCAACATTGCAACACTCTGTTGCGCTAAAAACTGTTGTTGCGAATCGTCCCGTGTAACATCACCTTAAAACTACAGCGCAACGATTCACTATTTTAGGAAGATTCTTTTCAGCGCCTCGACAGCCAGGCTGTTGTAAGCATGGTTAATTTTTTATTTCAGCCTCCCCCGCTGGGAACGTGTGACAAACCCACTAAGAACGCCTGCGTGGGTAGTCTGCTACATAGCCGTTTTTAGTGTCGTCACGCAACGCTCCTCCCCACAGGGTGTTTGACGACACTAAAAACGGCTGTGTAGCAGACTACTGCGTGGGAGGCTAGATTTTTTTCATCCTAGGTATTCGAATACGAACCTCTGGAGCCAGGGTACACTAAGGTAAAAACCAATCGATAAAATGCGGAGTGCGCTGGTCATTTTAACGTCACAATGAAGCCATTAATTCAATGCAGGAGCCTATTGATAGGCTCCTGACCAATGTCGCCTGATCAAACCTACACGTAAAAATAACACCCTAGCCGTGAGAGTCAAGAAAGGGGCTGCTTACTAACTCACAATCAAACCACTAAAGGGAAAAGCGATGTTCCATAACGCAACAATAAAACTATTTAACAGGGAGCGCGATACTGAAGCATTTGGAACTATACGACTCGACGACGCGAAGGCAACGGCGAGAACATAAAAAACAACAAAAGGTGTCAGTAGGCAAAACAACAACTTTGCACATGCATCTCACTATTTTGTACATTTCTTTGCCGTTTTTGCCCGACTACAAAGAGAAATTGCCTAATTTTACTTTTTAGGGAGGACGTAAACAACGCAAGACGAAACTTTATTCTCTTTCTGAAACTTGAATATGGTTCTTAGAAATTCGACTCCGGGAGGGTTTGCCTACATTAATTTTGACAAAGTGAGTTGGAACAATCGCGATAAAGACCGAAAGAACGCAAATTCGTTTTTGAAGAGAAGTTTTCGCTGCCGTCACGTGGTCCGATCGTAAAGTCCTTATTAACGCTGAAGTCACTCCTTTGCGCGTCGGACCAGCGCGTTGAGCGTGAGTTCGAATATTGAGTTCGTAGGCTCTGGGCTAGGTCGTCCCCAGACCCCCAGCTTCCTTGATTCAAAATCCCCAAGGCGCTCGTCCCAGTCCTCCTCTCGCGCCGAAATGTTTTTTCCTGACGAAGTCGACTGAACTGCCTTCCGAACTGAGCTGAAGTGAGCATTGCAAGCATTTGCAAATAATTTTGCTAGTTTTTTTGAGATGAACTCTGTGATTGTTGACTCCTAGTGGTTTTAACATATCCTTTTAACATGAGAGATACTAGCTAGCAAAATACAAACATGCCCTCTGTAGACACCAGGAAGGATTTCTTGGTTGCTACCACCGGTAATTATTTTGGAATTCAGAGCTCTGATAGTGTGTTGGATGATGTTCGTTCCTCGAAAGAGCTCAACATTTTCCTGGACGATGGCAATTCGCCTGTCTTAGCTGCGAAATACGACACTCACCAAGGACACAAAAGCATCAAACTATCGAACAATGTGGAACCAAGCGACACAGCCGAGAAAGTTTTGGTCTTCTTCAAACTGCAACCCAAAGCGATTACACCTGACAACATTCACCAAAATGTTTTCGTTTCCTCGATGCTCTCTTCCCCCGTGAATACACTGTATCATTCTGTTCAGAAGGTATTTGCTCCTTTGTTGTTAAAGGATGAGAAATGGAGCCGAAATTTTGATCCGAAGTTACAAAGTCTGCTAAGTGAGCTTGAGGCCGGTTTGGGAAGTGTAGTCCGAAAACAAGACAGCTCCTTGTCGCGAGCCGCTAATCTAGGTGATGAAGACAATGTTGGCGGGATTTTGACCCCGCAAGATGAGTTTCAGTATTGGTCAGATGCGTCTATATCAGGGTATGATTTATCTGAAAGGGAAAGAGCATCATTTTTTCAAGAGAGTTTTCAGAAAGGTAAGACTCTAGGACATAAATTTTAATACAAACCAGTATGCTCGTTTATATTGTCGTCCATGGCAACTAGAACCCTATAGATTTTATACTAACCGGCGTGTTCAGTCGATAAAATCGCTAATCGATAGTATCCGATTAAAATCAGTACAGTCGATTGGTTGCATGGGAAATCAATAAAAATTGATACAAGGATTTGATGTGAGTAATCGATTATTGATTTTTCAATTATCTTTATCAATTTAATCATAACTATGACAAAATTCTCAAATCTGATTGGCTATCAACTATCCTGATTTCAGCACTAATAGGACAGTGTAAAAGGACAGTATGCGTCATGCCTAAGTAATTTGTCAGTATGCGCCATTGCATGCACGCCAACAAAAAACTCTTGAAATTTCTTATGTTTTAATTAATTTAAAATCCTAAAATATCACAAAGGTTGTCAGACTTATGATTAATTGGTAACAGAACTTCGTGTTGTCCAATTTGGTCTGTTATCATACAAGTGATTAACAAAGTTGGATGACCGTGTCATATGATTACAGACCGAATTGGACTCCACTCAGTCCTATTACCATTATTTGTCGATAAATATTGGTTAAATTATAAAGCTAATCAGCTCACATAGCATCGAAAAGAAAAACAAAAGATATAAATAGGATGTAAAAACAACTCAGAACTGAACAATTTCCTTCAAAGGTTTGTCTACAAAAATTGCTGAATCTCTTATTTTATACTATATTTGTATAAAAAAGTTTCAGTAATGATAAATCAATCTAGAGATTAACTTAGTTGTATTACCTTAACTTGCTCTTTTAATTGAAATCTATTTAGGAACAACCAAACCTTGCAGTATTGCATTGTAGACACAGCAGTACTTTATGTCAATCGATTCTATAACTATTGATAAATCCGATAAATTTGATAAACTTAGAACTTCATACGAGAATCGATTTCTATCAATTTATTGATCTATAACATTGATATAGATTGATAGTTATTGATTTATTGTTTGGTTTTCAGATATCTTTTTTTATCGATTGAACACGCCAGTATACTAAGATGTTAAATTAAAAGGGTAATTTAATGTTCCTAATATTGTCATTTGTTTTGAGAGAAATGTTTTGTGATCGCTGGTAAATGATAATGATATTGAAAGAAAAGAAAAAGTTAGTAAACAAAAAATATACCAAAAAAGGGGCTGTGAATAAAGTAGAAAACTTTAAATACGTTGAGGCATTATCTGCCATTTTGTGGTACATGGGTAATATTACGTGCCTTTTGTTCAAAGTGGAATTAATATGTTTCCAATTCTCATTAGGTATTTAGAAAATGGTGAAGCAACCTGATAAACCTTTCTTTGCAGGGAATGTATCTCAAGATTTTTGTAACCTTGATAGCCTGGACCTTGATGATACGTTGGAACTTCTGGAGTCCACTCAAGATTCTCTTGATGAGATCTGGAAACAGGAAGATCACAAGCCTTATTCTGAGGCACGGATGAAGCATCTTCTGGATGTCATAGCTGGTGCTCTTGGCCGATACGTCCAACGGAAGCTAGCAGCACTAGACATTTGGCATGACTCATTTCAACAGGTTAGTCCTAAAAGCTTGCAGGATGTTTGTCACATGAACCTAGTTTAGTGGCCTTACCTCCCATGTGTCTCCTTCAGCTCAACTGGTAGAGCATCTCATGGTTTGTACAATCTTGAAAAGGTCTTTAATTTAAGTACGGTAGTCGTGTTGAAAAGTCCTTCAGTTTGGTTTAGGTCCTTGAAAAGTACTTGATTTCTTTACTAGGTCTTGAAAAGTCCTTGAAATTCACAACCTTGTCTATGCGGGAGACCATTTTCTTTAAAAATATTACATTATTTTGCTGAGGAAAATTTGGCTCATCCTTGGTGTAAGATCCTCTAAAACTTACGGCTAACATAAGAACATTTTTGTGTATGAACATTATTTTATTTCTGTTTCTTTATTTCAAGTGCCTTTTTTGTACCTCAGATGCAATTGTTAGTCATACCCAGTCTTCTTGAGGAAAGTAGTATAATTATTAAATAATTTGATCAACGATGGCTGAAGAAGCAAAAATCTTTAATAAGTGACTCCATGATGTGTTTTAGCTAACAGGGTGATCGATGGGGGTTAAAGAATGCCGATTTATTAAATAAATCTTAGTCCTTGAAAACTGTAATTTGTCCTTGAAAAATCCTTGAAAAGTCCTTGAAATTTGTTGGTCTGAATTTGTACAAACCATGCGTCTGGACAAGTAACCAGAGAGTCATGTGTTCAACTCCTTTTGGGAGCACTCAGATTTTTTCTTTTGTGCCGTTGTGTCACTGACTGAAAAATAATCTTTCTCAGGTTAAAGATGCCATGCGCAAGGGTATTACTGTGTGTGAAAGATGGGTGTCTACTTGTGAGACGCTCACTTCACAGTACTGGAAACGGTTCCCCTCACACCCATGGAGGGGTGAAAAATTTACTCCAGAAAATTTGTCACAATTAGCTACGAGACTGGAAGAGGTAATACATCTTTAGTATCTTTAGCTGAAAACAGTTTCTTCAAGTAGTGTTATTTATAGAGTGTATGGTATAATAAGCTTTATGTGTAATGGCAGGATACATGTCCCATACACTGTATGTATACCTGCCAACTCTCACGCCTTAGGCGTGAGTCTCACGCCTGTGGGTTGAAAACTTCGATCTCACGCCCGCTCACGCCTGCGGACCAATTTCTCACGCCTGATTGAAAAATGTGAGTTGTTGCCGTCTTGCTTGACACAATTTCCAAAAATATGTTAACTCAGACCCATGTAAGGAACGAAAACCATGTGTAAAATGAATAAATGACAATACCTTCCTCGCGATCTCTGATTTTGTGGATAAGCGTTTTCTCCATAACTTCGCCTTCGGCAGACTTCGGACGTCTTCGGAAGACTTCGGACTTCTTCGGGAATCTTCGGAAATGATCGTGTCGTTTTCAAAAATCCCAGCACTCCCAGGATAAAAATCTCACGCCTACATCTCAGAAAAAGTTGGCAGGTATATGTATGTGGCTGTCAAGAATAAGGAGTCAAAAGCCGTGCTGAAAATAGTGGTGAATATGAACTCACTGCAAGTTCCTGCCCTGAGGTCCATTGGGCTAAGTGTTCTCATAACCGAGAAATATACAACATGTATTTTTTTAAAGGAAAAACATGATGAAAACTAGTAATAAAAATAATAATAATAAAATACAAAATGAACAAATAAAAGTGATAAAGTAAAAAGTATAGTGTAGCAAAATAAAATAAAACAGAATTTATATTGTTCAGGTACTGACTTTGAGGACAGTACATGAGCAACTGGTCCGTCTGCTGTCAACGACAGAGAGACAACTACTGCGGACATCAGAAGCATTTTCTCCTTTCTCTGGACTCAATGCACTGCATCATAACCCATATACTGAGCCTTTGTGGAGAGCAGCTGTAACACAGTATGAGAGAGGAATGGCTCCTGCCGAGCAGAAGATAGCAGGCAAACTGAGGCAGCAGCTCAGTGACTTGTCTGCTAAGTCACATCAGGTACATGTGAAATTTTACTATTGATAGTCAAACAGTCAACAAACCTGTATTAGACAGTCGCCCTTGGTTTGATGATTTTACACTGCTGCTCCTTTTTATCACTCCCAGATACCTAAAATAATTATTATAGTAGTTGTTAAGTTTAGTATATTATTGTCATTACATCTGTCCTGATTATCACCTATTATGACACAATTTATTATTGTTTATTGTTTTATGTTGGCTTGGTAATTTATTGCTCTTTACCTAATATCTATGTGCATAATAATTATTATTTTTATGTTGCCTTAGCTTTTGAGAGAATTTCAGAGGTATAAGGAGCTTGTGAAAAGGCCAAGTATTAGCAAGGAACTGTCTCCAGAGAGGTATTAAGCTTAAAATAAAACTTTCTGAAGTGTACCAATATTGCCTATAACTGAGGCCCTTTTAAGGGGGGGGGGGGTACGTATGTTCCTCGTCTGAATTTCAGAAGCTGTTGTTTCACGTATTGAGGAGGACGCCATGTTGTTGTCGGTATTTTCCTATTGTATTTGTGCTTGTGTCTGTCGCTGTCACAGTTTCAACCCAGCTTTGTGTCATTTGTCGCCATAATTTCCTCAGGGCTGTCAAAAAGTTTTTAGGTAGCAGGCTGATAATGGGTAGTAAGCGGAAGTCACACCAAAGGTACAAGTTCTTGAGGGCTGAGGCATCTAGGGACATTTTGAAATTAAGAGTCTCCAGGGGTTTTTGAGAGGTGTTTGTTGTTTCGTCAGAATACATCCAAGACTGGGAACAATGCTGTCGAAATGTCCCAGGTGTTCTGCGACATTGCACGGTTTGAACATTTCACAGATCTAAACCTGTTTACTTGTAAATATGGGTTCAATGTCATTCATAAAAACTGGGGAACGGATGCTTAACAATTTTATTTGACAGTGCTTATTTTTTGGTAGCAGTTATGGTAGAAGGAGATGAAAGTAGCCGGATGAGGATGGCTAACTAGCTGGCAGTTTTGGCCAGCTACTAGCTCTAATTGACAGCCCTGTTCCTGCTGTCCTATGTCGCTGTTTCAAGGCCATTTCGCTTGTCCAAATTTTACCCTAACAGGGCCTATTAACTGTCTTCAATTGTTTTCCTGATTTTCCTTTCTTTTTCAGAGAGACTTTGCTTGGTCAGTTGACTGTTTATATCAAAGGAATCCGAGATGACTTTATCACCAAAACGCAGAATTCCTACTCAGGAAATAAAGATGGTAGTGGTCCGCCAAAGGGACGAAACATGCCTGAGATTGTTAATAACATTGTGTGGGTCAGACAGCTAGATTCAAAGGTATGGTTTCAAACCATTACTGTCAACATTATTTTCCTTACATTTACTATGACATGTATTTTTCTTCTCCCTGGTATTGCAGTGTTACACAATGTTTCATGTCATGTTTCATGAATTTTGTAGACTTTTCAATCATAATAAAGATCTTTAAAAATTTGATCTTTTAAATATAAAACCTCTGTGAAAATCAGGTGCCTTTATAATTATTTAGTCCTTTAACACTAAGTCTGTTGCATAAAATGGAAATTTATAAAATTTGTTCTTTGATTTAAATACCTCTTGGACAAATAACATTATTTCACTTGAACCTCTGACAATTCTCATGGCATGCAGTATAGTGTCATTAATACTAAGACTTGCATCTGTGATGTCATTCATGGTTAGGAATTAATTATTTTCACCTAGTATTTAATACCTCGTTTTAAGTGCAATAACAGTAATTTTGTTTCAGGTAAAAGAGACTCTGAATACTGCAGAAAGCCTGCTAGGAGATTTGTCAGGCTTTAAGGGCTTTAAGAGGGAAGCATCTGATCTGGCTGAAGAACTGCAGTCTTACTGTAAAGATCAGTTCGAGAGCTGGGTCAGCGAAATGATGACAGCGATAGATGATCCTAAACAGCCTCTCAGGTACAGTTTGGGATGTCATTGCTGTAGTATTATGTATGTAGGGTTACAGTATTTAAGGGTTACCTTAATTTTAAGGGTGGAGGCCTACAATACATATACAGCTGTTTTGAGAAAGGTTGTCAGACAAAATGCGCACGCGACAATCCCGAAAGGTAATATGGGATATGATCAATACACTGTTCGAAAGGACTGAAGCTGTTGAACCTACTTTTGTTGCTTTCCTTTAGTACTCGCAAACATATGTCAGTGGCCTCCCGTACCATTCTTTCAAATTTCTTTGAAGAACAGTGCCCACAAAGCCACCCACAATACCTTTCGGGATTGTCGCGTGTACTTTTTCCGACAACGTTTCTCGAAATAGCTGTATATACATAATTATATACATATGTGTGTCAGTGATAAACCACTTGCTTGTCAAAAACCAAATGATATTATTCTAATGTTTTTTCCACAAACTAAGAGGGAAGAGCAACTAGTGATTTTGGCAAGATGACTCAAATCATTGACAGTCTCATTCAGTACCATCCCAGCATGGGTATTTTGCGGAATTCTGAACAGCCACTTTCCTCTTTACTTCATACATGCCAACCCTTCCGGATTATCCGGGAGTCTCCCGGATACGACACGAATCTCCCGGTCTCCCATACGGGTCGCTTTATCTCCTGGATAAAATCATCTTTTGAGCTTTTCTGTGCCTTAGTTTGAAATTTAGCCCATTTTTAGCTCAAAACTTGAATTTTTCTTATCCGTAACTGTAGTACGGTTTCTGAGGCATTTTACACCTATTTAGTCACTGACAAAGATTATTTCTGGCATCAAAACGATGATCGTGAATTTGGATAGTATCTACTTCATGTAGGACTTGATATAATGTCCTAAATTTCCGGGGTTGGGGGCTAGTGAAAAACAGAGAGTCTCCAGATTTTAAATCTCTAGAGGTTGGCATCTCTGTTACTTGTGTATGACTCTAAAGTTTAGTTGTGAGGATAAAACTAAGGAATGATATTTCAGTTCAGGTCACCCTACACATGACCCGAAATATTTTTGGGCCAATGGTAGTAGTTGTCATTGTTATTATTTTTAGTTCTTCTTTGATTTTTGTATCCTGACTTACAGTATCATTACTGAGGGCTGTCACTATAAGATTTCAAGTTGCTGGATATAGATTGTAGTATGCAATAAATAGGTGGGCAGTTGAACAATTAGAAAGTTGTTTTAGTTCTATTTTCTTTTCTTTTCTTTTTTTTTGTGAAAGTAGCCCTGAGTAATGCTCATTTTAGGTGGGGTAAAGCCCTGCTCCCCTGGCCCTTTTTGACAGCCATAATTGTTACTGAAAACTACCGTGTTACACGAAATTTTCATGACATGTTAATTTGGTGATTTGATGGTTTGCATATTTTGCGACACTTAAATTTTGCAAATATTTTGCAAAAATTTTGGAGTGAGGGTTACTTTAATTTTTTGTTTTTGAGTTAGTCACAGTTAATTTAGCTTTTTATTTAATCAAAACAAAAATGACCTCATACATGGATGTATTTGTTATGGCATTGAAGCCAAAAAAGTGGTGCCAGAGGAACAGCATTACAAGGTCAGTGAATGGACGATTTGAGGGCTATTCAAAAGACGTGCTAGAGGCAGAAAGTTATAGATAGTGATGAGGAGGACCAAGTCATTGCCTGGGATTATTTGAATACATGTATATGAGTTTGTAAACACTTTTATCAGTTGACGGTAATATTATTTTCCTTTATCATTGAGACAATGGGAGTGAATTGATTTTTGTGTCTTGTCATGTTTGCGACACTTATTGTGTGCATCACTTAAATTTCTCAATTCAATTGAGAAATTAAAGTGATGCAAAAAATAAGCGTCAAAATAATTGCAAAATTCAGTAAAGTGTTCCGAAAATTTCATGTACTGTAATAAGGTATCTTATCAGGCTAATACAACTCATAAACTGGGAAATTAACTAACAAGAGACAGAAAACAGTTATAGATAGTGATGAGGAGGACCAAGTCATTGCCTGGGATTATTTGAATACATGTATATGAGTTTGTAAACACTTTTATCAGTTGACAGTAATATTATTTTCCTTTATCATTGAGACAATGGGAGTGAATTGATTTTTGTGTCTTGTCATGTTTGCGACACTTATTGTGTGCATCACTTAAATTTCTCAATTCAATTGAGAAATTAAAGTGATGCAAAAAATAAGCGTCAAAATAATTGCAAAATTCAGTAAAGTGTTCCGAAAATTTCATGTACTGTAATAAGGTATCTTATCAGGCTAATACAACTCATAAACTGGGAAATTAACTAACAATGATCCTATGATCATTGCTTTAAAGCTTGCAGACCAGTGGTCGTCTGATGGATCTGGATCACAGGGATGGTAAATTAAGAGTGCACTATGGAGACAGACTTGTGACGCTCATGAGAGAAGTCAGGCAGCTGTCAGCTTTGGGCTTTTCTGTCCCAGCAAAGATTCAGCAGACAGCAAGCACGGCGAACAAGTTCTACAGGCATGGAATGATCTTGAAACAGGTGCAGTTTTATTTTAGCAACTGTAAACCTTGAAAACAATCCTGGAAGGTGTGTGTAACTTTTTATGGTCTGTAATAATAACTTGCGTCATGTACACTAAATATTAAGAGTCAACTGTCCTCTGTAGGGATTTAAGATGTCTGTCAAATATCAAGACTTGATATCTTGAAGTTCACTGATTGTAAAACTTCAATATTCATCATGTGAATGCACAAATCATGGAATGTGTTCATTACCTTTTGATCCGAAAAGTCAAGAAAAGTCATGTATTTTAATATATACAGTCGACTCTCGATAACTCGAACCTTCGCTAACTCGAACCTCGCGCTAACTCGAACCAAAATCGATTTCCCCTGGATTTCCGTCATACATTCACTGTAATTTTACCTTCCGTAACTCGAACCCTCGATAACTCGAACTCCCGCTAACTTGAACCAATTTTCGTTTCCCCTCAGGTCATTTTCTATATAATTTTACCCCAATAACTCGAACGATGTTTTGAGCCCTTAAAAAGTCGGGAAAAAAGTTGTCTACTGGCGTCCGAAACATTGAATTTTCGATTTCCTATTGACGTGTTGTAGGAGTATAGTTTACTAGTGGAGGCTGATATTGATTGTCACAGGCTAACGTGAAGCAGCTTTACTTCTCAAAACAGTAAAACGCATGCTCTATTTAGGCTATGGTTTGTTACGTTACGTTCTGATTTATAATCTAGAAGTATCTTTTAATTTTCACTTGACATTTCTACAGTTAAATGTGATTAAAATGTTCACTGTGCAGTAAAAACAACTTACTGTTTTTTACCTTACTCTCGGCTATTTTTTTCGAGCTCCCGATAACTCGAACTCCCGATAACTCAAACTTTTTTCGATTTGCCTTGAAGGTTCGAGTTATCGGGAGTCGACTGTACATGTATGTACATGAGCCAGCTGATGATGCTAAAGTATGAAAGTACCCTGTAGGAAGTCCCGGAGGAAGTATGCGTAAATTCCTAGATGTTGTTAGACTGCAATGCTGTCTGTATTTTTGTGTATTCAAGTATGTGCAAGCAATCAAACAAAAGGGTTTTTTTACTCTCCACATAGGAAGCTCGCATGCTTTGCGTGTGTGAGACTCTTAAGCTACACTATGTTGTTGGTAAATGTTTTTATAATCACACCATGATGGTGGGGTGTTAGGTGAGCCAATCCCTTAGTATGTCAAATGGTATTTAAATGATACAGTGAGGCTTACTCTTTTAGGCAGAGATGCTCCACTTAGCATTTTCAGTTACCATAGATGAGTTTGATTCTCTGAGATAAAGTTGTAACTCTGTTCCTTTGTTTTGTTTTTTTTTTAAGGTTGCACATTTCTACAACACAGTAGACCAACAGATGATTCCAAGCCAGAAACCTATGATGTTAGACTCTGCACTGGCATTTGAACGTCTTGTTAAAAACCCCAAGGCTGGGTCTAAAGAAGGAGGAGGAAAGACACAGGTGACGTGGGATAACCCCCCTGAACTAGAGGCTTACATTGACAAGCTGCAAGCTGCTGCTGATAAGTTGACTTCAGAGAACAGAAGACTCCGTAAGTGCCACCATAACATCAGTGACAAGGTAAAGTATGTTGCTCAGTTTCATGTACACTGTATCTTTACGGCTCTCCAGAAAATCTGAAGTACATGGAGGTGAAAAATATTCAGTGGGTGGCATTTGATGAGATCGACTAAAAGGCACATTTTTCAAGTGGCTGAACTGTTTGTAGCTTCCCCCTGTTCATCGAGGGAGCTTAGGGGCCTCCCATGGGAATAAAAATACTTTTGTTTTGGGGTTTCTGTAAATGGCATTATTACAGTGCTTTTTGAGTGGCCAGAGATAGAAGTTTCAGCCATGAAGATGACACTTTAATTTATCCACATTTCCATCAATCAGACAAACGTGTTGGTAACCTAAATAAAATGAAATACAGTGGATTTACAAGTACCTACACCTACATCCATTGCTTTCCTTAAACAAATTTTGTTTGTAGCTGGTGCTTCTGTGTCAACAAGAGGGCAATTTTAGCTGGTCACTAGCACTTCCTAATGGGAACCCTGATTTTTTTTGACTGTTGTATTTAGCTTGGTCATGATTTGCGTATTGTATTTCTTCACATTTCTGCAGTAGGCTTACCACATGTAATACATTATTGTACTTGTGTTCAGCTTGTTGTTGCAATAGATATTACTGTTAATGTGAGAGGCCTTGTCATCCTTACAACATCTGTTTTATTGATCCTTACAGGTGGTGAATCTTTTGAGTGTTGATCTGTTGAGACAGCAACCTCGTTGGAAAGAGGCTCTGGTGTCTCTGAGGGAGACAATGACTTCTCTTGTCCAACAGGTGAGTGGTTTCAGCGATCATTGACCTTCGAGCTTGAGAGGTTTGTGGCTAATGTGATTAGGTCCAAAATGTCCTTCATAGACAGTGGTCAAATAGAGCTCCCTCTGTACATGTACAGTGTAGTAGCAATTTCCTATCAAAGACAGGCATTATTTGTGCATGTAGTTGTCAGGTTTCCTTATTATTTTTATCATTTTGTAACTTTGATAGCATTGTGATGTCTCAGTAGACTATGCATGTGTAGTACCATGTACATGTATAGTACATGTAGGTGCCTGCAGTTCTAATAACTACGCAGGGTGAGATGAAAACTAGAAAAATGGCATGCTCTTTGGACAAGCTTTTGGTGAAGTTAACTAGCCAGGAGCTGTTTTGCCCTCCCTACTGAACCACGTTTTCACCCTTATTTTACTTAGTCTCTGTTGCTAACCCATCACACAACTGGGTATTAAGACATGCTGGCATGATAGGTACATCCACTAGCCCTCATGGGCTATGGGACAGCACTTTTGTCGTACCCTGTTACACTCAATTTTTTGGCAAGCAGATCATATCCAACTTTACGCATTTTAAATAGGGATTTAAGGTAGACAACATGAAGACATGGAAGATGCACTGGGATAGGCAGTTGTACAAAGCTCTGGAGCATCAGTATCAGATGGGACTTGAAGCATTGAATGAGAATTTACCTGAGATCAAAGTCGAGCTGGTATTCAGGTATAGCTGTAATAGAATCTGATGATTTACTTCTAGAAACCTGTCTATTACAGACAGTATCCATGGACCATTATGCATGTATGTACAAATCTACTGATTGATTCAATTCCGCACTGATATAAAAGGACAATTTTTTATGTACAAATCACTTTATGGGTAAATCCCAATGTAATTAGGTTATGCAAAATGCTATACAATTGCAAGTTATAAAATTAGCATTGTTAAGTTATACATGGACAGTAAGATTTTAAACATATAATGATCATTCAAAGATAGCACTGAAAGACTTTTGTCCATAATGAATACGTGACAGTTAAAAAAATCGATATGCTAGTAGTGGCATTCCATGTTTATGTCATCTGTAAGTTCATCAAGTAAATACCCCAATCATTTTAACATGAAATTGTTTGCGAACAGTCTTTGTTACTTTTATTCCTACATTGTTTGGTTTCTCTTCAAGCTGTCACTTATGGTATTCCAGAATAAGAATACATGAAATAAACTTAAAAACTCACTTGTTGTGGCTTTCATTGCATGGTAAAATCCACAAATCTGTTGCCAATGAATAATTAAAGTTGAATGTGGTTTTCCAATGGTCCAAACTTTTGCGGTCGAAGAGAACTTTTTGTCAAAAATTTCTGCATGTGATCAAACAAACACATCCTTAGAGAAATACACGTACTTCTCAGTTACTGTAGTTTTATAAAAGACGCCTTTTGTTGTCTCTGTAGGCACCAGAAATTGCAGTTTCGTCCTCCACTGGAAGAAATCAGAGCAAAATATTACAGAGAGATGAGGAAGTTCATTTCCATTCCAAATCACTTCCGTGGTGTTGGAGACGACAATAGCATCTTTCCAATAATGATCGATCAGAATTCTGCTGGTTTTATAACTGTTTATAAGAAGGCTGAGGATCTCTTCCAGCGTTTAGTAGATGTGCAGGACCAGTTCAAGGACTGGGTGGTTTTGGGGACTGTGGATCTGGAAAAACTGATTGACACCCACCTTCAAACTGTTCCAGACTGGGAGAGAAACTTCAGAGCAATCAAAGCAAAAGGACGTGAGGCTGAAAAACTACCTCTGTAAGTGATGCCAATACACCCATCCATATTAGTAGTCAAGGCTGTGCTCTAAGGAAAATTGAAGGGAGCCCAATGCTCTGAAACTGTAAAATCTAGGGTGCCCAGCATATGATTGAATGAAAAATCTGAGATTTTCTAGTCGCCCGAGAGTAAAAGTTAGGCGCCAGGGGTCACCGAGCTCTGCTAGAGCACAGCCCTGGTAGTTTATTCGAAGATATTTAAGCTTGCATGTTAATTTTAGACTTGTAAAGGGCTTAAACTTCTGTGGAGGAACCTAGAAGCTAATTTGCTAATTTTACTCTCATCAAATTAAAGTTTCTCAAGGGGAAAATTGGGGAGATCTAGAAAAAATTTATTTCAAGCCCTGGACTTAAATGTGACTTGCTTTCATTTCTTCTCTTTCTGAAAAGAAACATTAAAGTTGACTGTATCAGTGTGTCCACATCGCCTGTCAAATCAACAATCGATGACCACATACAGCAACTCTTTGATGCATTGTTGACCTCCCTGAGACGTTCAATCACCAATGATGTGCAGACAATTGACACCTTTCTGACATCTGCAACAGATGCTTTGTCTACCAGGCCACAGACAGTTGAGGAAATAGGCGTCGCTAATGCTAAGCACTCAGAACTTGCAACAGAGAAGTTACAGGTGATAATTCTTTGCCATGCGGAATAACACCATATTTAGTGTTGGGTATCAACTGAGATTTCATTATCGATCATTGGAAAATAATCGGTTTGACGCACCCGATGAATCATCCATTATGATCGAAAAAAACTCGTTATTGTGCAAGTCAAATTGCATTTGTGTACATTGTAATACATTTTTCGTGTGTCGGATCTACGACTCGGCCGTGAGTTCAATTCTCGCCTAGAGCTCAGAACGTTTTCTGTGCTGCAGATTTTTGTGGCAGCATTTTGTGTCCAGCCAGATCATTTTGATAGCGAGAAAATAAAACAAACAAACCAAAGACAACGACAACTGCAACTGACAACAGCAGAAGCCGCATAAAATATGGATTGGTTAGCAACTAAGGACTTGTCAATTACCAACATTCATCATGCCGTTATTACATGGTTATAGGTCTCAACGTCAGTGCAAAAAAGTGTTCTTTTTCTGACAAACTTCTAAACCATATTATCACTTCCAGGTTCACCCTTTGTTTGACAAGGCTGAATCTAAGAACAAGCTGTTGCGTTCAGTGGCCGGTGGTGGCGTTGAACAGATTGGTCAACTTCAAGCCAGATGGGATAAGTTTGAACTGATGATGGAGAGTCATGAACTAATGGTCAAGGAGCAGGTGAGCAATCCTACTTTGTACTCATTGGCCACAGTTAAACATCTGAAACTGATTAAAGCTAAGCAAGGCAGTGCAAGCGTAATTTTGCCATTTTTGTACATATTCATTGCACCGTTACCTTACAAGGCGTTTTAAACGTTTTCAGAAACATTCTAATTGTTTGAAAACTGAAATTGAGGAATTGGTTGTACTCCATTTGCCAAAATAATTTTGCTTTGGTGGGAAGACTAACATTGAAAGGAAGCTTATTAATTTGAGAAAAATGAAATGATAAAAAACCCTGTGTGGTGAACATTTTGTTTTTTGATCCTTAAAACTGTGGCTTACTGTACAAGACATTATGTCATTTCTTGATGTAAAGATACGTTCTAAAACGATGTAGTAATTATTTGAATAATCTTTAAAGGTCGAGGTGATGAAAAGTAATGTTGAGTCAAGAGTACATGCCTTCCAGCAAGAACTCGACAAATTCAGTGCTCGGTGGCACCAGTTGAAGCCGCGGGACATTGATGAATACAAAGACAGACAGTCTTGTCTTACAGCAGTCAATTCAATCAATGAAAGAAGAGCGGAATTTGGTGAACTGGAGGAGACAATGAAAAAGCTCATGTAAGTATGCAATAGGAAAAAAAATCCTGCAGATGCATAGATTGTAGTAGTAGAGTAAACAACCAATTGTCCGTAATTTGCTTATCAGTGTTATTAATAAACTGTGGGGAAAGTAACCTTTGTTGGGAGAGAGACATTTTGAAAGTTCAGGCAGTTTTGACTCGACTGTGAGCGGTCTCTCTTTTTTTGCAAATTTAGTGAGGGGAGTGCACGCGCGCGCGCGTCGAGTAGCGAAGCCGCGAGACGCGAGAAACGAGTGCGGCAGCCCGAGAAGAAAAATTACAGACTGCTCCCATAGCCAGAGCAAATGAATTTTGCGTACGCCTCACAACGGAAAAATACGATTGGCTGATGATTAAATCACTAAAGCGTTTATGATTCACTTGGCAGAGCCATATTTCTAGTGTACTGTCAAAAAGTAGGTCTCCCCTTAATGTTTACAATAAGTACAGGATGTAGATCAAAAAGTAAGCTGTTGCACAGGAATATTTTTCATTGTTGCAATGTGGCGTACTTTGCAAACGGTACTTGATATCTTAACATTTCTCTTCAGCTTTGACTGCCAGCATTTTGGTGTAGCAGAACCACAGTTTTCAGCTGCAGAAGAACTCAAGGCAGACATCACTTATCATGAATCTATGTGGGGATTGTATGAGGAGTTCAGTACTGGACTTGATGAACTTGCAAAGGAAGATTGGATATCATTCAGGTGCCATTATGTTACTGAATTCTCACTTATACGTTTGAGTTAAGTTTGTGGCTTTTGTCTTTTTATACGCACACCCAGGAACAATTATTAAGTGACTTTACCCTCGGATAAGAGCTTTCCATGATAAAAGGCCTTTTTTCTGAGGCTTCGAAAGTTTCCTTTGCTCGTTGAGTACACATTGTTTTTCCCCTCCCGAATTGTTCATAACCTTTGTTTTTATTTCTCCTGGGTATTATAGTCGCCCCCGGGAAAACACAATGCTTATGCAAACAAGATAAAGTTATACATGTATTATGGGAAATGCGTAAATGGTTAATGTAGCATGGCTCGCACGCTCTGTGGCTATGCATCCTTTGATACCCTTGCAATATTCAAATGTGCACCTAAAAGCTCTTCAGCAAGAACTTCTTGTGGTTCTCTGTTGTGTGTTATCAGATGTTTCCAAACAAAGCTTTTACAAATAACAGCATGTAAATTGCATGAGAGAAAAAGGAAAGTTTTGCAAACGTTTTTGCATTTAACACAGTTAGGTAAGGTTTGGCTAGATTAGCATTATAGCTATTAGCAGGACATAAAATTGTAAACTTTATATTTCTTTAAATAAAATTGTTGTTGTTGTTGTTGTTGTTGTTCGCAACATGTGGAATGCCATAAACAACTTCACCAGTTTTAGCTAAATTTGGACTTTAAAGTTTGTACTAACTAATTTTTGTCCAATTGACACTTCCTTTAGCTGGTGATTTTTAATTGCTGATAGTGGCTGTCCCTTTTATATATTAGGGGAAATCTCTATCGCTTTGATGATCTCCTGACAGCCTGGTCAGAGAAATTAAGAGCAAAGGAACCAACTAGCATGACCGTTAGATTACAGAAAGAGGTTGACAAATACAAGGTATGTTTGCTATTAATTTTATGTATTGAAAGTTGAAACCGACCAACTGTTCTTTCATAAAGCAATATAATCTGAGGAAATAATTGGAGCACTGCGCACCAGAGTTGCGATAGTTGCTCCCAAAGTCTTTGAAGTCCATGTATGTAGAGAGAGCCACTTACTGTTTGCGTGTCTTTTGAATGTTTAGAACGTTGTTCCCCTTCTGAAATATGTTCGTGGAGAGGCCCTTTCTCCTGACCACTGGCTGGAATTATTCAGACTTTTGAAGATGCCAAAAGGGACCATCCTTGAGAAATTAACATTCGGAGATGTGCTGGAAAGTGCTGATCAGATCATAGCTCATGCTGACGCACTCAAGGTTGGTTAAAGCTCCTTATAACCCTAGTGTGCTGTATGTTTGAATACTACTTGAACTGTGATCACTTTTGGACATTGTCATTTTGCACAGAACAGAGGCAAATGAGATTACCCACAATTTGACCCGTAATGCGTGGAAAGGTTTGTTTCCATCAGGGCGCAAGGCGCATGGAATTACATGTACCACCTCAGGTTTCAACTGTAACAAAAATTCGAAATCTTGAGTAGGTGTTTAAATCAATCTATTGAAAGTCATGTTTGATAGTTATTGGAAAAGTGTGAATCTGATATTAATATATGTAATATATGTTATCCTTTGAAGGAGCTAAACAGTAGAGCTCAAGGAGAAGTGTCAATCCGAGAGGCTCTACGAGAGCTTGAGTTGTGGGGTGCAGGCGCGGTGTTTTCTTTGACGTCTTACGTGGATTCGCATAACAAAGAGTTGTCCATCATTAAGGACTGGAAGGATCTTGTCAATCAGGTATGGTGAACAAATTAAGTGGGAAATGTGTTACTCGTAAGAACTGAGCTTAGTTGCTCACTATAGTTAATGCTTCGACAGCTAAGTTCTGACAACAAATAAGTGAAAACTTTGAACTGACTTTTTCATGATCAGTAACTCTGGTAAGACTAAACCAGAACAAGTAAGGTGGCATCACTAACGTATAACTGTTTTTGCTGGTTAAATTCTTGACAGCTTTAAAGATATTTACCGAGTAGAACTAAAATACTTTCCTTTGAAAATACGTCTACATACAATGTCAGTGCGGTTCTTACGTTCCCACAGATCGTGTTTATTTGACGCCACGGCGGCCATATTGGTGTGTACAGAAAAAAATCCTGTGGGGATTGAGGACATTTCTACTATGAAAAACTGTATTTGTTCCAACAAATTTGTAAAGCTGCTTACCACGTTAGTGAAAACGATCTCTACTAATCACTGGGTACTTTCATGTTACAGGTGGGTGACAACCAGTGCCTTTTGCAGTCCCTGAAGGATTCTCCTTACTACAAAGGATTCGAAGACAAAGCATCCCTTTGGGAGACTCGTCTGGCTGACTTGGACGAGTACCTTCACAACCTGAACCAGATCCAGAGGAAGTGGGTGTATCTGGAGCCCATCTTTGGCCGAGGAGCTCTACCTAGAGAGCAGGGACGGTTTAAGAGAGTGGATGATGATTTCAGGTTAGTTGTATCTGAATTTATTTAGGATCTTTACATTTTAAAGTCAACAATTTTCGTTTTGTTGTTGTCAGGAATGCTTATTTTTGGAACTCTTATTGTTAAGTACATGTAGTACTTGTACGATTGGATGTTTAAATATCCGGTGGCTGAATGTAAGCGGCTCTTTTGAAAATCTCCCCAACGTGGTTATATTAGGTTTTGTTTTGCGTTTTAGTGTTTTTCGTCTGTTTACTGTGTGTTTACTCTTCATAATGCATGGAGTCGTCAACGTACTTTCCTGTAGCCTTTAACGAGTCTTCTGAGAAAAAGTACTTCAAATTTCTTTTTTTACCGTCCACTGTTTGTCCACTTTTTTGTGGAAACGGCATTAGTGACTGGTCTTATTGTAAATGTGAATATGATGGTGGATGCCGAATTTAAACAAAGATGTTTTTTCTCTGAACAGAACCATTATGCAGGATGTTTCGAATGACAACCGAGTGCTGTCACTTGTGGCACAGTCAGGCATTCGGAACACATTAGTAACCCTTCTGGATCAGCTACAAAGATGCCAGAAATCTCTAAATGAATTCTTAGAGGTATGTCGTTTTCTAAGACCTTGTAGATGCTCGATGTCACATATTGCCTTGCTTCTTCCCTTTTTCTCTGCGCACTTCCAGCAAATTACAAATAAAACTGTAGAAGTTATTTCGGGTAGTATGTTCAGACTACAAATATTGCAATATGTTAGAGATAAATACCGCTAAATGAAATTTCAAGCAGTTAAAGCAAAGAGCACCATCTCTTGATATAGACCAAAGGCGACGCCTTTGGGTAGTGTACTATATCAGAATAAGGCAGCTGCAAGTGTATTTTTATGACCAATTACGACCCTCAATTCCGTAGGAAAAAAGAGCCCTGTTTCCGCGCTTTTACTTCATTGGTGACGATGACCTGCTTGAAATCCTTGGCCAAGCCACCAATCCATTGGTGATACAGTCGCATTTGAAGAAACTATTTGCTGGGATACACAACGTGGCATTCGATGACGGATGTAAGAATATCGTGGCCATGAAGTCTCTTGATGGTGAGGTTGTACCGCTGAAAAGACCTGTCACCATTACTCCAGAGGTAGAGGTAGGTGTCTGCACCACTGAAAGGCTACTTAGTTTTTAACTAGTACATAACACGCCTGTTGAGGTCAGTATTACCACTACAGTGGAACTTAATTGTGGTCTTGCTTGAAGGGGGACCAGTGTATCAAATGACAATACTTTAACATGGCCTTGTGAAAAGGGTGTTCTTGAAACTAAGCAAATAGACTGCAAAACAGTCGGTTTTTTTCTCAAAATCAGTAAAGAAATCGGTAAAGCGTGGCGTAAGAGTCTTACGCGCGCGAAGCGCGCGAGCCTCACACGCCCTCGTTCCAGACCTTTTGTTTGAATGCACGCGCGTACTTGAATACGCAAAAATACGGACTGTTTTGCAGTCTACTAAGCAAACTCTTTGCATTCGGGAAAACAGGTCATGTGTGTATATGTAAGGTTTCTGACGATCAAAATCTGTGTATACATATTCAGGCTCACTTCCGTAAGCTTCTTGCACATTCTCGTAAAAGCGCATAAGTCTGGTCATTTTCCAGCATGTTGATGTTGTCAAAAGTATTACGTAGTGGCCTTGCACGAGATTGGCTACAAGTCTAATAGTTTAACTGAGCACGTTACCCTAAGCCAGTGAACAAGGAAAGCCTAAACTTAGCGTTTAAAAATAACTGGAACATTGTATAAACCAACTGGCAGCTTCGGAAGTTGCAAAAACCTGAAGCTTTCGTTTCAAGTGACGATAACACCATTGTGATTCATCCCTTAGAACACATCCCTTGTAGACTAAGTAAGACCAACCAATATATCGTGACTAGAATCTGAACCTGAAAAAAGGTAATTGTTTTCAGAGTACTGTAGTCTGCTCTCAATTTTTTTGAGCCCTTCTACTACAGTACACGGGTAACTGATAAACACAAAGTGGTTGCAACTAATTTGTTTATCTCTTTGGTGCGCTTCGCCATTCTCTTGAGCGATAAACAACAATTTGCTGCCACTTAAGTTTAATCCTGAATGTCATTTTTCATTTTTATGAAATGCAGGAAATGCGATGCTTAACGACAGTTTTCTTTGCTTTATTAACAGGTCTGGCTTGGTGATCTCGCTAATGAAATGAAAGACACTCTGAAGCAACTACTGACTGATTGCCTCAGTGCCAGTAAGAAAGGAGGACCCGGGGGAGGAGTTGATCCTTCCAAGTTTCCCTCACAGGTTTGTTATCAATGTAGTTATTGATTGTCAAACGTATTTCTACAAAACCTCTCGGTTAAAAGTGTTTCTGATTTTAGTACTCTTCCCTTTCACGTCTCTGGTTTTACTCTTCTCCTTTTGTACGTTTTGCTTCATAAAATCCTCTCTGAAACTCCAATGTCTTTTGTAAAGATTACTACTCAAGGGTGTTAGAAAGAAGGAACTTCTGTAGCTTTTATTTCCCCTCACGCATATCAACTTACTTTCTGGTGTTTTTAAACTAGCCAAGTACGCTGCCTTTTTGGCCAACGTATGACTTGTCATTTTCTTTATCTACAGGTTTCTTCTGAAAATTTATTCTGTTTGTCCTCTCCCCACCCCCCTTTTTTGTAGTATATTGTACTTCTTCAATTTTTTTATATTGTAGTTTTTAACAGGTGAAGAGCCACTAGGTGGATACACTGTTAATAAACCATTTACATTCGCTTATCCCTTAATTTTCGCAGATCCTGTGCCTTGCTGAACAAATCCAGTTCACAGATCGCTGTGAGGCTGCCATTAAAAGCAACTCTCTTCAAGAATTTCAGATTGAGATGGAGTCCCAGCTAGAATCGTACACTAGTGCAGAAATTGGTGGAGGAGATGCCCCTGAGTCTCATGTTCTTGAACTGAAGTTGAAGGCGCTGATACTGGACACAATCCATGCTATTGATGTGGTGCAACAGCTGATCAAACATGGCGTGAAGTCTGCAGATGAATGGATGTGGCAGAAGCAGCTGCGATTTTACATGCAAAAGAGTACGTTCCCTGATTTACAGAGAATGTACCGATGGGAAATTTAGCACTACCGTTTCGTTACCGAAAACTGAATAACTTTCTAGTAATAAGGACATCTGAGAGCGGATTTGTCACTGGAAGATGTTTTCAATTTAAACTTTTTGAGCTCTTGTGTTTTATGGTCCTTTGCTTTATCTAACTCATTACGATAATGTTATCGTTGCCCTTTCTCAGCTACTAAGTAGTTCATTGTGGGTCCTCACAGTGCCAGCGTTACGTGCCCGAAGTACTTCAAACAAATTTTTGATTTTAAAACTTAATATTGAAGTCGCTCTCGAGGAATTGTTTCTCCTTTTATAGTGTCTATAGTACTTTGTCTTAATTAAATTTGTTACTACACACTTTTCCCTTGCCAGATGTTTGCTTGATACGTATGTGCGATGCAGAGTTCCATTACACTTATGAATATCAAGGCAATGCTGCCAAACTTGTACACACCCCTCTCACGGACAAGTGCTACCTTACATTGACTCAAGGGATGCACATGGGTCTTGGTGGAAACCCATACGGCCCTGCGGGCACTGGCAAAACAGAATCAGTCAAAGCTCTAGGCGGCTTGTTTGGAAGACAAGTTCTCGTGTTCAACTGCGACGAGGTACTTGTTGAAAACATTTTGCGTAGTAATATATGTTACGGGTCAAAATTAAATTCAGGTTAAAGTTTTTTAACCTAGGGTGATTCTCAATTTCCTTTGTGCTCCTAGCCCTAATTATTCATGAATTAGTATAGGTAATAGCATGATTAGTGGTGATATTTGGCATAAATACCACTAGTGATATTTCCAAATTGTTATACGTAATTTCACGAGCCGTTAGGCGAGTGAAATTTGAGACAATTTTGAAATATCACGAGTGGTATTTATGCCAAATATCACGTACAAATCATGCTATTATTTGTTTATGCTACTACCGGCGAAAGGTTTGTAATTTTCACACGTAGGTATTTCAAATTAAGCTGAAATACCACTGCTCTAAACCAATCAGATTGCAGAAATTTCTCATGTAGTAGTATTATTCACTTGTATTTGTAGGGCATTGATGTGAAATCGATGGGTCGTATTTTCATTGGTCTCGTCAAGTGTGGTGCCTGGGGCTGTTTCGATGAGTTTAATCGCTTGGAAGAAGCCGTGTTATCTGCCGTTTCTATGCAGATTCAGACCATACAAGCTGCTCTCAAGAGCAAGCTACCATCTACTGAGCTACTTGGAAGACAGGTTTGTTGATTTTCCCGTTATTCGAGGACACGTAGCATTTCTAATAAAAAACTCGCCAATGAGGTATTCTTGTCGAATATGTCGTCCATTCGTAGAGTTTCCTCATTATTGGTTCGCTAACCTTTTCACTGTTAAAAAGACTAAAGTCAAATTTCAACAAGGCTTGAAAATTTCAATATTTTAAATAATTAAAAACAAATAAAATGTTGTGAAAGAACTGCTCAGTAGCTTTCAGTTGAATGGTGACCCCACAAGATTTAGTCCTCAAACCCAAAGTTAATTGAAGCAATCTAACAAGACTCCATTACTTTATACGAGGGTTAATCCTTACTTAAGTGGAGGAGGTGGTTTGGAAACGAAAGGTATGTTATGTCAGCTTCCCAATTCTCATACAAAGCCCTAGCTTTATTAGACTGTGATCTCCCTCTCTAATCGTGAGTCGAGAAAGTTTTTTGAATTGGCCATTTCTAAGTTGTGCTTGAGACTTGCTCTGAGTTTTGTTTGTTTTCACGATGGGACTGTTTTGGGTAACGAATTGTGACCCAGCACACTTCGCAGCCTTTCGTCTTAAAATCCTTTCTATTCACTTTCGAGCTCTTGAACTTGTCTATGATCAAAATGGTGCTTATTTTCTTTTGTCACGTAGGTTGATTTAGATCCCAACTCAGGAATTTTCATCACGTTGAATCCAGCTGGTAAGGGTTACGGAGGACGACAAAAGCTTCCTGATAATCTGAAGCAGCTGTTCCGTCCTGTGGCCATGTCCCGACCTGATAATGAACTCATTGCTGAAGTCATCATGTTCTCTGAAGGATTCAAGGAGGCTAAGAGCTTGGGGAGGAAACTGGTGGCGATCTTTAACTTGTCAAAGTACGTGGCTTGCTACTGAATATGTGTTAATCGCGTTTCCTGTGAATGAATATTATCATCTCTTCTGCTAAAGTCTTCAATATTTAATCGTAGTTGCTCTGTTGACCAACTTGTCATGATTGGTGCAATAAAAATTCATAGTTCGGAAGCATGATGTACCAGCGTTATTAGTGTCTTAATCCGACTTTTGCCCACGACACCTTTTGTTGTTTCGAATTAAGTGTCTAATTTGCTTCAAGATTTTTTTCCGTCCAACCATTTTGATGCATATAAGCTCATACAGAAGGCCTTCTGCCTTTTTGTTTTTGACAACAGCGTTGAACACCTATGCTCTAGACGTTTTTGCAATGTTAAAATATTTAAGAAAAACTGATTAAATTGTTCTACAATTACCTTTCTGTTTGCTTTTTCAGGGAACTCTTGTCTCAGCAACAGCATTATGACTGGGGTCTCCGTGCATTGAAGACTGTGCTGAGGGGCTGTGGGAACTTGCTACAGTCACACAAACAAACTAATGGACAAGGTAAAACCTGAAAGAAAATTCTCCAATTTTGCAAGTCCTCTCCCCTCTCCTCTTCTGCTTTATGAATGTTGTTTTGACCACGAGACTTAAGACAAATCGTCACTTTCTGAACTACAACTCTCAAAGAGAGAGGGGCTCTTTTAAGTTATATTCTTCTTATGAGTGAGTTTCAGTCAATTAGCCCACTTTGAAATTGTATTAAGGCTTTTCTTTTTGCAACACAAAAGATTGTTCGTCAGGAATTTCATGCAACAATCATCCGAATTTGCAATGCACCTTTCTTTTGTGCGATTGAAACTGAGAAAAAATCTGCACCATCAAGGTTGCAGTGTTTTTTTGTACTTTTAGTTCAGTGTTTACTTGCTTTGTTAATTCAGTTGTGATCGAATATTGTGATTCTTTTAGTTAATGCCAATGTGGAGGCGCGTGTAGTGGTTCAAGCTGTGCGTGTAAACACCCTTTCTAAGCTGACCTTTGCGGACTCTAAGAGATTCGATGCTCTTGTTCGGGACATCTTCCCTGGTGTGGATTTCAAAGGGGTGGAGTATGCTGAGCTTGCAGATGCTTTGCGTGCCGCAGCTCAAGAATCTAACCTCATGGTTATGGAGACACAGGTGAGAGGTAGATGGGAGTGGTAGTTACGATTGTTGAAGGCATGTTTTTGACAACCTACGTCAAAAGGTAGCTCTCTGCATTAGTTATTAGTCACTTTTTCACAGTAAAATGTAGGTTTCGTAAGCAGAGTCAGAACATGCACAGTTAGCCATTAAATTAGTTTCCCTTGATGGTAATTTTAAACGTTGCCTTTGCTGACTGTCATGTGTTTATCGGGAGACTAAGAATTTTCTTGTCCATCATATGGCGATTGCCACAAGGTTTATCGAAGTTGAAAAAAAACAATGGATATTATGATTCTCGTAAAATACTTGCCACACATTGTATTAGTTCTCGGCATGGCCTCTGTTAAAAAGTATGAATAAAACGAAATAAAATAAAATAGAAAGCTTTAAATCTGTTCACGTATTGATTCAAGAGTTATTTTTAGTTATTGTCAGTTAGTTCACTGGTTATATTTTTCTTCCAAACGTTAGTTACACTACAGTTAACATGTTACCTGCTTTCACAGAAAGTGCATTTTATTTGAATGGGGATCGACAATACTTTTACAGGTTAAAAAGGCCCTTGAACTATACGAGCAGCTTAGACAGCGAATGGGTGTGGTGGTCATTGGTCCCTCGGGCTCAGGGAAGAGCACCATCTGGAAAGTGCTACGTCTGGCCCTCGGTAAAGTGGGCCAAACTGTGAAGCATTATACCATGAATCCCAAAGCCATGCCACGAACTCAGGTCAGGGTAGTTTAGTTTATTTTGTAACTAAGAGGTTGTGTTTTGAAACATGCAGTGGAATTCGCCAACGGTAATACTTCTTGGACAAAAGCCATGTACTTATCACCGTAGATAATTTGTCTTTTGGATGGTATATGCGTTTAAATCTTTGGTCTTGTAACCGTGTTTGATTTTACTTGATTATTTGTTTACTCTGTGTTGCATTAGTTTTAGTGTACCTCGGGGTCCGTATGCTTATTTCTCATTGACAACTAACAAAGTGTAGACTCCATGACCTAGTTGTTCGAAGCGCCGATTATCGCTGACTCTGGGTTGAAGTTACTCCGGTTTCCCTTTTTGTTGTTGTTGTTTTTTGTTTCTTTCTATCTGTCCGATAACTCGAACCCTCAATTGCTTCGAGTTAGCGGGAGGTTCTAGTTATAGAGGGTTCGAGTTAGTCGACTGTATCATCTAAAAGAAGTCAGCTTTTTTTAGTAGTCTTCTTATTTCTTTCTCTTTTTCATCCAGATTCAATTATTTTCTACGGATTTGCGCCTCTTTACACCGTAAACAATTTTGTTTTGTTTTACCCTTTTCACTGCGGATGGAATTTCATTATCTACACGTATGAGGCTAAAATGTTGCTCATGTATTGCCTAGCCATCAGCATTTATCACCTGTTTGGTTATTTACATAAGCGCTTATCTCCTCCACAGTTACTAGGACAGATTGACATGGATACTCGAGAATGGTCAGATGGAGTCTTGACGAACGCTGCTCGACAAGTAGTTCGTGAACCAATCGATATCCAGTCGTGGATCGTCTGTGATGGAGACATTGATCCTGAGTGGATAGAGTCGCTCAACTCCGTGCTTGATGATAACAGATTATTGACCATGCCCTCTGGTGAAAGGATTCAGTTTGGACCTAACGTTAACTTCCTGTTTGAATCGCATGACCTAAGTTGTGCCTCCCCTGCTACTATTTCGCGCATGGGTATGATTTTCTTAAGGTAAGTGAGACCAATTGCGTATGTGACTTAAGGCAGCATTCACCTTTGTTACCCAGGCTCGGTGCCCGTTGAGCACTAAGGTGAACACACCCTTTTTTTCATGAACCCACTCTAGAATTCGGGCACGGTGCTGATGCCCAAGTTGTATTCGGGCACAAAAAAGGGCACTGCGTGCCTGAGTGCACACCGTTTTTGTTAGTTTTGAGGCAGTCGAATTGTAAATATGGCGTCTGATAGGGCGAAATGGAGAAACTGTGTACACAGTTACATATCGGGTACTTGAGGTAAACACAACACCATTTTTTGTACTCAGGCACTGGTTCCCGGACCCCAAGTGTGGACAGTCACTATGATACCATTGGTTGTGTGGTAGCCTGCGATCATTCCTTTCCTATATCTGTATATGTCTTTCCCTCCTCTCTTTTGAAAAGGAAGAGGAAAGAAAAACACCTTTTCTAAAGTTAGCCTTGTGGGTACAAGTAATGGTAATTTACGCTGTACAAATCCTTTACTCCCTTGCATTTGCCATGATACGGGCGTTGTGACAAGAAAACATGTCATGCGTTCGTTTAATTATGAGCGGCTCCTACCATACAAGTGAAAGTTCTAGTGTTTCAAAAAAGCACACGAGTATAATTTGGGAGGGTCCTGAGACCTACGAGACCTAATGTAAGAGTATTGATAAGTTACCCAGCCGTTTTTTGTTTTGTTTCGATTTGTTTTTTCTTTGGTGCTGGAGTTCCTGATCACTCAAACACGCCTGTACTTTCTTTCATATTACAGCGACGAGGACACAGATGTGAAGGCTTTGGTGAAGTCATGGCTCTTAAGTCAGCCAGAGGAGGACCGTCGTATGCTGGAGACTTTTCTAGAGGATCATTTCTACAAGGCACTGGACTGGGTGCTAAAACAAAATGAGTTTGTTGTGGAGACTAGTTTGGTGGGCGTGGTGATGAATGGTTTGTCCCACATGCATGGGGTCAAGGTCAAACAGGAGTTTGCGTGTGCTTTGATCAGGGGACTCGGGGCTAACTTGTCTTCAACTGCCAAAACAGCATTTGCTAAAGAGGTTTGTATATTACTGGAGCCGCTGTTGCACGGTCATTTGAACTGCCTTGATTTTGTAATGAAAATATGAAATTGAAATTCACTTTCCTGTTTTTGTCAATCGTTTTGTTGGACCTACATATCTCATCAACCTTATTTCAATTTTGCTTTTTCGACAATCTTTTTTTCCTTTTAAGGTGTTTCACTGGACCCATGAAATGCCGCCTGATCAAAAACGACCGCTGGACACATATTATGACAGCGACAGAGGCCGGCTAGCTTCGTACCAACTAGAGGTGAGGCGTGCGTGCCCATCATTCTCTGATTAAGCTGTAAAAATATCTGAATATTAAGACATTTTAGCAGAATCAGGGAAGTTTTAAAATGTCCCCTTCACATAAGTTAACACTTTGACAAATTCTGTTTTGAAGCTAGACATGTTTCAAACAGTATTACGCTAATTAGCGTTTTTGCCACTCAGCTTAGTGTGAAATGTCCCTTAAAAATTAGTTAAAACTGTGGCTGAATCTGTATAAAAGCTCTTAATTTTACTTTACAAACAGTAAGTGGCTAATTAGCGTTTTTGGCCCCCAAAACACAGCAGATTTTTATGGCCGATATTTCGTTAGATATTTGTGTTAAGAGGTGAAGATTGCAAAGATCTCTGAGGTTAGCCGTTCTACATTCCCTTCAATTCGATTTGTTTTATACCCCAACGATTTCTGTGGGCAAATTGGTATGCTAATATACCAAAGTGTAAACGGTGACGTCACAGTGGGTTGAGGTTAAACGTATTTCCTGGGGCCCGTTTCTCGAAAGTCTCGGTAACTTTTCGGGTCCGAAAACAAATATTCAAATCGAAATATAAAGAATAAGAGCGCGGGTCCTGGCTAGCAAACTACTCCATTTTGTTTCATTAACTGATAGTTTTATCACTTTAGATGCAAAACTGTTGAAACCTCGATCTTTAATGTAAACGGAGACAGGTTACTGGGCCCGTTAATTATCGGGACTTTCGAGAAACGGGCCCGAGGTCAAGTAGAAGTTGGAGGGTCTCTTGAGAGGGTCTCATGGCTTGTTAGACTGAGAATTAATTTAAGGTCTTGAGGTGGTGTTGAGGTGAGAAGTGTATTGTTCGGTGGTGTGACGGATCCGCCCAACCATCCGGGTGCATGGTATTGCAAATATATAGGGAAAAGAACAATAGAAAGGCTGTCAGCCAATAAGGAAGAGCTGACGTCTTGATCTAACCAGTTAATGACAGGTTTGACCGCTTTGGTGAACGTGTTGGTAAGAAAACTGCTCACTCTCTTGGGACACTTTGAATATTTACTGGTAAAGTTAATTTACATGCATAAATCGAATAAATGAAGTTAAGACCGTCGCGAGATAAAAAAAACAGCTATTTAATGTGTTCACGCAACGAAAGCAAAAAAGTGCCGAAGTCAAACAGTTGCAATTATAGTGATTAAGATCATTCTTGAAATCAAATAAAGAACTCAGTGATCGAATAAGAGAGTCGTTGGATGAAGACTTGTATGGCATGGTTTGAATTCATTAAATAAACGTTGATATGGACTTTATTTTAGGATGTGCGGTCTGATTTACGAATACAAACTCGTAATAGTTGACACTACAGCTGCCCCGTTCTGTATATTGTCGGTCAATAGTATTCTTGCTGGTTGTGTAGCTCTTTGAAATATACCGATTCATAATGAAGATTTTCACACATATTCCATACAATAGCTGAGGTAAATACAGGAAACGCTGCACAGTTTCAGCTCGATTTACACAGCTTTGATCAAAACATTCTCAGTTTCGAGAATAGTTTATTCTAAACCATAAGAAAAGATTTAATTAGAAGTTGAATTTTTCGCTATTTCTCTTTCCTTTTTACATTCAGTTCATTTTATTTGCCGGAAAGTAAGCCTTAGAAATTAAAACGACGTTTGATCGATTTACGCCAGCGCATTCTAGTCTTATTTGAAACTTTATAACGGAGGGACATCTGTGAGCAGGGAATAAGTCAACACAGAATTTGATTGTCGGCGAATTTCTGTAAATGTCCATCAATCTGCTAGTGATAAGCTAGCCGTTGTTCACTCGTCTTGCTTGTTTGGGGCTGAGTCTTATTCCGGTCAAAGAGAGAGAAAGAGTGTCTGGCAAGGTGTCCAATATAAATCAAAGATTTGTGAACTCGTGTCGGGCAAACTCTCCAAATGTTTATATATACACAGTTAAACGCACCTTATAAATTAACCTCCCCTGCGCTTAACGAGTGTCTGGTGGTCCATAACTTTCAAAATAACTGCTCCACAGAATGTCACTGCGTAACGCAAAAGAGTATCGAAGTATGACTACACAATAAATGTCACAGAATATTATCGTCCTTGTTTAATATCGTTCAATGACACCGCAATCGTGAGAAATTTCTATCTTGATGTATATCGAAGAAGCTTTTTAAAAATTTGCCGCTAACTTGAAGAGAATTTGCGTATGACCACTTTTGAATATAATCCGCGCTCAATCCGTATTCAAGCTTATCATTCTGACTGCAACGTAACTGAGCTAATAAACCAAATATTACTGATCATTTACACTCCTTCAACACCGCAGGAGATGATCTAAATCTTGCGAACATTTAAGCTGAAGACCCGCAGACTTGCTTATAATTAGAACAGTGACAGTGCTCGGCTAGTAAATTTTAATAGCCGATATTTCGTTAGGTATGCTGTGTGAAGACCTTACGATTGCACAGATCACTGAGGTTTGCAATTCAATTTGTTTATGCCCCGACGTTTTCTGTGGGCAAATTCGTATGCTAACGTGCCGAAGGAAAAACAGTGATTTCACGATCGGTTCAGAGTAAACATATTTCAAAGTCAAGTGGGTGTTGGAGGGTCTCATGAGAGATGGATGGCTTGGAAAGGACGTTTGCTGTACTTGAATAATGAGAATTACATTAGGGTATTGAGGAGGTGTTTAGGTGAGACGTGTATTGTTTGGTGGTGTGACGGATCCGCCCAACCATCCGGGTGGTATTGCAAATATATAGGCAAAAGAACAATAGAAAGGCTGTCAGCCAATGAGGAAGAGCTGACGTCATGGTCTAACCAGTCAATAACAGGTTTGACCAGTTAAGTGAACGTGTTATTTACGAAACCGCTTACTCTCCTGGGACACTATGATTCTTTGTCAGCTGGGTTAACATCCATGTTAAAATCGAATAGATGAAGACCATCGTGAGACAAAAACTTAGCCCTTCGCTTGTCTTTCTTCCTATAGTTTCTCCACTGAAATTGAGTTCTTCACTTGTTGGGTGTAATTGCTTCTTCGAAAGGGTTTTTTCGCTAGTCTTTGAAACAAAGCTTATGATAGCCTGCGAGCAGGTTCGGGGAAATTTTTTTAGAAAGTTTTTTCCTCGCGAGATGACGGCTCCGCCGCCAAAAAAATTTCCCGGAACTCGCAAATGTGAGCCTTCTCGCAGGCTAAGCTTACGAATAAAGTTTGCCTTTTCATTATTGCCTTTAAAATAAGAACTTTAGAAGACAAAATTAAAACAAACTTTTAGTTTGCTGAAGTCAGTAAGTTTTACTATTGCGAAATACTCGTTACCCTTTAGGGAGTAGTTTTATTTCATGAGAAGTCTGAAGAATTTGAATCCCTTCATGAAAAAGTGCCAAGTCGAACAATTTACAGTTATCTAATCATCATCCCTGAAGTAAAGTAAAGAGCTCAATAATCCTTTTAGACAGTCTTCGATGAAGACTTGTATAACACGGTTTACAATTAAAGACTGATGAAGACTTTATTTTAGAAAGTGTGATCTAATTTACGAGTAGGAGTAAGACATTGGTCAGGTTGGTTTTACGAAGCAAACCGAATCAACCACGAGATTTCTGTTGGACACAACAGTCTGTTATTAACTACAAATGATCATTAAACACATTTTTGAAAATAACCTCAGCGTTTCTGCTTCCGGTACAGGTACATGTCGATGCACATTTTTGCCACGCGTCTTTTAAAAATGGCGACTTTGCTGTTTTCAAAATATTATACTGGGTTTGTAGCCTTTTCTGGTAGACTAGCCATTTCTCATGCATGGGTATGTGGACGTCCACCAATATTTACGGAAACGTTACATTGCTTCTTAAGATTTCGAATAAGCGTCTGTTCATACACTTAAAATGATTTTAGCTTAAAGCTAAAGAAATGATGGAACGGTTAACTACTATGCCACGCAAGGAATAGTGGCCCCTTTCATTTACTAAGTTATGGGAGTTTAATGTTTTTTTTCTTGACGGTTTTATCAGGTACCAGACGCACTAGGTGTAAACGACCTTACCTTGTCCTCAGGCTCCTTGCCAGTAATCCAGACCGCGGATATCAAGAGAGGTCTGGACATGTTCTCCCCTTGGCTTCATCCAGATCACAAGAAGTCTTTTCTACTTGTCGGGCCTGAGGGTTGTGGCAAAGAGTGAGTTTCACAGTCATCCCTGTCACTAGCTTATCTGTAACGTTTGAGTCTGCACACAAAAACTTAAGTGAGACCATTCATAAAAGTACTAAGCGACTGTTCACATGGAGGTGGGAGACCTAAGATAGGTGAGCTAACATGCGGCGGGTCACCCCACCTATCATGTAACCGTGATCAAATTAAAATGAGAGATTATATGGACAGGTGGGTTACCTCACCTAACAGGGGTCCCCCACCTCCATGTAAACAGGCCCCAACTTCAGGTAGTTTCATGAATGTTGCAGATGGATGCAATCATCAAATGACGTTATACAAAAGATTAAAAAGTCACCGAACAATACCAACACCACAAATCACTAGTTTCCACAACCCTAAGACACACCCTGACTTCATGATTATCATTCCTTAGATATTTCTCGTGTGACTGTGTGTTGCATGCTTCTAGACTTGTATCGTAAATCACGCGATGAAACCTCAAAATGGAACAGGTTTTGTTCCGTTTGAATTTGGTGTATTTAATTTTTTTTGATTTTTTTCCCTGATCTATGCCAGTCAAGTCTTTTAATGTTGGCGCATTATTATGGTAGGCTTTTGTTGAGGCACTGTTTTGAGCAGCTTCGCTCGACCCAGGTAGCTGTGGTACACTGTAGTGCCCAGACCACACCCATGCATGTTCTTCAGAAGCTCCAGCAGTCCTGCATGGTAATCAGTTCAAACACTGGACGAGTGTACCGACCAAAGGATTGCGAGAGACTGGTGCTGTATCTGAAGGACCTTAACCTACCAAAACCTGACAAGTGGGGGACCAGTCAACTGATCGCCTTTCTGCAACAGGTATCTCTAATAGATAACCTGGTGTTGAGATAGCGAGAGATCCAGTCTACTCTTCCTAATTTGCCTGCAAACGCAGGCAAACATGTAAAACGGAATCTGACGATGATTTGACGATCAGTTTCGCTTATAACAGTTGCCCCTACCGGTACGCCCCCCGTCAATATTACCTTGCGTAGTACTTAGCATGCACCGGGGAATATTGGATATGAGTATCACTGATATGCATAAGCGTGTCCTCCTTCCTTGCTGGCATTGCGATTGATAAGACGCGAGAGAATAACCAAGGAAAATTTGTCACATAAACCTAGTTTTACCTTAGCATGCCACTAGCTCTGGACTAGTGTCTAGAAGGGTGTGAGTACTCGAATTTTTGTCTGATTTGCTTGTGTCACTGACTGATGTAATCTGCTTTTGTTCTGGCCATCTGGGGCTGAACACACACAGTAGCAGTTTCATTAATTGACTTGATATAGTAGGCTAGACTACCGTTTACCTTCATAACATTTACACTTTTTTAGTAATCAGCGTGAGGAGCAACCCGTTGTGTAAAATATGTCCGTTGAAATATGTTTCAATGTTATGTGTGAGTCAGATTGGAAGCCTATTGCTGACCTACAGCTGTAGGCTTGTCCCAAAATATAATCTAATGATCCAGTCAGAGCTCAAAGAAAATGCTACCCGTTATCAGCTTCAACGGCGTGAATTGTTTCTGGGCGACCTCTTGATTTGATGAGAAAATAGCAGGAACAATTCTTACCACGTACAAATGTTTTGAAGATCACTCTGATAGCGTCTGTGGTGATTGTTTCTCTAGGTGTTGACCTACAAGGGGTTCTATGATTCTAACCTTGAGTGGGTCGGTCTGGAAGGAGTACAGATTGTGGCTTCCATGAGTGCTGGTACCGGGATGGGCAGACATCAACTTACCACAAGATTCACGTCCATTGTTGGCGTTTGCTCCATAGGGTAGGTTTGAGTAAATGATAGAGATGAATTAAACCATTAGCACAGTGTCTGTGTTAAGTTAGTAATAAACAGCTGTTATGAGTCGTATTGACAATCTTTGGTCACGAAAAGTACGAAAGTACGAAATCTGAAACCAGTTGTATATCTCTTTTACGTCACTCGTAGCTTACATCTGGCTGCAGCTCAGTTAAACGTTTTGGGTCGATTGTTTAAACGAAGTCTAACTTAAGCCGCGGTTTAAAAAAACAAATCTTTGGACGTCAAGATCTCTTCCTTAGTGGGTTATTTTAAGAAGATATATACTTTTCTTGTCTACTCTGTATGCTTTTATAAAACTGTTCACAATAAATGGTGTTTAGATAGAACCGTTGGGCAAACTGGAAATGGCTTAGAACGCGGTTTTGTTAAACACTGGCTAAACTACGTCTTTATCCTATTGCCAGATTCTAGCCGTTTCACTTGACATTAGGTTTTAGGTAACTAGTTTCTGGCCTGGTACATAGTCAGAGACGTGCACATTGTCAGATGATTAAAAAGTTAAAAGATCGAAATTTTAACATTATCGATTTGTTGAAGTGTTTCGTTGGAGTTTATCGAACGTACGTTTGTAAATGGTTGGAAACAGACGGCTCTATAAGGAAAGATTGGGGGCCACTAATCATGCAAGCCATTAAACGCCCATTTTATTTAAAGAAATTGAGAGGGACATATTAGGGAGGGATTCAAGTCAGGGATTTCAAAAACTGGTTTCGTGGCAACTGTGGGCGAATGTTTTCTTTTTTTTTTCTGATTTCGTTGTATTTTTTTTTTCAATTTGCCGTAGCTATGCGGATCGTGATCAGCTTCAGGCAATTTACAGTGCCTACCTACAGCCTGTCCTTAGTTCCTCTCTGAAGTCCCATCCGGTGTGGGGTGCGGTGAAGAATGTTCACACTCTAGCAGGCTCTATGGTGGCAGTTTATGAACAGGTACCTGGTTTTCAAGTACCAAGAGTGTGTTCTTTAGGTTACGCCCCCTCCATCCTGATCCAACACCGGCATTCGTTTGAAAGAGCCCAAAAGTCATAATACATCATCATCTAACGCTATCCAACACCATCCAACAATAACGTGTTTAACTCTTTTTACACCAAGAGTGATCTGCATCAAATTTCTCCTTATAATGTCAATACTTAATTCCGAAACACAAGGTGTCGAGAATTAAGGACATGATCACACAAGATAGATGTAATTGATACTATCCAGTCCTTTTACAGAAATTGTATAGGGTCAACAAAGAGAATTTAAATTTTGATATTACGTTTTAAAGAGTCCAAGAGATACAACATGTTGTATCCAAAAATTTATTATGGATGGAGTTGGACCAAATTGTTGGCAACTGGCAACTGGCAACTTAGACTCGCTTAAAATCGCGTCAATTTTCATTGTAGGCCATGGGGTTGGCTAAAAGGAAAAGTTAAGATCCTTAAACCGTTATTTGGCTTTATTCTATTCGTATTTGTCACGATCCTTCGTGACACTATAAAACTTGCAACAAATTTCGTACATCTACTATATAAAACAAGAAACAATGACACAAACAGATTGGGCGGGATGCCTATGCAAAAACAAATGACACAAAAGAGTGAGACGTTTTAAATGTTGTTTCTCAGGTGCGCGCCAAGTTCACCGTAGACGACTACTCCCACTACCTTTTTACCCCACGTGACCTAACAAAGTGGATCTTAGGCCTTTTACGGTACAACCTGGACTCAGGATCTGGAGACAGCTCCACTCAGCATTTGCTAGAAATCTGGGCATACGAGGCGAGAAGACTTTTCAGGGATAGACTTGTTGGAAAACAGGGTTTAGACAAATTTGACAGGTAACCTTCTGTGGGGTAGTATGAGCTACAATACTATGAACTGACTCTTAACTTTTATCCCTACAAACAAAAGGGCCCAGTTGTTCGAAGGCCGTTTAGCGCTGACCCAGGGTTAATTCTAAATCTGGATTTCCTTTTCTTTAGTCAAAAGTATTTTCTCTAATAATTTTGTCTATTCTATTTAGAGCATCCTCTAATCATATTGTAGACAAAAAGAATTAAGAGGGAATCCGTCAGGAAATTGAGTAATTTTAATTTTCAGTGGACAAAAACCTTATACCAGAATATTAAAAGCCACATCGCGTTCTTTTTTACACTTTTCAAGGGATATAAATCAATGTACTAAGTTATATGAAATAACTCCAGAGAAAAGGTTCTTATGGGAGCCGGAGGAAATAAATTTCAAATTTCACCGGAATTGAGAAAACGCAGGTAAAGTCCTCATGCGTAAGGATTCATTTTGTGAAATTTGAAGCTTTTGGAGTTATTTTATATAACTTATTACATTCATAGCCCTCGAAAAGTGTAAAAAAGAATGCAATATGATTGAAATTATTCTGGTAAAAGATTTTTGTCCACTGAAAATTGAAATTACTCAATTTCCTAATGGATTCCGTGTTAAACTAAATTTGCGTTTTAAGCTTTCATATGTAAATTTAAATTTCGCTCTTACCCTGGGTTACCTTAACCCAGCTTTGAACAACCCGGTCCAGAATGTCTCTCCTTGCAATTTTTACGTTTTTATTATTTACTTTATGACATGTAACACTCGTTTTGTATTCCAAACGAAAAAGTAGTATAACAGCACCGGCGCCTTTGACAACAAAGCTTATCTCCAAGCAAGCGAGACTCACGCTACAAAGAGCGTTCTTGTTGAACTAAGGCGACAGTAAGGTTGACGTCTGGAAACAAAAAACTCAAAAACTATCAAAGCAGAGACTTTTGAGCTTGGCAGTGACCTGTCATGTTCTTTTTTCAGCATCCTTGCCTCCCAACTTCGTGCTGATTGGTCAGTGACTTTGGATCGCCTTGACAACAAGTATTACGTCACTTGGGGCAGTAGCCTCACTGCCAGTGCTACGCCCGCGGGTCCTTCTGGGAAGGACGGTGAGGCCGCTGTACCCATAGTATCTGGAGGATCCCTTCCTCCCCAGGGTAAAATGCTCGGTAAACTGGATCAGAAAGACTTCAAGCAAGTGATCGCCAAGGGAATGAAAACTTACGGTATGTTCCAGGTCTTCTTAACAAACGAGCTGTTTGATACAGCAAGATTAGCTCTCACTCATGCTCTAAGCGCCAAGTGTGCGAGCAGGCTCTAGTGTTGTTGTATCGTGAGATTTCGCGTTGGCCTACCGCCCGAGGGCTTGGTCACCTTCCTTGCTGAATAACTTGAAGGGGTTTTGTCACGGAGATATTATAGTGTTCTGTTTGAAACTGAACTTACGGATTACAGCAAAAGTTGAAGTTTTGAAAGTATAACAGACATACTGCGGCTTTTATTGATTGTTCAAAGAAATGGGGAGGAGGGCTAACATTATTCTTTTGCGTTGTTGTAATCGTTCTTAAGCGATTAAAAGAGGATAAAGAGAATTTTTTCTTATTCGTAGCAAAGTTGATACTGGCCCAATGGCTCCACCTTTTTTTGGCTGCGCTACTTCCAAGATTGTTTCTAGATCGTGTATTGTAATCATGAAAATCGCATTTTGATTGATAATTCTTTTTTGCAGCTCGTGAAAACCGTGAACTGGACATCCTTCTCTTCAAAGAAGTATTTGACAATGTAGCTCGTGTTGACCGTGTGCTCACCAAACCTGGCGGCTCGCTCCTAATGGCTGGTCGCAGTGGTGTGGGACGGAGGACGGCGGCTGCACTAGTCGCACACATGCACAACATTCAAGTGTTTACACCTAAGGTATCAAGAGGCTATGGATTGAAGCAGTTTAGGACTGATCTCAAGACGGTGAGTTCTCGTCAAAACATATTTAAACCCTTAAGATCTGATCAGTAATTCTCCTTTCTGACTGCTATACAATTTCTTGAACGTCCATTTAAGAGAAGCTGGGTTTATATCATTTTATTATATAGACACGAGTGTTTTACTGCAAAATATACCACTCGTAAAATTCATAAAAACTACACCCGGGACCCGAGTGGTTTATTTTCCATAATCTCACACGTTTATCGATGACGTAATTTCGGTCATTTCCCTCTACTATTTTATCGATGTCTTTTTGTCTTTATAATAAAAAGAACATTACACGGCGGCTTGAAGATATGAATTTTATTTTCGCGTGGCAAAAACAATATTTTACTCACTCGCTGCGCTCGTTCGTAAAATATTGTTTTGCCACTCGAAAATAAAATTCATATCTTCGCGCCACCGTGTAATATCCTCTATATAATGTTATCTGGCTGATAAATTTGCCTTTTCCTACCACCTGTCTGTTGGACAATGTGTTGGTTATTATAAGGAGAAGATACCCGCCAATCACTTGTGAGAGTTAAAGGGTAAAACCGACAGACTGCTTTGGCACTGATGCCTCGTCGTCATTTTTTCGCCTGTTTGGCCCCTGGGTCTCCGAGGATGGCATACACGCTTCATTTTTAGCACTTGCCTTCCAGGAAATTGCGTTGAAGGGAACACTGCCAAAACCATTTTAGACCCACGTTCCACCCCTCTGCGGCAGCTTTGCATTATAACATATCCTTCGGTATTTTACAAAATATAGTGCCCGATTTTTCTTGGGTATTAAGACAGAATCCACCGGGAAAGTAAGTAATTTTAATTTTCAGTAGACAAAAACCTTGTACCAGAGTAATTCAAACAATATCGCATTCTTTTTTTTACATTTTTCAAGGGATATAGATGTAATTAGTTATGTGTAATAATACCAAAGAAAATTACTCATGAGAGCCCGAGAAAATAAATGTCAAATTTCATAAAATGACATCTTGCACATGAAATTTTCAGACTTTTACAAGTGTTTTCACAATTCTTGTGAAATTTGACACACACTTTCTCGCACTCCCATAAGAAATTTTCTTTGGTGTTATTACAGATAACTAATTACATCTATAGCCCTTGAAAAATGTAAAAAAGAATGCGATATTGTTTAAATTATTCTGGTACAAGATTTTTGTCCACTGAAAATTAAAATTACTCAATTTCCTGATGGATTCCGTCTTAGTTTCTGTATCCTGTTGAGTTAACCCTTTAAGTCGCAGGAGTGACCAACATCAGTTTTCTCCTAACTATGTCAATACACTGTTAAATGAAAGGGTTAGGAGAATTTACAAAATGATCAACAAAGGAGAAATGCTTTGATCTTTTATCAAGTTCTCTCAACTAATTCTACAAGACCAGGGCTCGAAATAACGGCCGGTCAACGGACAATGTCCGGACTGATTGGGGAGTTGACCAGTCAACTTTTCGTCTTACCGGTCATGTTGACTGGTCACAATCTATCGTATTGAAAATGAAATCAGTTGTTTCAATTGTTATCAGTATGTAGCGAGTCGCTGTGCATTGCGAAACGTTGATCTGAAATCCTGGGTGAAATACAACTACAACCGTTGTTTACAATTCGCGCATTGAAACAGACATTGGGGTTCACGCGCTTTCGGTCACAAAATTAAAAATATTTTCACTTTTATGAGTTCAGCAACAACTTAAAGGCGTCTGATCGGTCGCGGAGAAAAAAGTCAAGTTTCGCGGGATTTTTAGAGAGATTCGCAGAAAAATTCGCGAAAATTTTCGGGACTAACTTCGCCGAAAAACAATAGATAAAAACGGCCGATTTCGTGGGAATTTTCTGGACAAATTTCGCTAGAAATCGATTGATTTTGTGCTGATTTGACGAGCATGTTTAAATTTTTTTAACAGAGATAATCACTTGCTATTTTAATAACAAAGCGCTCGAGAAATGAGGCAATGGCAAAGCTTTTTAAAACATCATGACTAGTGCCCAGTTGTCCCCAACATAACTTATGCCTGGTAGTTTTGGAATGTTGTTCGTTCGTTGTGGGGATGAAGTTGACGGCAATTAACAGCCCCAATAGCCGAGATAAGTTTCAAATATGTTGTATCGACATGTATTAGATAAGATTTCTAACAAATTTCGCGGCCCCTCGACCCCGCGTTTATCTGAACCCACAGCTGTTTTTTGGCCCTTTTTTTAAGAGTTATTTATCTCATAAATTTGACCGGCCAGAAACGATAAGTGACCGAGTTAAAATGAATTTGGCCGGTCATCGTGTCTGAAGGCTCTCCGGAAATTATTTCGAGCCTTGCAAGACAATGTATGGACACTAGTGTGGAGAATTTGTATTTGGATATCGGGGCTTAATGGACTAAAAGGTAATTTTGCATCTGCTGTACCGTCCTACAGGTTATGCAGTTGTCCGGTATTGAAGGAGAACAAGTAGTCCTCATCTTAGAAGATCACCAGGTGGACGGAAGCTTCTTGGAACTCATCAACAGCCTTTTGAGTGCAGGAGAGGTTCCAGGATTATACACTCCTGAGGAGTTAGAGCCCTTGTTGGGTCCGCTGAGGGATCTTGCTTCTCAAGATGGATTCCGGGGCACGCTGGTCTCGTATTTCGCGTCGCGAGTGAAGAGGAACCTACACATTGTACTGATCATGGACTCATCCTCCAAGACATTTACAGGCAACTGTGAGTCTAATCCTGCTTTTTACAAGAGCTGTTCATTCCAGTGGATGGAGGGATGGAGCAGAGAAAGTATGGCGCAAAGTAAGTGGGTTTGATCTGAGGTAAATGAGTGAGGAACGTCGCTTCTTGTCTTTTTTTTGTCACAGGGACGTGTTTATTCGCTTGTCTGACGAGCCCTGAGCTCCTGCGGAAGTAGGAGATACCTACAAACAAACAAACAAAACAAAAAGGATAACAGCAACAGCAACAAAAACAAAAGCTTAGTGTGCTTCGTTTTCAACAAAGACGCTGAGTACGCGAGAAATCGGATGTGGAGTTGAATAGAGTTGAACGAAAAAGTATTTTTAAAGCATTTTAGTACCTAATCATTTTATGATGTCCTAACCGAGGTTAGAAGGTTATTAGCTTAAGTTCCCCCAGTTTGCTCAATTAAAAGAGCAGCGGTGTGCTGCGCGGGGTCCAACCCCCGCTGGTTTAAAATTGTAAACTGTTAAGATCATGCTCATTTAGTTCCAGCAAACCAATTAAGTGCTTTTAACCACGGCGTGTTTGAACTTAAAGTCATTCAGCGAGCAACGAGTGTGATCTAAGTAGGCTGTCAAGTAGATCAAGCTTTGAGAATGCATGTATGTTCAGTGACTCCTATTTTCAAAGGTGGTACACAAAAGTAGCCGTGGTCGCTGCGAAACTAAAATTTTTTTGTGTTGTGAGTTTAAATAGTGAAAGTGAAAAAAAAAAGGTACACGCAGTAATTACTGATTACTTCTAACTTTTTACTTAGTACCGGGAATGCTTCTTGCTGATGAAGGTGTGCACAGCGGTGAGGGAACCAAGGGGAAGGATGGAAAGTCAGGGGCAGAGGAGTTAGTCAAAAACTTCCTTCAAATTCACGAGTCATGCAGCGACAAGGATGCTGCCCCGAGAAGATACATGACATTCTTGAAGACTTATAAACAGGTGTACAACGAGAAGAAGGAAGGAGTGGTCAAGCGGCAACAGCATCTGCAGGTATCAAAATAGAAATTAAGAAGACTTCTCGTTTAGTAAAACTTTTACAAGTGTAATTTTCAAGTGAATGTCAATGGGCACTCAAGCATCATGGTCCAGTCTGTACAACTTCACCGAGCTCTGAAAGGGCCCGTCTTGTCCACTGTTGGTTGTTTCTGTTTTTTCAAAGCTTGTTTTTTTTGACGTAGTAAAGCGTTGTAAGCCCTTTAGTTAGGTCGTAGCTGTCGCTTTCGGTTTTTATTTACCCTGAGGTGCTGAACCGCGAGTAGGGAGTTATTTTGCAGTTGTATAGAGGAATAGTCTGGGCTAAGACTGTTTCGTCTCTTGACAAATTTGAGTTCGCTGCTCGTTCGCTTCCCACCTCCCGAGTTCGTCATCGGGACTAAATAGCTATGATCAAAGTTTTCAGTAAGTAGAGTTCTCAGTACGCTAGTAGCGATCGCGAACTGGAGCTAATGTGTGGCGAGCGTTTGATGCAGTTCGGCGCAACAAATTTGACACCTGGAGAAACCAGTCACTACAGGGTAATTCGAACTTTGAAGTTTCACTTTTCGGCTGTGGGAGTTCCGAGTCCTTGACAATTCAAAATTGAAATTGAAAGTCGAGGCTATTACAGCATGCAAATTTAGAATGTGTAGAATCGGATTCCACCTTAATTTAATAAACAGCTTAATTTTCTTCTCTAAGGCTGGTGTATCGAAGCTCACTGACGCCAAAGCACTCGTCGATGATCTCAAACAAAAAGCAGGAGAGCAAAGTCAACAGTTGGCTGAAAAACAGGCAGAAGCTGATGCAGCACTGAGGGAAATAACCGCCAGTATGCAGGTAAACAACCACTCTTAATTTACTTCTGTCCAACTAACAATTTGCCTTTCAAACGTGTTCGAATACATGGAAACATTAGTAATCTCTTGACTATTTCTGCCGTTCTCCGTTTATTGCAAACGTGATATTTTAGCATATTATCTTTCCTTTTTTGTTACTTAAGGTGAGTTTTGTGGCCAACATTTGCCCAGAGCAACCTTTTGGATCTATTTAGATTTCTGGGAAACTGCCCACCTCTCCCTCCCCTAAGCCATCATTTTGCCCTAAGTGAGAAGTAAGTGTTAATATTTCACCGACGCTTAAACTCCTCGTTCTCTAATGTTTATTCGCAAAGCGTGCCAGTGAGTCCAAAAGCGAAATGGAAACACTAAAACAAAAGCAAGGAGAAGAGTCCCTCAAATTGGAGAAAAGAAAGAAGGCCATCGAGATTGAGTTATCAGAGATTGAACCGCTCGTGCAGGAAGCTAAAGATGCCGTCGGTAACATCAAACCCGAGACGCTGTCTGAAATTCGAGCATTGCGCATGCCTCCTGATGTCATCCGGGACATCTTGGAGGCTGTGCAAAGACTGATGGGAATTTTTGATACTTCGTGGGTCAGCATGAAAAGGTGAGCTTTGTATCACGTGTTAAGAGTTCTCTCCACTTCATATATTTTAACCAAACTGAGAACAATATGTGAATAAAATAATCTTAGACGATGTATAATTCTGTTACCAAACACGAAGTGTTCGTCCATTTAGATCACCAAGTTCGTTCCAGGTGTAGTTCTGGGACTACGTTTTCTTTGTTGATAAGACAGGACCTCTCCTAATGTTCACGAAACACCTAAAACTGACCTTTGACCCTTGACTTGAAGCGTAACCATAGGTATGGAAATTGTGATAAAAATAGCTCGTTGAATGGTTCAAAATGATTTCAAATCACGTGCCTTTTCCTAATTCCCTTTTATTTGAAAGAGACTTAAGCAGCGAAGTAGTAAGGAAAGGTTTCTTTGTTTATATAATTGCGAAAACGAATAAAATCGTTGCGGCTTTCAAGACAAAACCGTCAGTCGTATATTTTAGGACGTTTTGGTTTTAGCGTGTTTACTCTCAGATTGAGAGCTAGAATACTGTCGGACGGCGAAGGCGTAACCTCAGTGACCATCTGGCGCTTGTGTTTTTGCAAATAGTATTTTAAAGTCTTTTAATTTACACTATATTATCTTTTTAGTTTTCTTGCGAAACGTGGTGTGAAGGATGAAATCTGCTCTTTTGACGCCCGAAAAATCACTCCTGAAATCAGAGCTAGTGTGGAAGAACTCCTAGAAAAAAATGCTAATTCGTTTGATCCTAAGGTAAGTTCATATCCTAGTTTTTAGTCGATTTTTATACAGAAAAGATAAAAAAAAATCATTTCTTCTCACGCTGACTTGCTTCCCAACTAACTTTCGAGAAAAGTGACTGCTTGCAGTCCACCCACACAATGACTGTTTCCCCACTATTGATAGTAATTGCGAGGAATTCTTTCTTATCTAGATTGCCAAGCGAGCCAGTGTAGCTGCCGCTCCATTGGCTGCTTGGGTTGTAGCTAACGTGAAGTTCTCAGTAGTTCTTGAGAAGATTGAACCGCTGGAAAACGAGCAGGCTCAACTGGAAAAGTAAGTGTCTTTTGTCAAAGAATTGGTGTCTATTGCTTTTGTTGAATGAGGGTGATAGGTGTGTTTACGGTCCATGAACGTTTAATTGAACAAGTTTTACTTTACAACGCGTTGGGAACTTGGTCCACTTAAGTGCATGTATTGACAACAGAGAAGATCTGATTTGTTTGTTTGTTTGTTTGTTTTTCTTCCTTGTAATCGCCCAAGCTATCTCTCGTTTCGCTTGTGCTATTCATTGTATCATTAATTGAGAACAGACTCAGTAATGATTGAATCAGAAAGAAAAAATCCCTTAGTGGTAAATTTCAAACCAATGTATTCACTTACTCTGTTTTTATTTTCTAAAAAATCATACTGTTTGCCTTGACTATCTAGGAATCTTGCCAAGTCCCAGCAGAGGCTTGTGAAATTAGGGAACGCCTTGGACAAGGTGGATAGAGAAGTGGCAGAGATGAGAAAAAGGTAGTGTCACTGAAGATAGTCCGCCGCTAAGTTCCCCCTGGCGAATGGTCTTTGACCATTCCACGTTTTGTGAAAGCATGTACTAAGGCAATGCAAAAAAACTGGCTCATAACGTAACGAAGTTATATTTTAGAGGGTGTTCTTTAAACTGGTAAAACGCTGCTATGGTGAGTTTCAGTTTTCTTTGCCAAAGTAATTCTAAAGAATGAAAGACAAATATTTTAGATCCGTTTAATGAACCCACTGTTCGTGTTTTATGAACTCTAAAACACTTAGCTGTACCTCGTGTTTTGAACTTGGTAAAACACTTCTAATAGTTTATAAAATAGATCTTATTTTTCATATATATTCATATTCTTTACATTACCCATTTCTTACAAGTAGTCGAATTTCTAATCCATACATTTCGAAACAGATAGACCCTTCACGTCTGGCTTCTGAAAATCGCGTTGTACTTACCTGAATGTTTTTGTTGACAGCTACCCAGTTGTCCTTTTCTTTATTTTCTGTGTTCTTTGTTGATTAGGTTTGAGTTAAGGACCCAGTTGTCCTTTTCTTTAATTTCTGTTTTCTTGTTGATTAGGTTTGAGTTAAGGACTCAGGAAGCTACACAGCTGAAAATGGAGTTAGACAAGGCACAAGAGACCATCCAAGCAGCTGAGACGCTTGTGTCTAAACTTGATGGCGAGTTCAAGAGATGGTCAGGACAGGTAGGGTGCACAATTACAATTAATTCGCGTGTATAATAAATTTCTCTCTCTTGAAAACAGATTTGCGAAAGCGAAGCCAGACTTCTGAAATGTCACGTGCTCTGCCAATCCATGCATATTGCCATTCATCATTTGAAAAATTTCGAACCCAGGCCTAATAGCCGTGCGCTTAGTACAGTGGGCTCAGTTATGACCATCGGTTTATCAATAATTGGATGCGCGCACTCGAAAAACCGGTTTGACGTGAGGAGACAAGGGACGCTTGCCATTCAACCAAAACTTTCGAAAATTTGGAAACAGCGGCAAATGGTACAGATATTTCCCACAAAAGTTTCCAGAAATTCCGAAAGCTGTTGAATTTCCGAAATGCGAATTCTCGAAATTCCGGGAACAAAGTTGAATGGAGAGAAAACTTCCTTGAAAAGTTTTTTCGAAAATTTGGGTATACCTCACGATGTTGGCCTCTTTTTTGGAATTTTGGAAAATGTTGTTTCATTCGCTAGTGGAAGTTGCCAAAAATTCAAACCAGACGTTTTGGTTGAATGGGAAGCGGCCAAGATTGACTGGTCCAGAAGATTGGGCTGCGGCGACTTCAGAGGCTTGACGCGATTAAAGCAGAGCCTCCTTTTCTCCTCCTCACTCAAAAAACGGGTTTGACGAGTTCACAAGTTTGGGCTGCGGTGACTTCAAAGACTTGACGCGATTAAAGCAGAGCCTCCTTTGCTCCTCCTCACTCAACAAACCGGTTTGACAAGTCCAAAAGATTGGGCTGCGGCGACTTCAGAGGCTTGACGCGATTGAAGCAGAGCCTTCTTTTCTCCTCACTCAAGAGGAAGACATGAGGAGGTACAGCTGGCAGGGTGTCTTACTTTATGGGCAAAAGTCTTGGGACAGTTTTGCATTTCTGGGGCGTTTTCCGGTTCACACAGGCCCAACCCCTCCCCTCACCCTACAAAACAATGTTGGACGCGTGTATCCAGAATGTTTTCCAAGTTTCAACTTTGTATAGGGTGGGGGAAGGGAGAACTGCAACTGGGAACCCAGAAGTGACAGAAAACTGTGAATATTTAAGTACTGTCCCAAGGACTTTTATCCATGATTGTAATAATAATACGGCCACGTTTACTCAGACTTGCCTCTGCCACTCAGGTCCACGAACTAACTGCTGAACTAGAACAGTTGCCCAGGCGCGCTCAAGTAGCTGCAGGATTTATCACTTACCTGAGTAGTGCCCCAGAAGACGTGAGAAAGACCACTATGGCCAAATGGTGCGAGGCAGCAGGGCTTCAGGGATTTGACTTTAGAAGATTCATGAGCACAGAAAGTGAGCAGCTGGGATGGAAGGCTGAGGGACTTCCTTCTGACGACTTGTCCATGGAGAATGCACTCGTTATATTGAAGGTAACTTTGTCCGTTTGTAGCTTTAATGTACAGCTCAGCGTCTTCTTTTTGGAAATTTCATCTTCGGTATGATTTTTTTTCTTCCAAACTGCCACTCAAAAAATCCTTGTAAACAACGCATAAGAAACGTACTTTGTACTAAGGAGCTTGTCGTTTTAAGGACCATAGATGATTGTGGGAAAATTGTAGTGCGTTCAATATAGTAATTCAGTAGTTTAATAGACACCTTTAGCTTGCTTGTTCTCACGATTTCCTCGGCGTCGGTCACGTGACATTCTCAAGGGAATTCGTCCTTCACCTTTTCACAAACTATAAGTTCATATGCATGTGAATGAGAAACAGTGCTGTAGAGTATTATCAAATGACCTATATTGGGAAGACAAAACATACAAGGTAAAGAGGTCGTATATTTATAAAGACTGTGCCTTTTTATTTTTGTAAATTTATTATTATATTTTTTATCTTTTCATGTCAAATGAAGCACTCCTTCTCGTTTCTGATATCGTACTTCGAAATAATAAAGGGAGTGACATGCTTACACCTGATAAGACTCGCATTTTCAGCGATTTTAATACAAATAGTTATGGTGAGTCCTGGGACTCACGTTGTGAAGAATTTTGAGTCCCTGTCCATAACCACCAATGAGTCCGAGTTCAGAAAAACAAGCCGTCCTAAATTGAACTAAATGCTTGGGCCTTTATGTAACCAGACAATTAATCTGGATACAGACGCCAAAACTCCTATTACAGTTTTCGGAAATTAAAATATAGTCCTTCTATATATTTGAAGCACAAAAAAGACTGAAAAGAATATGCATCTTTAAACAACAGCCACAGAAATCACACGAACAGGATATTCTACCAAAAAATCTTCAAATCGATCGATCGTTCTTTGCATTCTACGGAACACATGCCGCCTTTGGGGATTTTTATGCGTCAGGGACGCAGGATGCAGATGTAACAAAATCACTGCATTTTTTAGCTGTCTGCATATGTTGCCATTCTGTCCACCCAATACCTGTTATCAATTCAACTGTCACAATTGTATTTTGACAGAGTACTGTGAGACCGTTTTTAGTTGACCCATCATCTCGTGCGACCGAATGGTTGAAAGCTCATCTGAAGGATCAGAGGCTTGAAGTCATCAACCAACAGGTACTCAACATTTTGTATTTTTCAATTCCAGTCTCTGTGGTGGTAAATAATAGTATTTTGAAAGTGGTAAATAAAATCCTTCTAATTGGAAAATGGAAAAGAAGATTGTGTTGCAGGTGCTAGAAGAGTTTTAAGGGATTATATGATGTCTACCATTTTGTCGTTTGACACTATTCTGTGCCTTCTGGGCGAATTTGTGAGTCTTCAAAACTAATAAAGTCCAAGAAAAGTTCAATTACCTGTTTTCGAAAGAAAAAAAACTACAATCGTTGCCGTTGTATTATTCTTCCTTTCAGGACTCTAACTTCTCAACCGCGCTTGAGCTGGCCGTACGGTTTGGAAAGACGCTTGTAATACAGGAAATGGACGGTGTGGAACCTGTCTTGTTCCCTATCCTCCGTGGTGATTTTATTAGTCAAGGTAAAGTTTCCCTTTTCAGCTTGTTCGGGGTCGTTAACTACCACCTTTTATGGTCTGTTTTCCCCATTGACTCCGTTCGTCTTTCAATAGCTCTTCAGGTATAGATTTGCATTCAATATTTTCGTTTCTTTTGCGCAAGTGTAATCCTGCAGTTCACATCTCCGAATAGCAAGATCTTTTGCAAGTTTCTTGCTGATTTTTGCGAATTCTTAAAGTACATCTTCGTTTTTGTTAGTAATTTTATTTTGCTGCAGAATGGTAAGAGAAACAATCAGGTACATGAACCATCGTCACACGACTATGTCCGCTCGAGTCGGTAAAGTAAATGCATGCGAGCTTACACGTCAAAACCTGTCTATACGAGTAATCTTTTCAGTATCCGTTTTGTTTCTTGTCCGCCTTGAAAACTGTCGTTTACATAATTCGCTTTGTGGACGGACGCCGTCCTTTTTAATTTGTTCTACAAAAACATATGGACGTGGCCTAATATAAATTAAGGAGTAAGTGGTGGTGCGACAGCGAAAACCTCACGATTGCATGGGTTTTAGTCCGTAAGGCCCGTGTTGTCACCTAAAAGTAATGTATTATTTCTCTGTTTAGGTCCTCGTTACGTTGTGCAGATTGGTGAAAAGGTGATCGATTACAATGAGGACTTTAAGTAAGTACAACAACATCAAATGGATAACAGCAAGTTAGACTTTCTTTTTCCGATGTTTGACCATGCGAGCTGAGTTATAATAAGGCAAAAAGAAATGTGGAGAGGAAGGAAATTGCACGTCTCGTTTCTCTTTTCCTCCACTTCGCGATTGTCGCCGCTCGGCGCTCACTTGGTTTGTCATATGCGTGATCTTTTCTCCCGTTTATAAAAAAATAGGGAGAAAAAAGAAAGAAACAGACAATTAAATAAGATCGTTCGCCTTCAGTCTATTGGCATATTATTACGCTGCCATGTTCTCTAGGTTCTACCGTAGGCCGGTATAAACAGCTTTATAACTATAGTCTATAGGTACCGGGACCAAAGTGCAGTACAGTCAAACTGTGTTAATACGGACTCTAAGAGGGCCATAAATAGTGTCCGTATTAACGGGGTGTCCGTACTAAGTGGGTGTCCGTACTAAGTGGGTGTCCTTGAAGCGGGGTTTGACTGTTTACTCGAATTGGCTCTACTGGTTTTTAAACCACATTTTGAGAGTTTTAGCTTCCCTTGTAGTTACAATGGCCAAGTTAGGTTAACGTTCCGTTTAATTAGCTTTCTAGCTCTTCCTTCTTCAATTCTACAAATACGTAACATTGGTAAAATCGCTTCGTCAGAGATCTTCGCAGCCACAGACGCAGGCAGTCAGGAATAGTAATAAGCAGTGTAAGAATCGTCTTGTAATCGCGCGTTTTTTCCTTTCTCTATTTAGGTTGTTTATGACCACTAGAAATCCCCACCCTGAGCTGCCACCAGATGGGTTTGCTATCATTTCTGAGGTTAATTTTACCACCACGCGCGCTGGACTTACAGGGCAGGTAAGACAAGTTTAATTTTCGCGCGCATCACACTTAAAGCCCCAAATGATGTCGCCTCATTCAGGGCGCGATGAATGATTAGAAATGCTGTGTGGATAGTTAGTTTATCAAGTTTTTAATCTAAAAAGATTCAGGCTACAGCTACGCAATAGAGGATTTACGGTATATCAATTCTCTATTAAAGCTATTGGGAATAACTATTCAACACGAAAAGCCACAGCTGGAAGTACAGAAAACTGAGCTGCTAAGGAAAGAAGAGGAACTAAAAGTGCAGTTAGCCGAGCTTGAGGAATCACTCTTAGAGGTACGATTCATCTATCACACCCCGCTATCGACTAAGGCCCTGTCCACGCTCATGCGTTTTCGTTGTCATCGAAAACGAATGGATCGATTCGCCGTCCACACTACCGTTTTGATGCGTTTTCGACTGTCCCCACTAAAACGTTCAAAAACAATAGAATTGCACGTTGTGGCATAAGTTGGACTCCTTGTGCATGCTACAAACACACGCGCTTGCGATATTCTCGATTCATCGTTTTCACTTTAATGCCTTTTTGACCGTCTTCGACCGTCATCACTAATACGATATGTATACGTTTCCGTTTTCATCTTTCAAGAGCGTTTTCAAATCGATGCAATACGTTTTCGATGAAAACGCTCAGCGTATTAGTGAGGACGAAAGGCCTAAACGCATTAGTGGACGGGGCCTAAGTTAAGTGCTTTCAGTTCCAATTATCAGCCTCTTTTTCTTTCTGCCAATGCGGTCCTTTAGTTTACCATCATTGTAATTCGAACACTTATTCCCCTGTTTCAGTTTGACGCAAATTGTAGTCCAACGAATCCACGCCCTTTTATAGAGGTGTCCTTGTCTTTACCTGCTCTGTTCCAAACGCAATTTATGTAGTCGTCAAATTTTTCCTTTTTTGCTAAATTTTGTGACAGACATTGGCCAGTGCCGAAGGAAACATATTGGAAAATAAAGTATTGTTGGAATCTCTGAACAAGACCAAAGCCAGCAGTTTGACTATCGCCGAGTCGCTTCAGGATGCGCATCGAATACAAACCACTCTGGATCAGGTGAGTACAATAAGTTGTTAAGCATATAATCTCCCTATCGCCCCATCTCCTTCACCTGAACTTATGTTGAGATGACCTAGGCAATACAGACGCTCCGGTCCGTATGATCCGGGCAATTAGATCTATGCTAGGCTTAATCAATTAATTGAAAACACAAGTCTCAAATTTCACTCGCCTAACGGCTCGTGAAATTACGTTTAACAATTTCGAAATATCACTCGTGGTATTTATACCAAATATCACTACAAATCATGCTATTACCTATACTAAGATGCCATTTTTTGAAATTTGACATTTATTTTCTCGGGCTCTCGTAGGAAATAGTCTTTGGTGTTATTTGAATAATCATATCTATAGCCCTTGAAAAATGTGGAAAAAATGCGATATGGTTTAAATTATTCTGGTACAAGGTTTTTGTTCACTCAAAATTGAAATTACTAAATTTCCTGATGTATTCCGTCTTAATGGTTGTTAAGCGGTTAATGTAATCTGTTCATATAATAGGAGCGTGATGCCTACCTTCCATTGGCTGAGAGTGGAAGCACATTGTTCTTCGTGATTAGTGACCTTGCCAAATTGAACAACATGTATCGTTTTAGTCTGAGTGCTTTCCTCAGGCTGTTCCAACGCTCCCTGGAAGCAAAACAGGTATGGTATCCAAGAGTGTTTATTTCATTAACCAGCGTTTGTGCTGTTTAATGGAAGGGTTGTAATTTCATTTCTCAAGCGTCAGAGACGGCTGTGCTGGGGGTGTACTGAGGGCTAGTCCCTCTCCCCCCCTTTTCCAAGGAAATAAAGATTTACTAAGAGGAGAGTCTCCTATGCCTGCCCTCTTCAAGTGAATAGTCAGCCTCCCCTCACCAGCCCCTCCAGTTTTATTTTCAGATTTTTAATTTGTCTTTCTTTCCTAGTGAGGCAAAATGGATAAAACAGTAGATCAAAATAATTTCCTTTTACTTTATCAGTGTAATAACCACTCAAAATGTTGGGAGAACACTCGAAGAACTTGTTTCAAGTTGCTTTTTTATGCTAGCCAATTCAAGTATCCAAGTGTTACGAGAGTGTTATGTTATCATGAAGAATAGATGTTTGACCAATTAGAACTCGCGTTGAATATCAATTAGCTTACAAATGTCGACACCTCGGTCATTTTGTGTTATTTCCTCAGGAATCAAGTGGCACAGAGCAAAGAATTAAGTCACTGAAAAGCTCACTGCAGTCACTGGTTTACGAATATGTGTGCAGATCGCTGTTTAAGGTAAGACTGGTATTCTTATTGTGTCTTTTTCGGTGTTGTTGTGTTACACATGCACCTTGGACGGACTGCAACTTTCCTCGTTTCGTTTTCTCATTTTCAGGCTGACAGATTGATGTTTGCAATACATCTAGTCCACGGCATGCATCCGGAAATGTTTGAGGCAAAGGTAATAATTTTTGCTGTGTGTTTTTATTTTGCTGTTGTTGTTTTGCTTTTTTTGCAATAATAAAGGCATTTTGTATCTCATTTATGTTTTTGTTTGGTCACATTTGCATAGCGCAGCGTAATCGTACGTTCCCATTAATACTCAATGCGGTGGATTAGGCTATTCCCGTGTCACAAAACACTCAAAAAACTTTTAAGGTTTACTTCAAAACCTTACTTGTGAAAATTATCTTCATTTGTATGAGAATTAAAAATCATTTTTATATTAATGGATTTGAACTTAGCCTCGCTTTGAAGCGGTGGCTTGAGGCTACACGAAAACTACGTGTTGTCATGAATGAAATAAACATCCTTGGCAAGACAATGTAAAAAATACTAACTAGATTTCAATTCCTTACACAGGAATGGGAATATTTTACAGGTCTGTTGGTTTCAGAGAGTGTTTTCAAAAGACAGGTTAGTTCATCGACGCAGCTCTTTCACATTCAGAAATCGGTAGTAACAGAGACCTTTAGATTCGAGGACGAGAATGACTACGAGTGCGAGATTTGATTTAAAGTTTTTTTCGCGTATTGACGCTGGTTCACTCGCGAGCAACACTTACTATGGAGAAAATCTCGTACTCGTAGTCGTTCTCGTCTTAGAATCTAAAGGTCTCTATTGATCTCGATAGAGCACAAACTACAGTGACCAAGTGGTCGAGTTTAGGAGTAAATGATAACTGTAGCATAAAGCAATAGCGATGCATAAAGCAATAGCTATGTATTAGTGCATTTTTTTACCGGAGGTAAGTCCCGGATGACCTATTCGGATTAAATGAACAACCAACAATAATACCTAATCTAAACAGAGTTTATGAAGATTGACATAACGCGCAATGGAAAATCGAAAGCCATCCGCTCTATAACAGTCTACTGCTTTTTTTTGTCAGGAATCGATGAAAAATCTTCGCGAAAGCCTTCCATCTTGGATTGATTCTGATCGCGCCGCTGCTGTGGGATCTCTAAAGGTTTGTTTCAGTGAATAATACTACCAATAAAGAGAATTTTAAAGTCGTTTACCAAACGGACTAGAAGCGTCTCGTGGTGCGTTTGGATGTTTTAGAGTGCTTTCCTATTTGGAGCCCTGACCGCGCAAATGAACTTTTGTACCACCCCCAGTTGGAGCGACGAAGCTCAAAGAAAGCTAGATTTTTCAATGGGTTTTCAAAACACGCCAGCTCAGTATTGGTTTTAGCGCTAGGTTCATACTTTAGGTTATTTCGTTTTGTTGTTGTTGTTGTTGTTGTTGTTGTCGTGTTGCTTATTTTGTCGTTTCTTTAGCTAATTAAACTTCTTGTCCGGAGAGCTTTGTGGCAACCCCTCCTGTACGGTAAGGCTGGGGGAGGGGGGTCCTTGAAGAAGACTGAATATGACCACAGAAAACCTCCTGCCGAAGAAAACAACAGCAGTCGTTCACGTTTTCAGTAGTTCACTTCAGTGTTACTTATTTTTCTAAATTGTCTCTCTTTTTTTTTTTTCTTTAGAACACTTTTGCAAACTTGTACAAGAATCTTCAGCTGGACAGCACTGATTTGTGGATGCCGTTCCAGCGCAGTTCACAGTGTGAACAGGACATACCATCGTCAATAGCTAAGAAGATCAGCCTCTTTCAACAGGTATGTTCACGTTTTTATTGGTTTTGTACACAAGCTTGTTATTAATCTTGGTTTGGCTGTTTTTGTACGTAAACAGGTGTTAATTGTTCAGGCCATGAGACCGGACCGTTTACAGAGTGCCATGAGCTTGTTTGCTTCAAGAGCGTTAGGTAAGGTTCACTCAAACAATAATCAGTTTTTTTCTGTGTCATTGTTCGCTCCCGTTTACATTATGCTAACGTGCATCTATGCTCGACTCGGCTGGTCTTTGCAGGTCGATGTAGACTTTCTAAAAGTCCTTTTTTTTCTGGTTGGTTATGCCATTTTAAAGACTTCGTCGCTCGCTCGGTCGCTGCGTGACCTCATGCATTAAAACTCTCTTCGCTCACTTTTAAGAACTTATGAGAGTTGGACTTGTAGCAAGTCTAAGGTCGATAGTGTATTCAAGTGTGCATTGATCTTTGAGGTTCATGATCCTTTCCCGCCCTCCCTGTTGACACGTCTGAACAATGTCAAGTACCACGGCGGTTTGTTTTTCAAACTCTTTATCTCCTTTAACAGTCACGCCAGTCACGCCAGTTCAAGCGTACCTCCACAGAGTTCAATACCGCAACCAGTACCAAATTCAAATCCGCATTCCTGCATGCGTAATGAATAGTGAACGTTTTACGATAAGTTCTCTCTATTCGGTCAGGCTGAGAAATCGTAGAAGGGACAAGATTTCTTTGAAGACATTTACTTCTAATTTAGCTAATAGAAATACAATTGTATAACTACCCCGTGCGCGAATTCACTGCTTATTGCGTATGAAGAAATACATAGCTGAATCTAAAATCTACAACTGTCAACGGATTCAACTTTCGAACAGTAAATTTATTAATGGAATCTTGTGGGGGCGGGGAGGGGGTGCGCTTGACCTGGCTTGATTGTAATGTGGTGGATGCCTGGCTAACGAATGGTGACAAAGCTGCCATGTGACCTCTTCTTTCTAGAAGAGTTTTTGCGACTTCTACAGTAAGGCTGCTTATCTCTTGTTAATGCATTTTACCATTTCAATCCTTAGGTATGAAAGAGCTGTCCCCTCCTGCATTGAACCTCAAACGCCTTGTTAAAGAGACAGTCCCAGGAGAGCCAATTCTGGTGGTCATCTCACCTGGAGCCGACCCTTCTCATGTACGTTTACGTTTATCGCAATTCCGAAAAATACATACACAGTCATGTGACTTTTTTATTGCTTGTTTTTGTTTAGGAATTACAGGACACGGCTGCTGACATCATAGGTGTGGACAAGTATCATCAGGTTTGTGCAATAAATTAGTATTACGAGCTAGTCACGGCTAGTAGACTCCTTCTGTTTACAACTCTGTTTAATCTTAGGGACGGACCATTAGAAAACTTATGGGGGGGGGGGGGGCGGGCGAAGTATAAAAAAAATATTCGCGCAAGGGAAAATTAAATGAAAAAAAAATTCATGCAGGCCAATTAATCCTAAAAGAATACTCATGCTATGGCCTAAAAAAAATTCATACAAGGAATTTTATAACGAAAAAAAATTCCTGCGGCTCGAAAATTCCCTTCCCCCCCCCCCCCATAACTTTTCTAATGGTCCGTCCCTTACAAGATCTTTATGACCTATTTAATTATTGATATTGGTTGTTTGATTGATTGAATGATTGATTGTGTGAGTGATTGAATGATTGAGTGATTGACTGACCGACTGATTGATTGATTGATTGATTGACTGATTGATTGATTGATTGATTGATTGATTGATTGATTGATTGATTGATTGATTGATTGATTGATTGATTGATTCATTGTAGGTGGCCATGGGTCAGGGTCAAGCCGACATCGCTTTGCAGCTTCTTCACGACTGTGGCCGGAATGGCGAATGGCTGTGTCTGAAGAATCTTCACCTTGTCACAGCCTGGCTACCAACTTTAGAGAAGGTAAGTTGAAATACTTTCGCATACTCCTTTTCTAACTGGAACTATAGTTTTCAGGGCTAAGAAAAAATTGAGATCATATTAAGTTATTACCGTACACAGCTAACACATGTTTCAACATGGCGTGGTCCCAGATCTTTGAGAAATCTTTTGGCTGCGGCATGTATTCATGATCAAACGTCAATTGCACACAATGTAATGTCAGACGAAAGTGTTGCCCTCTGGCGTTGAAATTAAGAGTTTGCCTGGTCTGATTTTGAGAGGTTATCCGTTAAACTGACGTTGAGTTTTATTCAACTGACCCAGTGCATAAGTGTCCGGTTCTTTCCCATACCTGCAATTATCTTTGCAAGAACTCATGTCTATGAGGCTGTCCTTTCAGTGTTTCAAAATTATTCTCCCGTTTGTTTTGATAAACTGCTGTTGGATTTATTTTCGCAGGAACTCAACTCGTTGGAACCTCACGAGAACTTTCGCTTGTGGCTAACGGCTGAATCTCATCCAAAGTTTCCGACAATTCTCTTGCAGTCCAGTCTAAAAGTGACATACGAGGTGAGCCTTATCTTTTTCCAACTGAAAAAAAAGTAGTTTCTTGGACGGATGTAATCGCCAAATGAAGTAATACAAAATATTGAAAAGACACTGAACAATATTCATACCATAACACAAAGACCAACTACGACAATCATTACCGCGATACCAAGAAACACTAAAAAATTAACCTCCTTTCTTTCTCACACAGTTTGCGTTTATTTCTGTAACTTTGAGTAAATAAAGAAATTAACCTACTGCCTTACCAGACGTTGCCTCTTCTCGTTTCAGGCTCCACCAGGAATTAAGAAAAATCTTCAACGAACATATGACTCGTGGAGCCCGCAGTTTATCAGCCGCGGTAACTCCTCCATTCGAGCGCAGGCGCTGTTTGTGTTGGCGTGGTTCCATGCGATAGTGCAGGAACGAAGAAACTACATTCCACAGGTTAGTTGCGAAATTTATTTGAAAACGTACACATAACAGAATATATGAGAGACTGTCACTTTTTACACAGAATCGTGAATGATCGAACTGTAGGATTTCATTCGCAGACGTAGGGAGAAACTAAAGTTAATGGAAACTTCCTTGCGCAGTACTTTATGAACGATAACTTATGAATTTTACGGCTTTTTGTTAAGTAATACTTAGACTTAAAACCTAACCGATGTTTACTTATATAAGTAGCCCAATGTTTATATACTTTTAAAACATAGTGTTCTTTAGTAGAGGGTTTTACCATCATCTTCCTTTCATTTTAAAAATTATATTATTTTTTTAATCATTTTAATATATTTTTTAGGGATGGACAAAGTTCTACGAGTTTGCATTTGGTGATCTGAGAGCAGGCGCTGAGATCATTGACAGACTTTGTACAGCTGCTGGTAAGGAAAGAAAAAGCTTTTCAGAGGTCTTTCGGTTATGATCTGATTTTATTGACGCCGAGCTCAAGAACTCAATAACGTGTCGGTAAAAATCAACAACAACAACAAAAACACGTTTAAGGAATGTGATAAAGTACGACCAATTTTATCGTCGTTTTTTTATGGCCAAAATAATCTTAGACCGTAGCATCACTGTGCCGATAAGGAGAGCTACTGTAAACGTTTTTGAACGAAACTTCTGAGTTCGCGTTTTACTGCGTCAAAGACCAAGTCGCGCCTCGTGGCCTTAAACGTTATAAAACACTCTTGCTCGTTTTATTAAATATAACGCAATACCATAATAGTAGTTAATTACAGTTAATACTGAATGGATTCCATTCACAGGTTCAGGGTCTGTTCGATGGCAGTTTGTTCATGGACTGTTCGAGAATGCCATTTATGGTGGTCGCATTGACAACACGTTTGATGCTAAAGTTCTTCAGTCGTATCTGCTTCAGTACTTTGAACAAGCGGTTTTCCCTGGACAAGTGAGCTTATTACTGTATTGTGCTTTACTTAGACGGCAAAACAGCTGTATTTTTTAAGCCTCTTTTTCAAGGCCATTTTTCATATGAGTGGTTTGCATCAGGCCTCTCAGTTGTAAACAGACTTAAGGCAAACCGCAATTTGGAAACCAAAGAAAAGCGTTGTATTACATGTAATTTTGTTGTTGTTGTGTAGTTTTGTTTGTTTGTTTTGCTTTGGTTTTTTGGATTGCATGTCTACTGTGCTTGTTACGTTGTATTATTAGGGAGGAAGTCGTTCTGCCAGGCCAAAGAAAGTCATTCCCAATGTGAATCTACCTACTTCTTGTCATCACAGGGTGAGTGCTTTTATCCTGCATTGCTAAGCAGGGCGGAGTCTTTTTTTTTTTCTTTCGTTTCTTACTGCAGTGAATCCCGAGGGACAAAAAAAAACCGAAGTAAAATAAAAAAGCGGTCAACATTCGAGCTTGATGGTACAATGTGGTCCCTAAAGTCATGTCAATGTCCACCCGCAAAACGTTTGGAAACGGTTCCATTATCTTGTGTCCTCGAGGTAGCTTCTGAGAGGGCGCGGTTTTTCTGGGAAAATAATAAGAACCCAAGCGAAGACCTCTTAAAAAAATTCGGCACGCTTGCCGACGAAATTTCAGCCCCTCATTTCTTTTCATTTTTTGTTTTAGTATTAACATAATCCGTTTATAAAAGTAAGGATTGCTTCTTTTTGTAGGACTACGTGGAGATCATAAACTCCCTGCCTGATGTCGATAAACCGTCTTTCTTTGGACTACCTGCAAACATCGAGCGCTCATCACAAAGGATCATCAGTTCACAGGTCTGTTTCAAGCACAGTTGGAAACCTTTCCACGCTAAGGGTCAAACATCTTGATGGATTCCTTCCTTTTCAGGTTTTTTCTTTCTATTTTTCTAGATTCTTTTGTTTTCTTTTTTTTTTTGTCCAAAAAGCGTGTGGAAAATCAAAGATGGTTTTCAGAAAAGAACCATCAGCGACTGAGGAAATTCAGTTGCCGTATCAGTCTTCTAAAACGTTGAGTCTAGTAGACCCGCTTTCTAGCTTAAACAAGACGTACAGGCTAGGGATGATTGTTGGTGCCAGTGCCAATATTTGCTTTTCTACTTTGTCTTAAGTGTTCACTTTCTTGGCATTCATCTTTTGAAAGCCATACAAAACAACGTAAATGTAGGTTATGTATTTGGACTGAAGATAGAGTGAAACCTTAACTAATTTCAAGCTTAATATCTTCCTTGTTTTACGTAGGTGATAAGCCAGCTCAAGGTGTTGATGCGCTCTGATCTGGAAGCGTACAAATTCGATAAAGACAAGTGGTCCACTGAACTTTCTCCTATACTGAACCTGTGGAAGAAACTCAACCAGGTATCACAACTATCCCAGTTCCTCTCGCTGCAAACTGAAATGATTGCAATCCTAGCAAACCCTGCCGTTACAAACTTTGCATCTTGAGCATCTGCAGCCATTGTTCATGAAAGAAGGAAAAAGTAAATTTTGACATTCGTCGCACCTATTGAGCGGTTTTGTTGTAGACCAAAACATAAAACTTGGTCGTGTGCATCGCCTTTATTCGCTCCCGTTTTTTTTTTCTTATGATCCGTAGATAGAATAATTAAGTTGCGGACCCTACTTGGGTTTTCCGCCTGCAATTAATTGCTGTTTTATTTGCGCATCGCGATGCTTTCCCTTTCTACACATAACATACAGCCTGTGATAATGAGGGTTTCAAGAGCGTTCTTATTGTCTACCATTGACATTGACTTAAACACTAATATACGTTTGACATCGTTTTCTCTTTTTTTGATCTCATCAAAGTTTATCTTCCTATCGTTTATTTTCATACAGGGATCACAACTTATTCAAATGAAAATTTCAGCACCAGCGGAGACTGGTGAGGAATCTCCAGTGACGTCATTTGTGCTGCTCGAGAGGTACAATGCCATCCGATTGGTGCAAATTGTGCACGCTTCCCTCTCCTCCCTTAGTAAGGTCATCCGAGGAACTGCCTTGCTAGATGCTGAGGTCCAGGCTCTCGCGGGCGCTCTACTCAAGCAAGAGGTAAGAAGGAGAACTAAATCGTTGTTTTCAAACTCTCTCCTCCCTAGAGGCCTTTGTGGAGGAGAGAGGTTGTCAAACTCTAATTAAAAGACTAAACTTGTAAAGCACACATCCGATAGTTTTTATTAAAATCAATTCCTTTGTGAAGGCTGCAGCTGTTGTACTTCTTTTAAAGACTCTGGAATGACTTTATAAGAGCCTGTTCCTCTTTTCCTCTTTTCCCCCAAGCAATGTGGATTGTTAAAGAAGACTTTAGTGCAGAACGTCAACACTGCACCGTGGGGGAGGGTATGGAAAATGCGTCTTTTGACGAGCTACTATGTTAGTGTCCCAAGAGATTTGACCAGGGTCGTTTTCTAGAGCTGCTTCTCCCCCTCACCCCAACCCCATTCCAGGACAATTTTGCCCAGTTCGCTTAGCATAGAGCAAATATGTACCTTACTCCTTCGACACGGGTTAGGCGCTTCTGCTCTCTCCCGGTCTACTATTCTTGGTTTGCAACCACGTGACAAGGCGGCCACGTTGGGGGTCAATACAATCGAAATTTTGCTCGAAAAATTTACATGAAAATGGAGTTTAGTTCCCAGAGGAGAGAAATACTTTTGTTCTTGACCACCAACATGGTCGCCGTGACGTCACGTGCAAACCAGCAATTCTAAGTAATACCTTTTTTTGTCCCTAGGTACCCCTCTCTTGGAGTAATCACTTTGAAGGCCCAGAGGATCCCATCCATTGGTTAAGGGCCCTTGTTGCCAAGACCCTAGCCCTGGGATCCTGGGTGGAGAAATGCAACTCAGACTCCTTATTACGGGAAGTGCTGGACCTTTCTGAGCTATTTCATCCTGACACCTTCCTTAATGCCCTTCGACAGCAAACGGCTAGGTAAGCGAACAAGTCCTTAGCACAATTTTGGTTGCAATCTTGTAAATATTGCAGACAATAGAGCAAGAGAGAACGCCTAGGGACTAGCCTGATTTGACTTTTTATTTGCGATTCACAAACATACATAGTGATCATAGGCTCTGTAAATTGCTCAACAGTAAATCAGTTTGGGTAAAACCAAATTTTATTAGTGATCAGTGCGTAACTCATAAACGTGGCCCCTACTTTAATGTAGAGAGTGATTCACCACAGCGGTAACATTCTCTTTGTTTTAAGTTTCAAGACCAAAATAAACCTTCCTGAACATATAGATTTAGCCAAGGCCAAAAGCGAAGCACTCTGTGGACTTTTTAAAAATATCTTTCTGAAGGAACGTTTTCTGCGCCTGCGATCACGTGAAAACTAATAGGGGTCAGCGGAGAACTTACAAAATACCCGTGACCTCAACGATTTTTACACCTTAGCCTACGATACAGTCATGTGACACTGGTGAACGGATTCCCTATTTCGACAGCTGTCAACTGATCATAACATGGATGTCTAATATCACGTTAAATCTCAACCAAATTTCCTTACCCAGGATGCTCCGCTGCACGCGCTTCCCCTGCGTGAGAGCTCCGCTAAAAGCAACAGATACGCCGGGGGTTACGTTATTTGCTCTTATGTCACCCAGTTATTTCCAGTTATCTATTAGTTTGAAAACTAGCTGCATTAACCCTTAATACCGCTTGGCGACTTCCAGAATAAACTTCTGAACGTTCAAAAATGGCCTATCACATCAAACGCTAAGGGTACTTTGTTTGGATGCGGCGAGAGTAACCGTTTAGAAAGCTGGGTAAATGATGAGACTAAACGGCGAGGCATTTGTCCCAGTGCAACTTTTAATGTAGAATAAAATGTTGGAGATTAATTTTGTACAATTTGAGCTCCAAAAAATTATTCCTTGCACTTATTTCTTGATGCTGTTGTCTTTCAGAGCAATGAGGACCTCAATCGACAGTTTGAAACTCGGCGTGTCTTGGAAGGAATCTCAGGTCAAAGGAGCCAAGTTCACTGTGAAGGTTTGCTTCTTTTTGTAAAGACATATGGGTCTCTTTGCAATTTATAGCTAGCCCGCCGGCAAGCTCTCGCGGCGGGGGTCGAGTGGGACGGGAAAAAATGACGTCGATTTTCTATTTTAGATCCGCTTCCTTTGGAATTTGATGTATTTCTCATCTTTCTTGTCTCGATTTTTTTTTGTTTGAGTGAATATATTTTGTAATTTTTCATTTGTTAGCTTGGTGGACTTCAGCTGGAAGGATGCAGCTTTGATGGCAACACACTGACAGAGAATCAGAGAGATTCGCCCAGTGTTTCAGCCATCCCAACGGCATCGGTGGCCTGGGTATCAAAGGTAAGCTATTTTAGTGTCGTTTTTACCAGACCCAGTGTTTTTGAATTAGGAGCGCTACCCTGGAGCATTCACATGCGAGCAATTTACATTGGAGTAAAATCCTGCTATTCACATTCCATTTGAATT
>OZ037784.1:25964819-26034819 GCA_964035525.1 Porites cylindrica
CAGTTCCCGATACCCGAGTGGAAATAAAATTCAAGATGGCATCCTCTGTTATCATTGTTTTGAGAAATTTTTAGCACAGTGATTGTGATACTAAAGATATGCTCACATTCGGAAAGTGACTTGCCACAAAAAAGAACATATAACCACTAAAATTCAAAGAATCAGCCTATGCTGTTCCGCCGCAGACTCGAGCACAAATTCAAGGCACAACAACTTCACATTTTCAAATGTACTCACATTTCAATCAATTTGTCGCTTTGTCGCATCCTGTAAACGAAAACAGATATGTTTTTGTAAAATGGTAACAGAATGAAAACTTTTATCTTCTTACTCGTACCTTTTCTTAAAAGGGCTTCGTGTTTCATCCATTGTGAGGGAAAGGCGGCAAAGGGAGGAGGAGTAATCATGTCAATCATGATCCCAAGTTGCAACGCTCACGCATATATGAAATTCTTGAAGAAAATGATGCTGGGCTGTATGCAAAAAATGCGACAGTAAAAAATATAATAACAATAAATAAATATAATGTGGGGATGAAAAGTCTTGATCAAGCAATTATTGTTAGTGACACTCTCAAGACAGAAACGTCTCCAACTTTTATTTCTTAGGTTCGGGTTCCGGTCCCATTTCCATTTCCGGCTCCGGTTCCGGATTCCGGATTCCAGCTTTTCCATACGCCCGGTGGGGCGCTAGGCATATGCATTCTGTTTCAGTGCATGCTTTTAGATTTAAATTTTCTAGCCTTTTCTAGCTCTAGGTTGTAGTTTTAGATTTAATGTTTAATTATAATATATTAAACAGTTATGTTTTTGCTTTCCTAACCTTTACTAGCTCTAGGTTTTAGTCTTAGTTTTTAATTTCATTGGTTGTAAATTTTGTTTTTCCAGCCTTTTTAATATTTAGTGAGAGTCTACTTGCATGCCTTTTTTTAATTGTAAGGCAGGTTTTTATCTCTGTGAAGCACCATGTATAGGGCATTATTTTAATGCATATAGTGCTATATAAGTAAATAAATATTATTATTGTTATTATTATTACTCAACTTGAACATGTGCTTAAAACCCAAGAATGGATGTAAAATGGTCACCCACCCGCCCTCCCCAGCGAGTTAGTCGGGTTCCAATTCTGTCTGTCTTGTGCTTGTCCCAAGTCAAATTGATTTTCCATACCTTATTAAAAAGTCATGAATAACAATTCCTTAGGAATGAATATTATACTACAGTGAAACCTGTATTAAGCGGACACCCTCGGGGAATGCTGTAGTGTCCGCTTAATACAGGGTGTCCGCCTAATACAGGTTTCGATAGATAATGTCATTTGAGGTGTCAAATGCCATTCAAATGAACAGTGGAAACGTTTACAATACTCCCAGAGACTATGACGATATACGTTTGCATTGATTTCTTTATCAAAGTGAACCAATTGATCATAGTACCACCATAAACATAGATTGCAACTCAAATTTGAAGAAATCAGATGAGTGAAACAAGCTCTGTACAAACAAAACGAAATAGAAAACAATACAGTACGGTGAAACTAATCAAATAAGTTCGTCAACTCAAGTTTTTAAATGTAAAAATCGAAAAATTTGTGGGTGGCAATTCGAGGCAATCTTTCGCATTTCCGGTGTCTGGCATGTTGGGTGGTGGAATTTAATTACAAGAGTCCGTTTAATACAGGTTGGCAACAATAGAAATGAACATTTCAGGTACTTTTTAGGTGTCCGCGTCCGCTTAATAGAGGTGCCCGCTTAATAAAGGTTTCATTTAAAGTAAATAAGGGAAATAAATTTTGGGACTTCGGCTACTGTCTGCTTAATAAAGGGTGTCCGCTTAATACAGGTTTCACTGTATGCCTGAGAAACTTCAACCACCTTTAATCGCCTTTTATTAATTTGAATAAGAAACAAACAACTGAAATTGATCGGAACCGCTTATATCCGTGACGTGTATTACTCACCATTACATATGTGAAACCGTTAGTGCATCAAACGGGTAACTGTCCCTTTAAGAAAAACCCATCGGCTTTTTGAGAACGTTTGAGTTCAAGCGAAGGCTGCGTTATTTACGAGCTATTAATTTACGTTTAGGATGTTGACCACATTTGACACCTGTCACTTTCGTCTTTTCTTTATAGGATACAGCTGACCCCTATCCCGAGAACGACTGCATCTCGGTTCCAATCTACTACAGTGCAGACCGAGACATGACTGTCACGTGTTTTAATATGCCGTGTGGCGGCAACCAGAGCAGATGGACCCAGTGTGGCGCGGCTCTCTTCCTGAAGAGCCAGTAATTTAATTGCCTTTTTTCTCGATGTCCCATACTTCAGTTCTTTATGTCCCGTTTCCAGTATTTATGTGTGTGAATCATTTGACCTGCGGGTATTATTTGAGAGGAAAGCGAATAAAGGAAATCGCATTTTGCGAACAAAGATGGTGTATGATGTATGACTGTATTTGCCCTAATGAAGGGCTAGCACTCCAAACGTCACTTTCTGAATCTCCTTCACGGTGAAAAATTTCTTTTGTCGAGTCAACGAATTTTAAATATATTTACATGTATAAATGACTTTTTACAGGCTACGTCTCTAAACGTTTCACCACTTGGCCAGAAAAGGGGCAAAACTCTGGCTATTGTCAGTCAAGAGACCCTACCAGATACCCTAAAACTAACTTTGAAGCCGATCAAGAAAGGGATTGAGAGAGCGAGGGAGGAGGGTCAGTTGCAGAGATTAAAACAGTAGTTACACTCTTAGTTTTGATGAGTGCTTCTTTGGAGACCAAACATGGATAATCCAGATTGTTTTCACATAAGTTGCAAGACAAACAAACTGTTTCGCTCACCACAAACAAGCACTAGACCTTATACCAGCGAGTTGTTTTGTGGGGAGATCTTGGGCCTCCGTTTTGTCTGTTGTTCCCCAGAGAACTGTGTTGGGACCCGTTTTATTCCTCATTTATATTAACGATATCTCAAGGAACATTACTTCTTGCACAAAACTCTTTGCAGCACGCGTAACCACTAAAATGTAAAGCTATGAACTTAGAATGGGTTCCCTGTTCAGTAACACCTCCGAACGACATTTTGGACAAAAAGTTTATGTTGCGGATGTGTGTTACAATACAATAAAATACAATAACTATATTTAAAGAGGGAAGCGCAATAACCTGTGTTGCCTTGTGGCTTTATGGGTTTATCATCCTACCGCCGTTTCAGACCACTTCTCCCTTCCAGATCATTCCATCAAGGACATAGAACTCATTCCATTAGAACTAATTAATTCAGACAGAGACGGTATCCGTTAGGCCCGCGAAGGATTTTTAATATCTAAAGGCAAAACACTTGAACCCTATGGGATGAACAGAAGAGATGAAATTTAATCTATTGACATATGTTTATATGTAACCTCTTTTAAAATACAAGTTTTTGTCTACTGTATTCCTCCACCAATCACATTTTGTTATATTCCTAGACTGTCACTCAACTAAACAGGGACTGTCATTGGTTGATTCTTGGTCACGTGGCCTTGACTAAAATCACATGTATCCCGATCGTGATACATCAAGCAACGTACCCCGCTCGGGCTACATTACAGCACGTGATCAAAGCGTGGTAGAACGTAGTGTGACAGAAGCGCGGGAAAAACACTGCCAGTTTTCTTTTTCGTGAATGAACACAACAACTTGAACACAAACACGAAGCCTCAAGCTAAAAAGCAGCGATTTTTCAGGTCATCATATAAGGAAAGTACTTTTGTAAATCATTCATTCAGTGGTTGTAAGAATTAAATTTGTGTTGTTATAAGTACCGAGTCGACTGTTTTGGTTCGCTCCGGTTATTCTTTTGTTGCTGTTGAAGTGAAAGTCTAGAAAGATAACAAATCACTTAATGTCAGGTCCCTCGAGAAACCAGTTAGTTTTGTTTTCCCGAGAGTCCTGATGACTCCTGATGACTCTCGGGAAAACAAAAATGGCCGTTTTTATGCTAGAGACGTTAAAGTCGTCTGTTAAGTGCGTCGTTCGGACGCACTTAACAGAAGACGTTAGGGGCCGACCATTTAACTCTTGAGGCGGGGGGGGGGGGGGGGGTGGGTGATTTTGAAAAAAAATTTCCTGCAAGCGCTTGTCGGAAGAAAAAAATTGCATGCAGCACAAATGTAATAAAGAGCTTAAGGGAAAAAAAGGGAAAAAAATATCCTGCCCACCAGATTGCTAGAAAAAAAAATTCTTGATGACCAGAAATCACCCACCCCCATCCTCAAGAGTTAAATGGTCGGCCCCTTGAAAGTCGTCAGACGTTAAAGTCGTCTGCCTTATTTACCGGTTTTTATACGAGACGTTAAAGTCGTCTTAAGACGACTTTAACGTCTCTAGCATAAAAACGGCCAATAACTGTTTCCCTCGGGATCTGACATTACGTGTATAGTATTTTCTATTTTTGTATTATTTTATTTACTGTAACTGTTTATTCTATTCTCACTTAGCTTTTCCAGCCCCTGATGATAACTGCTTTTGTCTAATCGAAATATTGGGCAAAAAAATTTCTAAACCTTAGCTGTCCGATCAACCTTGCCTTCAATTTTAAGTGTTATTTTATATATTGCTGATCCTGATCTACGACAAGGTCTGCCTTTCCCTCGCCGCTGTTTGTCCAAGTGGTCCTTCCAAGAATTGTTCACTGATCTTCACTGTTTTATAAATGCTAACTTGTTTTTATAAATGCTAACCGGTACAGATACTTAGCTATACTTCATCTGGATAATCCTCCCAGAGCATGGATATATAATAGAAAGATCCATGGCCAGAGTTACAAACAAAAATCTTCTAACATTTGGGTGGAACGGTGATCCGCTGCTACTTGGGCTATTCACCTTCAACTCTTTCTCCCGAGAGATTTTCCTCCTTTCCTGGAAAGTTATTCAGTGAAAAAAAGACGAGAAAGTGGGGAACAAAACTAGATATAGGAAATAAAGAAAAAGGAAACAAAAAGAGCGCAGACAATGTGTTCTGTCCCCCACCCCTCGGTACACACACACGCGACGCTCCCTCCCCCTACCGATCCGCTCACAGCAGGCTCGGTTACCTGGTTATCGAAAACATAGTGGAGCAGTCGGTGGAACAGCTGTTTGTTGAAAGGACTTGATATTTTAGCCACTTCTTGCGTTCGAAGTATATTTATGAACTAGGAAGTTAACATTATGTATAGCGGTGATATCCTAGGAGAAGAAGGACGAAAGGCACTCAATGCTTGTGTGAAGGTGAAGATAATTGGAAGACCCCATACACGTCGTTATGACCGTATTGCGGCACTTAAGCGTTTACAAAACTGTTACGCTGGAAGCTTCCCCAATCCTGGGCCAAAGCGGCGGCTGTTAGAGCTCGAGCGAGGTCCAGTTCTTGAGCAGTTGCTCCCGGGGACAGTAACTGATAGTTATAACATTATTGATATCTACGAGGCTCTTGTTCGCTTTGATGAAATTCCATACGTTGAAAAATACCCTGCAGTCGAAGGAACTGATTCTGATCAGTTGAAGAATTTGTTTGTGAAACGGCGCGAAGATGTGGAAAGAGAGGTCGAGGAGGCAAAAACGAACCCAGATGAACGGCACAGATACTCCTGGCTTGTTGCACAGCGTCGTGTAAGGGATTGTTTTGCTGGTAACTTCCCAGAAGATGTAGCGTTACTTGAAGATGACCGCTCTCTATACAGCATTACTGAAATTCATGATGCAATTACCAAATGTGATGTCATGAGTTTTCAGAACAATTTTCATCCTACGCGTGGTCATTTATGCACTCATAATTGTCGTCACTGTCTTGATGTCAGGACAAGGTTAGGGAAAGTTGATTCAGAGTATGCAAATGCAACCTCTCCTGCTCATGCAGGTATCAAACAGGTAAACTATCCACTATATTCAGAACAAGAAGTATTGGGGCGTTTAGAAGGTTGCATTTGTGGGTGTGCTACAACTGTTCATGATCAAATAAAGGGTCTGCTTCCTACAAAAGGTGATGAAAGTAAAAATGAAAGTCCCTACAACATTTTTGACATTTGTAACACTCTTTGCCGTTGTGACGAAAAATTTTCAAAATTGACAAAATATCCAAGTGAGGGACCAGGGTCAGTTGAACTTAAGGGGTTAATTGATAGTCACAGGGATGATGTAAAGAGAGAGTACCAGGAAGAAAACAAAGACTACAAATATTCTAGGAGTGAGGCAGAGCACAGAGTAAGAGACTGCTTTGCAGGTAGCTTTTTAATCAGTTATACAGATTTATTTGCTAAGAAGGGCAATGAAAGTCCAGAGATACTCAAGATTGACCAGACATATGATATTTTCGACATTAAAAATGCAATCCAATATTTTGATTCAAAAAAGCTTGTCGATAAGTACTCAGAGGAAGAAGGGCCTGAAGCTGATAAAAAGAAAAAGTCGGTTGATGAAGAAAGAGCTGGCATTAAAAAAGAATATGATGAAGCCACTGTTATTGTTGAAATTAAGCATGGTTCTGGTTTTATCATTCAGGATCACTTTGTTGTCACTAACAAGCATGTCATTAAATCTGCACTTAATGATAACAGTAACAATACTCAAATTCTAATTTCCAATGCAGCCTTGGGTGAACATGAACTTCCTTGTAAAATTGCTCACGTTGATGCAGGTAAAGATTTGGCACTTTTGTATTGTCCAGATCTAAAAATAGATCAAATTGACCCATTGCAGTTGTCCAATCAGCCACTGTTACCAGGCATGCAAATTTTTTCTTTTGGTTTTCCGGTGAGTCACACGGGAGACACAGCTCTGTTTGTGAATGGCTATGTTTCTGGTTCCACGAAAGCACCTGAGGGTCATACAATGGCAGTGTTAAACTGCCCTCTTAACTCAGGTAATTCTGGTGGTCCAGTTCTTTGCTGGGTTGAGGGTCAGTTAAAAGTGGTTGGCGTAGCAACACAGAAACATTTTAAAGACCTTCTAAATGAGGATGAGAGTAAAACAATAGCAAAAATCAGAGAAATGTTGCAAACCAGTGTTATTCCAGAAGAACGGGAATTAAAACAAATTGAAGATGATATAAATTGTCAAAAAGAGCAAAGAATGCGGCAAATGATGCACTCTGGTCAAAAAAGAAGAAATTTTAAAAAAAAATTTGAAGGTGATTTGCCTCCTGCTGCACAAACGCCATTGTTTTTATTGACGTTAAAGCTGTATAAAGATCTTGAAACATACTCTCAATTTAGCTTAAGCAATGCATTACCAGGGAATCTGGTTATTGAATTTGTAAAAAAATCTGTCAATCAGTACCAAGGAGACTGTAAAGATGAGCTTGCTGAAATTTTAAAAGTTTTGTTGCCATGAATGAGGCAGAACGTCATTAGCAAAACAAAACCAGTTGGCAACTCATTGTGGCCACACAATGCCTTGATGTGCATTTTAATCTTCGGCCTTTTGCTTTAAAACCAGTATGCAAAAAATTAGTTTTATCAATATTAATTTGGCCTTTTTTAGGAGATCTGGTAAAGGTAATAATAAATCTTAATAATAACAATAACTTTATTCTGTGCCAATAAATTAAACAGTAACCCAATAATTAAAGGACAGATATCTAAAAATATAAATAAATAAAAGACTATAATTAACTGGAAATATTGTGAATACTACTTATTAGTATTCATTAATTTTTCGACTTTAAGAAGTCTCTGCGGATTGTTGCATTTCGCAAGTACAGTAATAAAATTCACATCCAATCTGTGTGGGTAATTACAACTATAATCTTCTTTTAAATAAGTATTTGAGTTTTGCTGCCACTCATTTGCAGAAGAACTTTAAAATTTACAACAATAGACCAAAAGAATACTAAACTTGAACAAATTCCATGAGCTCAACCTAATTCGAATTAAGGCTGACCCAAATTATCTAGATTGGCTGAATTGATTGAGATGCCCTTATCTTAATTCCAACCAGGCAAAATTCGAAAGGGGAAAATTGCTCATTTCGGTCAAACTACTGACGAAATACCTTAGAATAATTTATTAGGTTAGGGACATGAAAAGTTCAGCATCTTAATCAGGCCTAAAGGTCAGGAAATGTATTGTTTTTAACTAAGTTTTGGGGGAAAATAATAAGAAAGCCCTAGCCTGGGACAAGGCCTCACAGTTGGGGAAAAATGGTAAAAAACAGAGTGAACCACAGGCCGCCCAAGCTAAGTGTGTGAGTTTAATCATTAACACATGTAGTTTCTGTAAGAGAAACTACAGTGGAAACTCGGGGTTAAAGGAAATCGCTTAAATCGCAATGGATCGGAAAAATAACCACACAGCAAACAAAAACAAGCAAAGTAAATACTGTAAGCTGTATTTTATTGAACATTGTAGCGAGTATTTATCGATTTGAATCTTTTACCTGAATTCCCATACAAATCCTTTATATTCACGGCCATTTTAAATCACCCAATATGAAACTACACGTGTTAATGATTAAACTCACACACTGAGCTTGGGCGGCCTGTGGGCCTATTAGCTTAGAAGTTCAATTCTCGCTTTAGTATACAGGGGATATATAGGTGCCGAAAAACATAGGCTTAGCCGATGTGGATAATTCGCGCTAGTTCACACGATTTTGCGTTAGGTTAAGGTCATTACTTGTTTGAAAACATAGGTTGGGCCTATTAGCTTAGGATATCTACATACAGCTAGTTTTTTGTGATACTGTATGTTGTTTAGGGGCGGGAGTCATTAGGACGACCCAAAAGTCCCCGCATGCAAAAAGGATAATTTAAAATATCAATAAGATGTGCACTTAGAATTGCGAAACAGTCGAAGAAGGTTTTAAGGAAGAATAATGGATAATGCAATTTGATTCCCTAATACTTATCCACCTGATAGTGATTTATTCGAATTGCGCACTTAGCTTTGCGAAATTTACCAGAGCTAGTTTTAATTAGTTATTTTATGTAATACTGTATGTTGTTTAGGGGCGGGAGTCATTAGGACGACCCAAACGTCCCCGCATGTAAAAAGGATAATAATTTAAAATATCAATAAGATTTGCACTTACAATTGCGAAACAGTCCAAGTAGGTTTTAAGGAAGAATAATGTTCGCTATCCAGTGGATAATCTAATTTGATTCCCTAATACTTACCAAGGCCCGGTTCAGACGCCGCTCCACTCATGTGCCGAACCTAAACGGCAAAAGAGCGGCGTCTGAATCAATTTGGTACGGCAGTTTTAGATTGGTGCGGGAAAAGCGTTAAGTTCGACAGAGTCTGTCGAACTTTTGTCGAACTTAACTTAGGTTCGACACACGGTACGCCGTCTGAATCAGATGTCGCGCCAGCGTCGCTCCAAAGTCGAACTTATTCGGTTAGGTTCGGCACATGGAAAGTACGGCGTCTGAACCAGGCCTAACGAGAGCTAGTTTTAGTTATTTTATGTAATTCTGTATGTTGTTTAGGGGCGGGAGTCATTAGGACGACCGAAACGTCCCCGCATGTAAAAAGGATATTAATAAAATGTTGAAGACGATAAAATGCTTGCAATGCTCATTTATATTTTCCGCAAGACAGATTACCATAACATCGAGATTGTAATTCGAAACTCGCGTTGTTTTCAAAATATGTATAATTCTAGCGCTTCTGGTCACAAGCGCTTCGCGATTTACCGGCAGCACTAAAACATGGAATCCGGAATCCGGAAAGGGAAACGGAATCACGGAAACGGAATACGGAATCAAATATCAATGATAGAAAATTAAAGAATTTCACATTACACAATTTGGTACAATCCAAAGAGAATTTGTCTTAGTTTTCTTGGCAGTTACCTTAAATATATTCTTGTTATTGCGTCTTGATAAGGTTTGCCGTAGTGTGGGTTACTGGACTGCAAGGCCGATGAAAGTAATTTTAAGAGTAATTTTTATTCACGAGTTCATGGGTTGAATAATGCAGTTAAATATTACTTTTGTAGCTAATTGTCAAGAATAGTAGTAGTTAGCCTCAGACCACGTCACGTGATTGTCCCCAAACTGAATACTCAACACATGACCGACCCGTGACGTGACCACAGTTCTGGTGTTTTAGCAATAAGTTCAACTTTTAAGCCAAGCTGAATACTGATGGCATACTGGTGTACCGGTGATTGAGTTTACGTGGACGTCCGCATTTTTGTTGAAAAGGCTTATTAAACATGGCGCATTATTTTGATGTAATCGGTTGCGGAATCAAGCAAACGCATGCACAATTCTCTCTTCTCTTTGGACTCCACAATGCCGTGGTTCTCTTGAGTAAGTTGTCTTGATAAATAAAACTGAACACTGTTGAAGGCAACCCAGAAAAGACACTAAGAAAAGTTTGACGGCGACGACTTTCAGTTATATAAACGACGCCTCTGACGATTCAAACGAAGTCTGTCTCCATATAACTTACCTTTTTCCTAAGGCACTAGTTTTTGTCAGTAACGTTTTTCTCCTCGCTTGGCTGTCCCATGAGAATTTGCATTCATTGCCGATAGTGGTATCAAGTGGCTTTTCACCGGAATCGACTCCTCTAGTGATACAGCAGTTCTCCTCTACTCAGCTAATTTATTCATTTGTGTCTTTTTTTTATCTGTTTATTTATTTTATTGTCATTGCTAATATTTTTTTTTTTCAAATCGATCGCTTAGAACCTTCTTTCACAGATTCCGTATTCCGTTTCCGTTTCCGGATTCCAGATTCCGTGCCTTAGTGCTGCCGTAAATACTGTACCTTCAGAACGGCATAGCTTTTACTTGTTGTGCTATATCTTTCAAAACCATCAATCGTCTCTTGCTCAAAAGCTCTCATAGCGGCGGTTTAAATGTTAAAGCCCGTGGCCGGTTGAAATCGTTTCTTGTTTGTTTTCAAACGACTTGGGATGGATTGAATCGACTTTGGATGGATTATTATTTTATCAGCTTGTGGTATGAACGAAACGTTTTTCTTCTCGATAAAGTTCACTCGACAAATTTAGAAAAATTTACTTGACTTTTCATATGTGGAACGAACTGACTTTTTTGTGGAACGAACTGACCATTTTGTGGAACGATCTGACTATTGATTGGAACGATCTGACTTGGAATGATCTGACTATGGAACGAAATGACCGTAAATCGAGTTGAGTAGTGGACTGGGGAGGGGGGAAAGGCAGCCCTTTCCCCTCACCAGACCACCGCTCGGCTCACTTCGCTGGCTGATGTTTTTTTTCGCTTTTTTCCTTAACGGAGACTGGTCGAAAGCTACGTTAAAGCCCTAAATAAATGGTCGTAAAAAAGGATAAGGATGTGTTTGTATGTTAGACATGTAACCCAATGCATCCTTATCTTATGAACAGGCTATCTTAAGGTATTTTTTTTGCTCACTATCTAATGGATTGGCAAGACACCTCTAAGGAAAGGGTATGGTAGAAAAATAAATAACATTGTCTAATAAAAACCTAGATAATACGCCTAAATAAACACCTAGAAGACAAATGAAAAGATGGGGGCTGGATTAAGGCCAACTAGTGTAGAATGAGGCAAAACTCCCACTTATATACATAAATCCTAAATGGCCCATAAGATTCCCATAACTAACGGTACAGGGAGCTTAAGCAACGAGGACAGGAATAAAGCAATAGGTTTAGATTGGCAAACAACAACTTTGCACGTGCATCACGCTTTTTAATTTTTTTCGCTGCACGACAACAACGTGAAAGTGCCTTTAATATCTCACGCTTCAATGTCGAGGACGTGAACACACGGACAACAACTTTCTTTTTCTTTTCCTGAACTTTGATACAGTCGTTTAGAATTCAACTCCAAAAACATTTGCCAATTCAACATTTGACGAATTAAACGAGATGGAATTAGCGCGATAAAGTTTGAGCCACGCGAAGTCACTTTTTCAAGTGACGGTTCGTAGCCGTCGCCGTCGTTGCTGCCGTTAAGTTCCATCTACTGTGGCTACAACTTCCAGCCGCGGTGATGCCCGCGTAATTTGGTGCATTTTCAGCGGGTATCACCCATAGGGGTTGAGTGAATCGGATGAATTGGGCGGGAAGTTGTGACGGAGCTACTCAGCAATACAGTGATTTGATAGTAAACCAACTAAACTGCTTATGTTAACTGTTGTTACTGACACTGAACTGACTCAACAGCAAGTCATGATCATGAATGTTGATGATTTAATTAGGCGTAGAACTGTTGCGTAAAGGTACAACAGATACGTGGACGACCAGAAACCGATCCGCTCACAGCAGGCTCGGTTACCTGGTTATCGAAAACATAGTGGAGGGTATATAACTCATGGTAGAAAGCCACAAGTGCACCGGTAATATACAGTCTGTGTCATATGTAGTATTGTGTCTTCTCCCTAATAGGTAGTGGTAGTTACTAGTAGTTACTAGTAATTACTGGTAGTTACTAGTAGTTGTCGGTACTAATAACTACCACTAACTACTAGGAAATACCAAGAACTACTAGTAACTACTAGTAACTACCGACAACTACTAGTAACTACCAGTAATTACTAGTAACTACTAGTAACTACCACTAGCTATTAGGGAGAAGACACAATACTACATATTACACAGAGTGTATATTACCGGTGCACTTGTGGCTTTCTACCATGCAGTATATACCTAGTGGAGCAGTCGGTGGAACAGCTGCTTGTTGAAAGGACTTGAAACAATGATATTTTAGCCACTTCTGGCGTTCGAAGTAGGTTTATGAACTAGGAAGTTAACATCATGTATAGCGATGATATGCTAGGCGAAAAAGGACGAGAGGCACTCAATGCTTGTGTGAAGGTAAAGATAATTGGAACACCCGATACACGTCGTTATGACCGTATTGCGGCAGTTGAGCGTTTACAAAAGTGTTACGCTGGAAGCTTCCCCAATCCTGGGCTAAAGCGGCGGCTCTTAGAGCTCGAGCGAGGTCCAGTTCTTGAGCAGTTGCTCCCGGGAACAGTAACTGATAGTTATAACATTACTGATATCTACAAGGCTCTTGTTCGCTTTGATGAAATTCCATACGTTTATAAATACCCTGCAGTCGAAGGAACTGATTCTGATCAATTGAAGAATTTGTTTGTGAAACGGCGCGAAGATGTGGAAAGAGAGGTCAAGAAGGCAAAAGCGAACCCAGATGAACGGCACAGATACTCCTGGCTTGTTGCACAGCGTCGTGTAAGGGATTGTTTTGCTGGTAACTTCCCAGAAGATGTAGCGTTACTTGAAGATGACCGCTCTCTATACAGCATTACTGAAATTCATGATGCAATTACCAAATGTGATGTCATGAGTTTTCAAAACAATTTTCATCCTACGCGTGGTCATTTATGCACTCATAATTGTCGTCACTGTCTTGATGTCAGGACAAGGTTAGGGAAAGTTGATTCAGAGTATGCAGATGCAACCTCTCCTGCTCATGCAGATATCAAACAGGTAAACTATCCACTATATTCAGAACAAGAAGTATTGGGGCGTTTAAAAGGTTGCATTTATGGGTGTGCTAGAACTGTTCGTGATCAAATAAAGGGTCTGCTTCCTACAAAAGGTGATGAAAGTAAAAATGAAAGTCCCTACAACATTTTTGACATTTGTAACACTCTTTGCCGTTGTGACGAAAAATTTTCAAAATTGACAAAATATCCAAGTGAGGGACGAGGGTCAGTTGAACTTAAGGGGTTAATTGATAGTCACAGGGATGATGTAAAGAGAGAGTACCAGGAAGAAAACAAAGACTACAAATATTCTAGGAGAGAGGCAGAGCATAGAGTAAGAGACTGCTTTGCAGGTAGCTTTTTAATCAGTTATACAGATGTATTTGCTAAGAAGGGCAATGAAAGTCCAGAGATACTCAAGATTGACCAGACATATGATATTTTCAACATTAAAGATACAATCCAATATTTTGATTCAAAAAAGCTTGTCGATAAGTACTCAGAGGAAGAAGGGCCTGAAGCTGATAAAAAGAAAACGTCAGTTGATGAGGAAAGAGCTGGCATTAAAAAAGAATACGATGAAGCCACTGTTATTGTTGAAATTGAGCATGGTTCTGGTTTTATCATTCAGGATCACTTTGTTGTCACTAACAAGCATGTCATTGAATCTGCACTTAATGATAACAGTAACAATACTCAAATTCTAATTTCCAATGCAGCCTTGGGTGAACATGAACTTCCTTGTAAAATTGCTCACGTTGATAAATTTAAAGATTTGGCACTTTTGTATTGTCCAGATCTAAAAATAGATCAAATTCGCCCATTGCAGTTGTCCAATCAGCCACTGTTACCAGGCATGCAAATTTTTTCTTTTGGTTTTCCGGTGAGTCACACGGGAGACACAGCTCTGTTTGTGAATGGCTATGTTTCTGGTTCCAAGAAAGCACTTGAGGGTCATACAATGGCAGTGTTAAACTGCCCTCTTAACTCAGGTAATTCTGGTGGTCCAGTTCTTTGCTGGGTTGAGGGTCAGTTAAAAGTGGTTGGCGTAGCAACACAGAAACATTTTAAAGACATTCTAAATATGGGTGAGGCAAAAACAATAGCAAAAATCAGAGAAATGTTGCAAACCAGTGTTATTCCAGAAGAATGGGAATTAAAACAAATTGAAGATGATATAAAGTGTCAAAAAGAGCAAAGAATGTCGCAATTGATGCACTCTGGTCAAAAAAGAAGAAATTTTAAAAAAAAATTTGAAGGTGATTTGCCTCCTGCTGCACAAACGCCATTGTTTTTATTGATGTTAAAGCTGTATGAAGATCTTGAAACATACTCCCAATTTAACTTAAGCAATGCATTACCAGGGAATCTGGTTATTGAATTGGTAAAAAATTCTGTCAATCAGTACCAAGGAGACTGTAAAGATGAGCTTGCTGAAATTTTAAAAGTTTTGTTGCCATGAATGAGGCAGAACGTCATTAGCAAAACAAAACCAGTTGGCAACTCATTGTGGCCACACAATGCCTTGATGTGCATTTTAATCTTTGGCCTTTTGCTTTAAAACCAGTATGCAAAAAATTAGTTTTATCAATATTAATTTGGCCTTTTTTAGGAGATCTGGTAAAGGTAATAATAAATCTTAATAATAACAATAACTTTATTTCTGTGCCAATAAATTAAACAGTAACCCAATAATTAAAGGACAGATATCTGAAAATATAAATAAATAAAAGACTATAATTAACTGAAAATATTGTGAATACTACTTATTAGTATTCATTAATTTTTCGACTTTAAGAAGTCTCTGCGGATTGTTGCATTTCGCAAGTACAGTAATAAAATTCACATCCGATCTGTATGGGTAATTACAACTATAATCTTCTTTTAAATAAGTATTTGAGTTTTGCTGCCACTCATTTGCAGAGGAACTTTAAAATTTACAACAATAGACCAAAAGAATACTAAACTTGAACAAATTCCATGAGCTCAACCTACCGGTAATTCGAATTAAGGCTGACCCAAATTATCTAGATTGGCTGAATTGATTGAGATGCCCTTATCTTAATTCCAACCGGGCAAAATTCGAAAGGGGAAAATTGCTCATTTCGGTCAAACTACTGACGAAATACCTTCGAATAATTTATTAGGTTAGGGACATGAAAAGTTCAGCATCTTAACCATGCCTAAGGGTCAGGAAATGTATTGTTTTTAACTAAGTTTTGGGGGAAAATAATAAGAAAGCCCTAGCCTGGGACCAGGCCTCACAGTTGGGGAAAAATGGTAAAAAACAGAGTGAACCACAGGCCGCCCAAGCTAAGTGTGTGAGTTTAATCATTAACACATGTAGTTTCTGTAAGAGAAACTACAGTGGAAACTCGGGGTTAAAGGAAATCGCTTAAATCGCAATGGATCGGAAAAATAACCACACAGCGAACAAAAACAAGCAAAGTAAATACTGTAAGCTGTATTTTATTGAACATTGTAGCGAGTATTTATCGATTTGAATCTTTTACCTGAATTCCCATACAAATCCTTTATATTCACGGCCATTTTAAATCACCCAATATGAAACTACACGTGTTAATGATTAAACTCACACACTGAGCTTGGGCGGCCTGTGGGCCTATTAGCTTAGAAGTTCAATTCTCGCTTTAGTATACAGGGGATATATAGGTGCCGAAAAACATAGGCTTAGCCGATGTGGATAATTCGCGCTAGTTCACACGATTTTGCGTTAGGTTAAGGTCATTACTTATTTGAAAACATAGGTTGGGCCTATTAGCTTAGGATATCTACATACAGCTAGTTTTTTGTGATACTGTATGTTGTTTAGGGGCGGGAGTCATTAGGACGACCCAAAAGTCCCCGCATGCAAAAAGGATAATTTAAAATATCAATAAGATGTGCACTTAGAATTGCGAAACAGTCGAAGAAGGTTTTAAGGAAGAATAATGGATAATGCAATTTGATTCCCTAATACTTATCCACCTGATAGTGATTTATTCGAATTGCGCACTTAGCTTTGCGAAATTTACCAGAGCTAGTTTTAATTAGTTATTTTATGTAATACTGTATGTTGTTTAGGGGCGGGAGTCATTAGGACGACCCAAACGTCCCCGCATGTAAAAAGGATAATAATTTAAAATATCAATAAGATTTGCACTTACAATTGCGAAACAGTCCAAGTAGGTTTTAAGGAAGAATAATGTTCGCTATCCAGTGGATAATGTAATTTGATTCCCTAATACTTACCAAGGCCCGGTTCAGACGCCGCTCCACTCATGTGCCGAACCTAAACGGCAAAAGAGCGGCGTCTGAATCAATTTGGTACGGCAGTTTTAGATTGGTGCGGCAAAAGCGTTAAGTTCGACAGAGTCTGTCGAACTTTTGTCGAACTTAACTTAGGTTCGACACACGGTACGCCGTCTGAATCAGATGTCGCGCCAGCGTCGCTCCAAAGTCGAACTTATTCGGTTAGGTTCGGCACATGGAAAGTACGGCGTCTGAACCAGGCCTAACGAGAGCTAGTTTTAGTTATTTTATGTAATTCTGTATGTTGTTTAGGGGCGGGAGTCATTAGGACGACCGAAACGTCCCCGCATGTAAAAAGGATATTAATAAAATGTTGAAGACGATAAAATGCTTGCAATGCTCATTTATATTTTCCGCAAGACAGATTACCATAACATCGAGATTGTAATTCGAAACTCGCGTTGTTTTCAAAATATGTATAATTCTAGCGCTTCTGGTCACAAGCGCTTCGCGGTTTACCGGCAGCACTAAAACATGGAATCCGGAATCCGGAAAGGGAAACGGAATCACGGAAACGGAATACGGAATCAAATATCAATGATAGAAAATTAAAGAATTTCACATTACACAATTTGGTACAATCCAAAGAGAATTTGTCTTAGTTTTCTTGGCAGTTACCTTAAATATATTCTTGTTATTGCGTCTTGATAAGGTTTGCCGTAGTGTGGGTTACTGGACTGCAAGGCCGATGAAAGTAATTTAAGAGTAATTTTTATTCACGAGTTCATGGGTTGAATAATGCAGTTAAATATTACTTTTGTAGCTAATTGTCAAGAATAGTAGTAGTTAGCCTCAGACCACGTCACGTGATTGTCCCCAAACTGAATACTCAACACATGACCGACCCGTGACGTGACCACAGTTCTGGTGTTTTAGCAATAAGTTCAACTTTTAAGCCAAGCTGAATACTGATGGCATACTGGTGTACCGGTGATTGAGTTTACGTGGACGTCCGCATTTTTGTTGAAAAGGCTTATTAAACATGGCGCATTATTTTGATGTAATCGGTTGCGGAATCAAGCAAACGCATGCACAATTCTCTCTTCTCTTTGGACTCCACAATGCCGTGGTTCTCTTGAGTAAGTTGTCTTGATAAATAAAACTGAACACTGTTGAAGGCAACCCAGAAAAGACACTAAGAAAAGTTTGACGGCGACGACTTTCAGTTATATAAACGACGCCTCTGACGATTCAAACGAAGTCTGTCTCCATATAACTTACCTTTTTCCTAAGGCACTAGTTTTTGTCAGTAACGTTTTTCTCCTCGCTTGGCTGTCCCATGAGAATTTGCATTCATTGCCGATAGTGGTATCAAGTGGCTTTTCACCGGAATCGACTCCTCTAGTGATACAGCAGTTCTCCTCTACTCAGCTTATTTATTCATTTGTGTCTTTTTTTTATCTGTTTATTTATTTTATTGTCATTGCTAATATTTTTTTTTTCAAATCGATCGCTTAGAACCTTCTTTCACAGATTCCGTATTCCGTTTCCGTTTCCGGATTCCAGATTCCGTGCCTTAGTGCTGCCGTAAATACTGTACCTTCAGAACGGCATAGCTTTTACTTGTTGTGCTATATCTTTCAAAACCATCAATCGTCTCTTGCTCAAAAGCTCTCATAGCGGCGGTTTAAATGTTAAAGCCCGTGGCCGGTTGAAATCGTTTCTTGTTTGTTTTCAAACGACTTGGGATGGATTGAATCGACTTTGGATGGATTATTATTTTATCAGCTTGTGGTATGAACGAAACGTTTTTCTTCTCGATAAAGTTCACTCGACAAATTTAGAAAAATTTACTTGACTTTTCATATGTGGAACGAACTGACTTTTTTGTGGAACGAACTGACCATTTTGTGGAACGATCTGACTATTGATTGGAACGATCTGACTTGGAATGATCTGACTATGGAACGAAATGACCGTAAATCGAGTTGAGTAGTGGACTGGGGAGGGGGGAAAGGCAGCCCTTTCCCCTCACCAGACCACCGCTCGGCTCACTTCGCTGGCTGATGTTTTTTTTCGCTTTTTTCCTTAACGGAGACTGGTCGAAAGCTACGTTAAAGCCCTAAATAAATGGTCGTAAAAAAGGATAAGGATGTGTTTGTATGTTAGACATGTAACCCAATGCATCCTTATCTTATGAACAGGCTATCTTAAGGTATTTTTTTTGCTCACTATCTAATGGATTGGCAAGACACCTCTAAGGAAAGGGTATGGTAGAAAAATAAATAACATTGTCTAATAAAAACCTAGATAATACGCCTAAATAAACACCTAGAAGACAAATGAAAAGATGGGGGCTGGATTAAGGCCAACTAGTGTAGAATGAGGCAAAACTCCCACTTATATACATAAATCCTAAATGGCCCATAAGATTCCCATAACTAACGGTACAGGGAGCTTAAGCAACGAGGACAGGAATAAAGCAATAGGTTTAGATTGGCAAACAACAACTTTGCACGTGCATCACGCTTTTTAATTTTTTTCGCTGCACGACAACAACGTGAAAGTGCCTTTAATATCTCACGCTTCAATGTCGAGGACGTGAACACACGGACAACAACTTTCTTTTTCTTTTCCTGAACTTTGATACAGTCGTTTAGAATTCAACTCCAAAAACATTTGCCAATTCAACATTTGACGAATTAAACGAGATGGAATTAGCGCGATAAAGTTTGAGCCACGCGAAGTCACTTTTTCAAGTGACGGTTCGTAGCCGTCGCCGTCGTTGCTGCCGTTAAGTTCCATCTACTGTGGCTACAACTTCCAGCCGCGGTGATGCCCGCGTAATTTGGTGCATTTTCAGCGGGTATCACCCATAGGGGTTGAGTGAATCGGATGAATTGGGCGGGAAGTTGTGACGGAGCTACTCAGCAATACAGTGATTTGATAGTAAACCAACTAAACTGCTTATGTTAACTGTTGTTACTGACACTGAACTGACTCAACAGCAAGTCATGATCATGAATGTTGATGATTTAATTAGGCGTAGAACTGTTGCGTAAAGGTACAACAGATACGTGGACGACCAGAAACCGATCCGCTCACAGCAGGCTCGGTTACCTGGTTATCGAAAACATAGTGGAGGGTATATAACTCATGGTAGAAAGCCACAAGTGCACCGGTAATATACAGTCTGTGTCATATGTAGTATTGTGTCTTCTCCCTAATAGGTAGTGGTAGTTACTAGTAGTTACTAGTAATTACTGGTAGTTACTAGTAGTTGTCGGTACTAATAACTACCACTAACTACTAGGAAATACCAAGAACTACTAGTAACTACTAGTAACTACCGACAACTACTAGTAACTACCAGTAATTACTAGTAACTACTAGTAACTACCACTAGCTATTAGGGAGAAGACACAATACTACATATTACACAGAGTGTATATTACCGGTGCACTTGTGGCTTTCTACCATGCAGTATATACCTAGTGGAGCAGTCGGTGGAACAGCTGCTTGTTGAAAGGACTTGAAACAATGATATTTTAGCCACTTCTGGCGTTCGAAGTAGGTTTATGAACTAGGAAGTTAACATCATGTATAGCGATGATATGCTAGGCGAAAAAGGACGAGAGGCACTCAATGCTTGTGTGAAGGTAAAGATAATTGGAACACCCGATACACGTCGTTATGACCGTATTGCGGCAGTTGAGCGTTTACAAAAGTGTTACGCTGGAAGCTTCCCCAATCCTGGGCTAAAGCGGCGGCTCTTAGAGCTCGAGCGAGGTCCAGTTCTTGAGCAGTTGCTCCCGGGAACAGTAACTGATAGTTATAACATTACTGATATCTACAAGGCTCTTGTTCGCTTTGATGAAATTCCATACGTTTATAAATACCCTGCAGTCGAAGGAACTGATTCTGATCAATTGAAGAATTTGTTTGTGAAACGGCGCGAAGATGTGGAAAGAGAGGTCAAGAAGGCAAAAGCGAACCCAGATGAACGGCACAGATACTCCTGGCTTGTTGCACAGCGTCGTGTAAGGGATTGTTTTGCTGGTAACTTCCCAGAAGATGTAGCGTTACTTGAAGATGACCGCTCTCTATACAGCATTACTGAAATTCATGATGCAATTACCAAATGTGATGTCATGAGTTTTCAAAACAATTTTCATCCTACGCGTGGTCATTTATGCACTCATAATTGTCGTCACTGTCTTGATGTCAGGACAAGGTTAGGGAAAGTTGATTCAGAGTATGCAGATGCAACCTCTCCTGCTCATGCAGATATCAAACAGGTAAACTATCCACTATATTCAGAACAAGAAGTATTGGGGCGTTTAAAAGGTTGCATTTATGGGTGTGCTAGAACTGTTCGTGATCAAATAAAGGGTCTGCTTCCTACAAAAGGTGATGAAAGTAAAAATGAAAGTCCCTGCAACATTTTTGACATTTGTAACACTCTTTGCCGTTGTGACGAAAAATTTTCAAAATTGACAAAATATCCAAGTGAGGGACCAGGGTCAGTTGAACTTAAGGGGTTAATTGATAGTCACAGGGATGATGTAAAGAGAGAGTACCAGGAAGAAAACAAAGACTACAAATATTCTAGGAGAGAGGCAGAGCATAGAGTAAGAGACTGCTTTGCAGGTAGCTTTTTAATCAGTTATACAGATGTATTTGCTAAGAAGGGCAATGAAAGTCCAGAGATACTCAAGATTGACCAGACATATGATATTTTCAACATTAAAGATACAATCCAATATTTTGATTCAAAAAAGCTTGTCGATAAGTACTCAGAGGAAGAAGGGCCTGAAGCTGATAAAAAGAAAACGTCAGTTGATGAGGAAAGAGCTGGCATTAAAAAAGAATACGATGAAGCCACTGTTATTGTTGAAATTGAGCATGGTTCTGGTTTTATCATTCAGGATCACTTTGTTGTCACTAACAAGCATGTCATTGAATCTGCACTTAATGATAACAGTAACAATACTCAAATTCTAATTTCCAATGCAGCCTTGGGTGAACATGAACTTCCTTGTGAAATTGCTCAGGTTGATAAATTTAAAGATTTGGCACTTTTGTATTGTCCAGATCTAAAAATAGATCAAATTCGCCCATTGCAGTTGTCCAATCAGCCACTGTTACCAGGCATGCAAATTTTTTCTTTTGGTTTTCCGGTGAGTCACACGGGAGACACAGCTCTGTTTGTGAATGGCTATGTTTCTGGTTCCAAGAAAGCACCTGAGGGTCATACAATGGCAGTGTTAAACTGCCCTCTTAACTCAGGTAATTCTGGTGGTCCAGTTCTTTGCTGGGTTGAGGGTCAGTTAAAAGTGGTTGGCGTAGCAACACAGAAACATTTTAAAGACATTCTAAATATGGATGAGGCAGAAACAATAGCAAAAATCAGAGAAATGTTGCAAACCAGTGTTATTCCAGAAGAATGGGAATTAAAACAAATTGAAGATGATATAAAGTGTCAAAAAGAGCAAAGAATGTCGCAATTGATGCACTCTGGTCAAAAAAGAAGAAATTTTAAAAAAAAATTTGAAGGTGATTTGCCTCCTGCTGCACAAACGCCATTGTTTTTATTGATGTTAAAGCTGTATGAAGATCTTGAAACATACTCCCAATTTAACTTAAGCAATGCATTACCAGGGAATCTGGTTATTGAATTGGTAAAAAATTCTGTCAATCAGTACCAAGGAGACTGTAAAGATGAGCTTGCTGAAATTTTAAAAGTTTTGTTGCCATGAATGAGGCAGAACGTCATTAGCAAAACAAAACCAGTTGGCAACTCATTGTGGCCACACAATGCCTTGATGTGCATTTTAATCTTTGGCCTTTTGCTTTAAAACCAGTATGCAAAAAATTAGTTTTATCAATATTAATTTGGCCTTTTTTAGGAGATCTGGTAAAGGTAATAATAAATCTTAATAATAACAATAACTTTATTTCTGTGCCAATAAATTAAACAGTAACCCAATAATTAAAGGACAGATATCTGAAAATATAAATAAATAAAAGACTATAATTAACTGAAAATATTGTGAATACTACTTATTAGTATTCATTAATTTTTCGACTTTAAGAAGTCTCTGCGGATTGTTGCATTTCGCAAGTACAGTAATAAAATTCACATCCGATCTGTATGGGTAATTACAACTATAATCTTCTTTTAAATAAGTATTTGAGTTTTGCTGCCACTCATTTGCAGAGGAACTTTAAAATTTACAACAATAGACCAAAAGAATACTAAACTTGAACAAATTCCATGAGCTCAACCTACCGGTAATTCGAATTAAGGCTGACCCAAATTATCTAGATTGGCTGAATTGATTGAGATGCCCTTATCTTAATTCCAACCGGGCAAAATTCGAAAGGGGAAAATTGCTCATTTCGGTCAAACTACTGACGAAATACCTTAGAATAATTTATTAGGTTACGGACATGAAAAGTTCAGCATCTTAACCATGCCTAAGGGTCAGGAAATGTATTGTTTTTAACTAAGTTTTGGGGGAAAATAATAAGAAAGCCCTAGCCTGGGACCAGGCCTCACAGTTGGGGAAAAATGGTAAAAAACAGAGTGAACCACAGGCCGCCCAAGCTAAGTGTGTGAGTTTAATCATCAACACATGTAGTTTCTGTAAGAGAAACTACAGTGGAAACTCGGGGTTAAAGGAAATCGCTTAAATCGCAATGGATCGGAAAAATAACCACACAGCAAACAAAAACAAGCAAAGTAAATACTGTAAGCTGTATTTTATTGAACATTGTAGCGAGTATTTATCGATTTGAATCTTTTACCTGAATTCCCATACAAATCCTTTATATTCACGGCCATTTTAAATCACCCAATATGAAACTACATGTGTTAATGATTAAACTCACACACTGAGCTTGGGAGGCCTGTGGGCCTATTAGCTTAGAAGTTCAATTCTCGCTTTAGTATACAGGGGATATATAGGTGCCGAAAAACATAGGCTTAGCCGATGTGGATAATTCGCGCTAGTTCACACGATTTTGCGTTAGGTTAAGGTCATTACTTATTTGAAAACATAGGTTGGGCCTATTAGCTTAGGATATCTACATACAGCTAGTTTTTTGTGATACTGTATGTTGTTTAGGGGCGGGAGTCATTAGGACGACCCAAAAGTCCCCGCATGCAAAAAGGATAATTTAAAATATCAATAAGATGTACACTTAGAATTGCGAAACAGTCGAAGAAGGTTTTAAGGAAGAATAATGGATAATGCAATTTGATTCCCTAATACTTATCCACCTGATAGTGATTTATTCGAATTGCGCACTTAGCTTTGCGAAATTTACCAGAGCTAGTTTTAATTAGTTATTTTATGTAATACTGTATGTTGTTTAGGGGCGGGAGTCATTAGGACGACCCAAACGTCCCCGCATGTAAAAAGGATAATAATTTAAAATATCAATAAGATTTGCACTTACAATTGCGAAACAGTCCAAGTAGGTTTTAATCCAGTGGATAATGTAATTTGATTCCCTAATACTTACCAAGGCCCGGTTCAGACGCCGCTCCACTCATGTGCCGAACCTAAACGGCAAAAGAGCGGCGTCTGAATCAATTTGGTACGGCAGTTTTAGATTGGTGCGGCAAAAGCGTTAAGTTCGACAGAGTCTGTCGAACTTTTGTCGAACTTAACTTAGGTTCGACACACGGTACGCCGTCTGAATCAGATGTCGCGCCAGCGTCGCTCCAAAGTCGAACTTATTCGGTTAGGTTCGGCACATGGAAAGTACGGCGTCTGAACCAGGCCTAACGAGAGCTAGTTTTAGTTATTTTATGTAATTCTGTATGTTGTTTAGGGGCGGGAGTCATTAGGACGACCGAAACGTCCCCGCATGTAAAAAGGATATTAATAAAATGTTGAAGACGATAAAATGCTTGCAATGCTCATTTATATTTTCCGCAAGACAAATTACTATAACATCGAGATTGTAAATCGAAACTCGCGTTGTTTTCAAAATATGTATAATTCTAGCGCTTCTGGTCACAAGCGCTTCGCGATTTACCGGCAGCACTAAAACATGGAATCCGGAATCCGGAAACAGAAACGGTATCACGGAAACGGAATACGGAATCAAATATCAATGATAGAAAATTAAAGAATTTCACATTACACAATTTGGTACAATCCAAAGAGAATTTGTCTTAGTTTTCTTGGCAGTTCCCTTAAATATATTCTTGTTATTGCGTCTTGATAAGGTTTGCCGTAGTGTGGGTTATTGCACTGCAAGGCCGATGAAAGTAATTTTAAGAGTAACTTTTATTCACGAGTTCATGGGTTGAATAATACAGTTAAATATTACTTTTGTAGCTAATTGTCAAGAATAGTAGTAGTTAGCCTCAGACCACGTCACGTGATTGTCCCCAAACTGAATACTCAACACATGACCGACCCGTGACGTGACCACAGTTCCGGTGTTTTAGCAATAAGTTCAACTTTCACGCCAAGCTGAATACTGATGGCATACTGGTGTACCGGTGATTGAGTTTACGTGGACGTCCGCATTTTTGTTGAAGAGTGCTTATTAAACATGGCGCATTATTTTGATGTAATCGGTTGCGGAATCAAGCAAATGCATGCACAATTCTCTGCTCTTTGGACTCCACAATGCCGTGGTTCTCTTGAGTAAGTTGTCTTGATAAATAAAACTGAACACTGTTGAAGACAACCCAGAAAAGACACTAAGAAAAGTTTGACGGCGACGACTTTCAGTTATATAAACGACGCCTCTGACGATTCAAACGAAGTCTGTCTCCATATAACTTACCTTTTTCCTAAGGCACTAGTTTTTGTCAGTAACGTTTTTCTCCTCGCTTGGCTGTCCCATGAGAATTTGCATTCATTGCCGATAGTGGTATCAAGCGGCTTTTCACCGGAATCGACTCCTCTAGTGATACAGCAGTTCTCCTCTACTCAGCTAATTTATTCATTTGTGTCTTTTTTGTTTATCTGTTTATTTATTTTATTGTCATTGCTAATATTTTTTTGTTTCAAATCGATCGCTTAGAACCTTCTTTCACAGATTCCGTATTCCGTTTCCGTTTCCGGATTCCAGATTCCGTGCCTTAGTGCTGCCGTAAATACTGTACCTTCAGAACGGCATAGCTTTTACTTGTTGTGCTATATCTTTCAAAACCATCAATCGTCTCTTGCTCAAAAGCTCTCATAGCGGCGGTTTAAATGTTAAAGCCCGTGGCCGGTTGAAATCGTTTCTTGTTTGTTTTCAAACGACTTGGGATGGATTGAATCGACTTTGGATGGATTATTATTTTATCAGCTTGTGGTATGAACGAAACGTTTTTCTTCTCGATAAAGTTCACTCGACAAATTTAGAAAAATTTACTTGACTTTTCATATGTGGAACGAACTGACTTTTTTGTGGAACGAACTGACCATTTTGTGGAACGATCTGACTATTGATTGGAACGATCTGACTTGGAATGATCTGACTATGGAACGAAATGACCGTAAATCGAGTTGAGTAGTGGACTGGGGAGGGGGGAAAGGCAGCCCTTTCCCCTCACCAGACCACCGCTCGGCTCACTTCGCTGGCTGATGTTTTTTTTCGCTTTATTCCTTAACGGAGGCTGGTCGAAAGCTACGTTAAAGCCCTAAATAAATGGTCGTAAAAAAGGATAAGGATGTGTTTGTATGTTAGACATGTAACCCAATGCATCCTTATCTTATGAACAGGCTATCTTAAGGTATTTTTTTTGCTCACTATCTAATGGATTGGCAAGACACCTCTAAGGAAAGGGTATGGTAGAAAAATAAATAACATTGTCTAATAAAAACCTAGATAATACGCCTAAATAAACACCTAGAAGACAAATGAAAAGATGGGGGCTGGATTAAGGCCAACTAGTGTAGAATGAGGCAAAACTCCCACTTATATATAAATCCTAAACGGCCCATACGATTCCCATAACTAACGGTACAGGGAGCTTAAGCAACGAGGACAGGAATAAAGCAATAGGTTTAGATTGGCAAACAACAACTTTGCACGTGCATCACGCTTTTTAATTTTTTTCGCTGCACGACAACAATGTGAAAGTGCCTTTAATATCTCACGTTTCAATGTCGAGGACGTGAACACACGGACAACAATTTTCTTTTTCTTTTCCTGAACTTTGATACAGTCCTTTAGAATTCAACTCCAAAAACATTTGCCAATTCAACATTTGACGAATTAAACGAGATGGAATAAGCGCGATAAAGTTTGAGCCACGCGAAGTCACTTTTTCAAGTGACGGTTCGTAGCCGTCGCCGTCGTTGCTGCCGTTAAGTTCCATCTACTGTGGCTACAACTTCCAGCCGCGGTGATGCCCGCGTAATTTGGTGCATTTTCAGCGGGTATCACCCATAGGGGTTGAGTGAATCGGATGAATTGGGCGGGAAGTTGTGACGGAGCTACTCAGCAATAAAGTGATTTGATAGTAAACCAACTAAACTGTCATTAACTGTTGTTACTGACACTGAACTGACTCAACAGCAAGTCATGAATGTTGATGATTTAATTAGGCGTAGAACGCTTGTGTAAAGGTACAACAGATACGTGGACGACCAGAAAGGCACCGGTATGAATGGAATCACGCGTTTGAGCGGTTGAAGTCCTGTTTTTACAGTAACAAATGCGAATCCTCACGTATAAAGTATCCCCCAGCAAAGTTTCCCTGCCCACCTTGGCCAAATATAAAACCAACATGGGTGTACAAAGAGAGAGAGAGAGAGCCATTCTTATGTGAAAGGGACACTCTCGAATGCTCTCGTGTGTATGTCGGCAAGATTTTTGCTTGCCTTTTGCTCGAACCGTGAACCGACCAGTTTACCCACGTAAATGGACCGCCTTGTAGGTTTTGTTTTCCCAGTTTAGGTCTCAGTGACTACCATAAATTATGCGTACACGTGCACGTGAATAAGACAAAGTTTGAAACAAACAGTTTTCTAGAGCATTATCACATGACCTGTAATGTGAAAACAAAACAAACAAGGGGAAACAAAAAAAGGTGTATTTTGAGGTTCATTTGACAGGGTAGGTGCTGTATCCATGTGCTGTTTTGAAGGCACTGTTGCCTCCTTTACAGTCAAGGCAGGTCAAGCGTATACCCCTCAAGACTCTGAATCTTCACGGTGAAAAATTTCCGTTATCGAGTGAACGAATTTTATATATATATAGGTTTTTACATTGATAAATGGCTTTTTATAACCTACGTCTTGACATATCCAACCACTTGGTAAAACTCTAGCTATTTTCATTCGAGAGACCCTACCAGATACGCTAAAACTAACTTTGAAGCCGATCAAGAACGGGAATGAGAGAGGGGAGGAGGGTCTGGAGCAGAGATTAAAACAGTGGTTACACCCTTAGTTTTGATGATTGCTTCTCTGGAGACCAAACATGGATGATCCAGATTGTTTTCACGTAAGTTTCAAGACAAACAAACTGTTGCGCTTACCTACGTGACGCCACACACAAGCACTTAAGACGAGCGAGTTGTTTTGCGGGGTCATTATTCATCTTGGGCCTCCGTTTTGTTTGGTGTTCCCCAGAGAACTGTGTTGGGACCCGTTTTATTCCTCATTTATATTAACAATATCTTAAGGAACATTACTTCTTGCACAAAACTCTTTGCAGCACGTGTAACCTCTAAAATGTAAAGCTATGAACTTAGAATGGGTGCCCTGTTCAGTAACACTTCCAAACGACATTTTGGACAACATAGTTTATGTTGCTTATCCGGTTACTTGATTCTACCGATCAATTTTCGCAATGCAGGCAACACCCATTTCTACGGGTTCACTTCGCTATTCACGCTTCTCATTCTTCTATAAGGGGATCAGGACATCAGATAAGGCCATCACAATTTAATGCTTCGATTCCCATCGCCCGACCGACCCATTTTTTTGGAAAAGTGAAAAAAAAAAAAATCCAGAATCACTTGTAAAAGAGCAAGTACTTTAATTTACAAGCACACGATCTTGTCTTATTAACACCAATTGTCTTAAATTGTCATCGATACTTCGTTTTTGTAGCCTTTTTAGACATTTGATAGTCCTGTTAATATACATCTTTTACCATCTTTCCAAGCTTTCGTACTTAGCAACCCGGCTTTCACTGGCACCCAGACCCCTTCATGTGTTCATTCTTTTTTTTTTTTTTTTTTTGTCCGACCGACCGACCCACCCACCTTCACGAGAGGGATGGCGATGGGAAACGAAACATTTTATTGGGATCATTTGGCGACGCTTCTACCAGTGGTGGCGTCGCGAAATGTCGGTTGTTTTCTCAGGTTACTCAGGTAAGCATCCCAGATTTTCTAAAGCTTGCTCTTCCTTCTCTTCCGGATAACGCGCGAAGGACGTTTGGGAATCTCATGCTGATTACAAAGCTGAGGTCTATCTAGCCTGTTCACGCACCATCTACTTTCTCTCTGGAGATCGTCGAGTGCGTGTGAGAAAATAGAAACCGCGAGGATATCAGGCGTTACTGGTGGAGGCGGGGGGTGGAGGGGGTGGGGAAAGGGGAAGATAGAATCGAAGGGAGACAGCAAAGGAAGAGAAACTCTCTCTTAACGCATAACGAGCCTGTTCCAGACTCCGAGATAGGCGGGTCCGCGGGGATTGTGAAATCGCGTGCCTTCTTTACCACGATCAGGCCAAAGGTAGCCTCCCACGCAGGCATTTTTAGGGGAGCTCGTTTCTCGTTTTTGGGGAGGGATGAAAAACGAGCTCCCCTAAAAACGCCTGCATGGGAGGCTAGGCCAAAGGGAGCTAAAGACGATCTGGAAAAGAAGGAAAGACGCGGTAATTGGTCAGCGGCAAACATTTCGTTTCCAGTCTCCCCATTCTCTTCTTCACTATAAAAACATGCCTTGTCGTCTGTGTTGCTGTTATTTTTGCTCATGATTATAGCTTTAATTCTCGCATTTCTGATCGGAGTCTTTTCTGTTTTGCTCTTGGAAGCCTTTTTTCTCTACAAATGGTGGACATTACGAGAAGCAGATGCACGAAATGTCTATCCTCATCGCACAAAAGTCTCAAACCCAGAGGTGAGAGAGCCGGCTGGTAACATAATTGGCTTCCAGCTGTTCTTATTTTCTATTTTTTGATCTTGAGCGTAATCCCTTGCTCTTAGCTCCCTCTTAACATTCTTTGTGATTTAGGATGATGCTATGTTTCTTCTTTCCCATAATGAAAAGTCACGAAAGGCTGTAAAACTCGAAACTGAAATATGGAACTTCATCGATTCTTGCATGCTTTTTGAAATAATATAAAATTGTTTTAAGCTTATTGTAAGTGGAGGCACAGCTGTAACTGCAGAACGCATGTATATGACAAATTTAACACGGCTATTACTTGCGAGTTTTGTCATAATCTTCACTTAACAATACTGCGTTCTTGTCTTTTACAAAAAGATCTGTCTTTAAAAAGGAAGGTGAAGTTTGACAGATATTTTTCTTGAGGCATAAATATTGTGACGCTTGTCACACAAGGTTTGCCGTCTTCTTTCTTCTGCCATAGCTCACTAGTGTGTTACTGAATAGGTGGGGTGGGGCGTATGGAAAAGCCGGAATCCGGAATCCGGAATCCGGAATCCGGAACCGGAACCGGAACTTAAATTGAGACCGGGGTAAACTAGTAAGCACTGAAACCAGTTCCCGATACCCGAGTGGAAATAAAATTCAAGATGGCATCCTCTGTTATCATTGTTTTGAGAAATTTTTAGCACAGTGATCGTGATACTAAAGATATGCTCACATTCGGAAAGTGACTTGCCACAAAAAAGAACATATAACCACTAAAATTCAAAGAATCAGCCTATGCTGTTCCGCCGCAGACTCGAGCACAAATTCAAGGCACAACAACTTCACATTTTCAAATGTACTCACATTTCAATCAATTTGTCGCTTTGTCGCGTCCTGTAAACGAAAACAGATATGTTTTTGTAAAATGGTAACAGAATGAAAACTTTTATCTTCTTACTCGTACCTTTTCTTAAAAGGGCTCCGTGTTTCACCCATTGCGAGGGAAAGGCGGCAAAGGGAGGAGGAGTACTCATGTCAATCATGATCCCAAGTTGCAACGCTCACGCATATATGAAATTCTTGCAGAAAATGATGCTGGGCTGTATGCAAAAAATGCGACAGTCAAAAATATAATAACAATAAATAAATATAATGTGGGGATGAAAAGTCTTGATCGAGCAATTATTGTTAGTGACACTCTCAAGACAGAAACGTCTCCAATTTTTATTTCTTAGGTTCGGGTTCGGGTTCCGGTTCCATTTCCATTTCCGGCTCCGGTTCCGGATTCCGGATTCCAGCTTTTCCATACGCCCGGTGGGGCGCTAGGCATATACATTCTGTTTCAGTGCATGCTTTTAGATTTAAATTTTGTAGCCTTTTCTAGCTCTAGGTTGTAGTTTTAGATTTAATTTTTAATTATAATATATTAAACAGTTATGTTTTTGCTTTCCTAACCTTTACTAGCTCTAGATTTTAGTCTTAGTTTTTAATATCATTGGTTGTAAATTTTGTTTTTCCAGCCTTTTTAATATTTAGTGAGAGTCTACTTGCATGCCTTTGTTTAATTGTAAGGCAGGTTTTTATCTCTGTGAAGCACCATGTATAGGGCATTATTTTAATGGATATAGTGCTATATAAGTAAATAAATATTATTATTGTTATTATTATTACTCAACTTGAACATGTGCTTAATACCCAAGAATGGATGTAAAATGGTCAATATATCTCAAATTACAGGCTCACAAAATACTTGTTGATTCTTGATAAAATGTGAGGTAGGACTTCCGTATAACCCCATATTAACCCCATACATTCATTATATATGCAGCAATTTCATACTTTTTTTCACAAATACACTGTCAGTAGTTTAATGTGAATAGAATCGATACATGTTATGTGTAATAAATTAATGGGGTTATACTGAAATCTTACCAACTTAGGAATCTAGATTTTCGAAAAATGTCCCTTTGAGGTACATCCTATAAAAACTCTACAATTATTAAAAGGTAATGATGTTTACAGCACCTGTACATTATTTTATTTTTGTCAGCACTGAATTATGTAACAGTGCAACACTACATATCTGTTTGAAGATTTTAGATCTCAATCTTGTAGAAATTGTCATTAATTTTAAACTTTTTGGCACTTAATTTAAAGCATCAATTTTGATGAGGGCTCTAACTTACTAAATGCAAATAAAAGCCTCAGTCTTGGATTCACCCATCTGTATATCTAGTATATCCCTCCAAAGGGAGTAAATGACTTCAATGTGATACTAATACAGACATTATTACAACTTGTAAATGTAGTACATTGCAGATTACTTCAAGAGAGAGGGTGCCACTAAGGAAGAAAAATGTATGAGTTTGAATCTATTTCTATCCTTTCTGTGGCGGGAATGGCGAGATTCTCCTCAGATGAAATCATTTTTTCTGACAAAGTTGAATGCAGAATTCTCAGACCTCATGCGAGGGAAAGCTGCAAGCAAGCTGATCGAACAAATAACCATTGAAGAACTCTCATTGGGTACATCTCTTCCTGTTATTAAAGGTGAATTATTGACCTTAGTTATTTAAGACTGTTAGAGGTATTACAATTACACTGTACAGTCAAATAAACAATAAAATCACAACTGTGGCAATAGTAGTTGGTATTAAAAGAGACAGAAAAAAAGTAAAAGAAAACACATTACAAGTAAAACTTAGACTATTACTTTGGTAGCTGGGGCTTTAGGATAAGTATCAATTGAAAGTAGTTGAAGGATAACTTGTAGCAAGTTTGAATATGTCTGGGAGTCCCCACCACAGGTAATTAATAGAATAAGAACAGTTTACAGGGGCACCCAACGAGAATATAGTTGAAAACCACTTAAACATAGCACCTTTAAACGTATTTTCAATTAGCATTTAAACGGTAGATATAGGCATACTTTTATCCATTAAAAATTTTTCATCTGTTCAGATTTCCTAGCTGAAAGTCTAGTGATCTGAAAATTTTAGGGATCAAAACTTACATGTACCTTTTCAAAAATTTCAGCCAGAAAAAAGGCTCCCTAAAATTCTAGGTGACCTTTTTAGGGTAAAAATCCATTAAAAATAGGCAATTATACCATTTTTTTAGATGTGCGAAACAAATGTTCCGAAAATTCTAGATCTCAAATCGTCTTCTGAACAGATATTTTCCGAAAATTGATGTTGGGTGCCCCTGAATGCAATTACGTCTTAAAACTCTCCTTGTGTGAACTCGTATATTTAGTGTTTTGAGACTTCAAGAAGAGTAATTAACAAACTAATACAATGCAACCAAAATTTGGTACTTGAGGATCTGAAAGTCACCTCTCATTGTTTTGTTTTGCTTTGAATCATGCAATACAATATTTTAGGTTATGTGTTAGCCATAAAAACAGTGTCTACTGTAGGATCCTTTAAATTTGTAAACAAATTAGTGCCTTGCAATGTAGAGTTTGGTGCCTGAGACATCAAGAACTTCCATTTTTGGTAGCAAGCGGTCAGATGGAGAAAGATGGCTTTCATTGCTGGCAAATCCACCAGCCAGGAGCCGTAAGCTACCATGTGGAAGGAAAAGAGAAGGTGGAAGGTTTTGTAACTCTGAGAAGACTTTGTGTAGTGTTCTTCATTGTTACAATATTCATGTAACTCCAAGCATGAAATTCAGTAAACAGGATTCCAAACAGGTTGTTATTTTGCTTTTAATAAAAGTAAAAAAGGCACTTTCACTTCATAGACTGTGTTTATAGTCTCTTGTAGGAACATGTTGCTGGCAACTGTCAGTGGCTGCATGTTTACAAATCAACTTTTTTTGCAGGTGCTACAGTGATGAAAATAGGAACAAAAGATCCTAACGAGGTCCCTAAAGAGTTGGACATTGCTTTGGACCTTGAATACTCCGGAGGGTGTCATATGGCAATACAAGTTGATCTTGTATTCAACAAGTCTGTGTACTTGGCAGTGAAGCTGGCTTCTCTCCGCGGACGTGCAAGGCTGGAACTAAGTAGACACCCACTCACACACTGGTCCTTGGCTTTCTATGAGGTAGATGTTTGTACAATCCAAAATCCCTTCTCCACAGAGTCCTCTTTGTGCTATAGGGAGGCTGGGGTAGGAGAACAAAAGAAAGCATGTGGGGGACGATAGGTAGGGGAAAGGGAGGAAGAGAGACTCCTGCCTTTTCCCTCTTCCCATTGTCCACCGCATGCTAACTATTTCTCAATTATTGCTTAGTTTATCGGAATACCCAGCAGGAGTGTCTGTAGAGGAAAGAGAACCTAATTCATTGTACCTGAAAGGAAGAGTAATTGAAAAAATGTGATGTAGAACCAACTGTCCTTTACCCACACTTCCTCAGCACCACACGTAACCCTTGCAAGCTACATTTAGTGCATGCACTTGAGAGTCATAAGTAAGTTACCAGTCTCAACTTGAGAGGTGAGTATTTTGTCTCAAGAGGAGCATCTTGTCTCAAGAGATGAGTGTCATCTCTGAAGATTCTAATCAAAGTTGTCCTCTCAGAGAGTTTATTTGAGTGTGCTTCTTTTCTTAAGGAACCAGAAGTTGAGTTTGAAGCAGAATCCCAGTTTGAGGGCAAGAACCTGCCTCAGCTTACCTCTCTCATTTTAAATCATCTTCGAAAATCAATACAAAAGAAGCACACATTGCCCGCCTACAAAATCAGGTACAGCCCATTGTTCCCAGAGCTTAAACCTCAAGATGAGGCCCAGGAGGTCTACGTTCATGACAGTCTGGTTACAGTTGGTGATCTTGAGGTCACTGTTGTAGGGTGTAGCCGTCTACCTGAATTAGAGAATGGGGCGTGGCAGTATTGTACCCTTTCTGTGGACATGTTGCCTTGGAGTCAACTTGCAGAGAACAGGAGAGCAATGTGGCCAACATTTGAGGTAGTTAAGACAGTTGACATATTTTTTAGTTAGCAGACAATGAAGAAAGGGCTGAGAAACTCTACGCAAAATACTTTTTTCCATATGCATTGTACATGCCATATGATATTAGTGAACTCCCGCAATCTGGATGAGAGAGAAAAGAAGATAGCAAACCTTGTGTAACATGTGTGACAATAATTTTGGTTAAAAAACCTTATCACCAAACTTCACCTTCCTTCAAACAGATCTTTTTTAAAAAGACCAGAAGACAGTTATGTTATTGAAGATCATGACAAAACACCCAATTAATAACCCTATCACATTTGTGACACATAGGCATTTTGCCGTCTTCGTCTTTCTGCCGTCCTGTTGCATAAACTCACTGAGAGTGGATATAGATATAACTTGCACTGTTCTTAATTAGTGGTCATCAGAGACACTCAGTAGCACCTTTACCTTCGTCAGGTATCAATGTGCCAAAAAGAACAAAGAGAAAATATAATTGAATGTTTGTAATTAAGGGGTAAAACTTTCAGACTAAGAAGAAATAGTCTAGTCTAGTTTACTTTAGAATAAATAAAAAAATTAAGTAAATAAAAAATAAAATTTTAAAAGGAACTAAGTAGGAAAGATGCACAATAAAAATATACAGTTTTATAATAACTCTGGATTAAATAAAGTTGTGGGAATAGGACAAAGAAAGTGCTCTATGTTGAAAACAAACACAAGTTTGCGACAAAGACTTTTTTGTTGAAAAGGCCAAGGGCATAACAGTATTATTATTTTTATCGAAAATGCGTGAATCAGATATTGATAGCTACAGAATAATACACTTGTAATGTGCAGCTGTATGTCTGCGACCATATTTTGTTGTCCAGCAAGGAAACTGATACATAGTTGGTTGTTTTGTCATTTTATAATTAAAAGCTAAACAGTATTGAAAAAAAACGGATCTGAAATAATATCACAAATCACTTGCACAGAAATTAAATTTGTACTTGACGGCAAAAATGGTGGAAACCCAAGTTTACACAACTTATCGATTTTATTAAAGTTATTATTTATTACATAGAGCAATTTTGAAACATTTTCATACTTGACCTGCTTCATTAAATCTCAAATGGCATTATATTTTCTGAACGTGCCATTTCAATCGCATTTAGTATGTGTATTGGTATATTACTCTATTCATGCTCACTGTACAAGTATGTTTTATGTACTTTCTTGGCAGATTGAGATAAGTCGAGAAAGTAATGAAATCTCATTTGGTCTGACACTGAGTAAAGAGATCAGTGAGGATGACCTTGGTAAAGCCATTATCATAAACACAATAGTTGTTGGCTCTCCTGCATATTCTGCTGGAGTCATTGCAAAAGATATTCTTATAGCTATTGACGGACACAAGATAGAATCTCTCAAGCAGGCTGCAAAAATGATCAAGAACAAAAGCAGGTAAATTATGCAGCTGTTCTTCTCCCAATAATTCCCTGTTTGCATCGCCGAACCTTGGTCACAAGGCAACCCATTTCATTTAATAGTAGTCCTGGGGTTTACTTTACGCGTGTGTGGCTGGTGGTAACCCTGTGCAATGGTTGTGTACTTTCCAACATCTGTTTTCCTCCCAGTAATTCCCCGGTTACATCTCTTCCCAGCCTCGGACACAGGCACCCAATGTCATCTTGTAGTACTTCTGTACTTTGGGCGTTTATGGGTAGTACCCCTGTGCAATGATTCTATGCTACAGAGTAGATCACGCTCTGCTGAATTTTTTGTTACCGTATTCTACTTTATGCAACGTACTGAATGCGACGTGTATTTTGGTTGATCATTACGTGTTGGATCTTTATTCCTCGAGCCCGAATGGGCTCTGAATCAATAGCCCATGAGGCCGAAGGCCGACTGGGCTATTGACTCAAAGGCCATGAGGGCGAGAGGAATAATTGTTTTAGTAAAATTCAACTAGTTGGTCAAAAATATCGAGACTAAAAAACTTTTAGCTAGTTAAAGCTAGACTTTAATCCTTTTTTGCTGCCAAAAAGCCCGCGCTTTTCGCTACTAGTCGGCTATAACATATAGCCTAGTAGTAGCTCAACCAATCAGAACGCAGCATTGACAATAGACCACTAGTGGATTTTACTAAATTAGAATACACACACGGGTGGCGTTATAGTTTGTTTTGTGCAACGCAGCGTACAGGTTTGAAAATGTCTGTCAGATTATTCAGTTAACAGATAGGAAAATGAAAAATAACCGTGGCAATACGAAGTTTTACTTACTAGCAAAATTCCTAAATTCGATTTAAAAAAATCGTCGAACGGTCGCAGACTGTGGGGCTAGGGTAGTCATGGTTGTTGTTGTGGTGGTGGTGGTGGTTACGTTTTGTTTTACGCTTATTGTGTTAAACAAAATAGATTTTACCGTGTGTTTGTATCAAAATTAAGATCTGATGTGTTCAATAGCTGTATGAAATTGAACCTCTCCACAACGGTCGCCTTGAGGACAGGAGAAACTGGTCGCTGCAGAGAGGTTTAAAGGAACAGGATCCCGTTTCTGCGAATGTACTAAACTTTGATTTTCTGAAAGGATGTCGCGAATTCAGAAGATGCGAGGAAAGTAAAAGAGCCTTGAAAAATCCGTTTGCATCGCCCTTGGCGAGCCAATTTTAAATTGGACGTAAGACTTCTTCGAAAGTCTAAACTACAGAGAATGTAAACAACAAATCTCCGTCGGCAGTACGGTCCGGAAGGAAATCTTGTCACGTCAGTATGACAGTTCTATTGTCATGCGGATAATCGCAACACTGTCTATTTAAACTAGAGTCAGTGTATGGATCATTTGTTCGCAGCATTTGTTCTACTGTTCACAGTAGACTATGAGTAGTCCCCCATTTTTCCTCAGGGATAGTAGAGCGAATGAAACGCGAGCGCGCGTGAAAATCACCCCACGCGAGTAAAGACGACACGCGGCGGGAGAGAGAAAAGAGAGAAAAGATTTTTCCTCTCTTTCCACCACGTATCGCCTTTCTCGCGTGGGGTGATTTTCACGCGCGCTCGCGTTTCGCTCTCTCTACTATCCCTGAGGAAAAATGGGGGACTTCTCGTAGTCTAAAAAATAGTGGCTGTTAGCGGAGATTCCACTGTAATTATCGAGCTTTGTATTCAACTAGGTTCACGGCCACAGTGCAAAGGCCACCTACCAGAATAACCGAAAAGGGAAGCCAGGAAAACTCCTCGGAAAGCGAACAAAACAGCAAGACAGTTGTGGACTTTAAGAATGTATCACTGAACAACGACAGTGAATCAGAGGACGAATTCGTCAATATAGTTGTGCCATTGTTCGAACATGGAGACAGTGAGATTAAGGAAGTGCTTTCAAGAAGTACAGAGGTGAGACAGAGAGCGGAGAAGAAGCTGAAAGCCAAGCAAGGTCTGTTCTGGACTATTTATTACTTGTCCAAGTTTTCTGTTTCTAATTTAGCTCCATGCACTTGTTGGTCGGCAGTTCTAAGCCATGCTGCGGTAATTACTGTATTTCGGAATTTAAAGCCCAGGTCAAACGGTGTCGAAATTGTTCCTATTGCCCTTCACACCTGGTCTTTCTGTCGTCACGTAGCGCTTCTCTCCACAGAAAGGGAGGAAGAGTGACCGGTTGCAGCTTTGCGTGACGACACTAAGAACAGCTGCGTACAGTACTAGACTACATTGGTTCAGCATACAGTTATTTCGAGAAAGGTTGTCAGAATGCATGCATGCTACAATCCCGAAAGGTGTTTTGGGATATGATCAATACACTGTTTCTGACACTGTAGCTGTCGAACCTACTTTTGTTGCTTTCCTTTAGCATTCTCAAACACACGTTCATGGCCTCTCGTGCCGTTCTTTGAAAGTTCTTTTGAAAAACAGTGAACAAAAAACCAGCCACAATACCTTTCAGGATTGTCGCGTGCCCTTTTTCCGACAACCTTTCTCGAAATAGCTGTATTCCCGCCAATGATGAGACATGTTCGACACCCTCTGCTGAATTTTTTGTTACCCTACTGTAGATTATGCAACGTACTGAATGCCACATGTGTTTTGGTTGGTCGTTACCTGCTAGATCTGTTAGAATACGCACACACGTTTTTGTTTCGTCCAACGCAGAGCATAGGTTTGAAAATATGTGTCAGATTATTCAGTTTACGGCTGCGTACATTAGTCCTGAGACTACATTGTTCTAGCAGTGTTTGACACCCTCAATCAACTTTGTTTGCATGTATGATGTGAGGATTTTAAATTGTAAACGTGTTAAAACTTTATTTGGACACTGTATCGTCATATTTTATTATTATTAATTATTGTTATTATTATTATTATTATTATTATTATTATTATTATTTTATTTCTTGAAATTTTGAAACCTTGTGGTACGCTCTCTCAACTCCGTCAAACACGTGCACGCAAAGGGCATCTGTTTTGAAGAGCTTTTGGTAAGGACGTGTGACCGTTTGACTCAGAATGGTCTCATAAGCTCCGTCCATTTGCACATTTCCCTAAATACACCTTGTTTGTCCCCCAAAATAAGTAGCAATCAAGATGTATTACAGGAGATGTTCAAAATGTGACGAATGGGTAACCTGTGATTGGGCTACTACTACCAGTCACTTTTTTTGCTCATCCAAACTCTTGTCAGCAGGAAGAAAGGCCTCCTCTGGGACTTCAACCACAGAGCATAGTTCTCAAGTCAAGCCTGGAGTTGAACTGCCAGTTACCAGGTTAAGAACGTCTATTTGAAATGCATTTGATACCCTAAAAGGGCCACATGCACCTCAACATGCAAACTTCATTATGGAAGTCCTCAATGAGATGTTACACGGGACGATTTTAGCGCAACACTGCGTTACAACATTGTTGTTACATTGTTTCGAATGGCTGCAATATTGTTCTAAGATTTCAACCCTTGCGAATCGTTCCGTGTAACATCACCTTTAAGCAACGACGATAACGACAAATTGGTTTAAGGGTAAAAAAACTCATCTGCGGTAGAGAGGCGGATTGCGGTATTGTGTAATTTAAGATGGATCTTTCACTAAGATCTGCCCTGCAGCTAACGCTATAAAGAATAGATACTTTTGAATGCGAACTTACTGACTCTACTTGTCGACCAAGTTCTTGCATTTCAGCAAATGTAGTTAACATAACGCGCTTTGTGTTCCTGTATCTACAGAGATCAAAAATTACCCAAAGAGCAAACGAAGGAAATCAAGCAAGAATCACCGGTATCGGAGACCAAAAACTCGGATCAAAATAATCCCGCCACAGCAGAGGGCAACAACCAAGACGCGACAGCGTCATCGCTAACGGCTTTGGATGGACTTGACTACACAAGATCGAATCTGGTTTCGTCAAGCACGGTATATGAAGTACTTCTTCATTGTAACGTTACGGGGGCTAAAGACCTCGAACAGCATCTTTCTAGTTTTCTTAGGTCCTCGAGCTAAGTGTGTGAGAGAAGCAAATCATTATTGTTATTTTTTTTATTTCCTTTACACTTATGCCCTCGTTTCTCGTGGCTAATGCATTTTACTTAAGTACCCAGATTTCTTTCAGGGGCTCAATCATGTGATTTTTAGCAACCGCGCCATTTACTTTCCTTTTCATAGAGTTGACTGAAATACAGCCGTTTAAAACGGTATACGTACACGAGCTAAAAACAGAGAAGCCAATCGAGGACTTGGGCGGGCAATATTCGCGAAGGTTAAAACGGGTTGCATTCGGTTAACGTTGAACAACGTCGAACGAACAGTTTTTTTATGTGTACAGTACTTTGCCTTGTCCTTTGTTATGTTAGATAAAAAGTTTCTGGGAAACCGCCCAGCTACCCCTCCCCTAAGCGAACATTTTGCCCTAAGTGAGAAGTAAGTGTTAATGCCGGCTTAGGGGAGGGGTAGCTGGGCTGTTCCCCAGAAACATACAATGGTCCGAGTAATTTTATCGGTAAAAAGCCTCCCGCTTTGCTTTTATTTTGTTGTGGGTGTTTGTTTGTTTGTTTGTTTTTTGAGAGAAACAAAAAATACGATATGTGAAATAACGAAACGCGGGAAGTTCAACTAAAATACCATTACTTAGTACTCTATTTACTTGCTGCCATGTTATGTTCATTAACAACTCATTCCTTGGTTTTTAGGATCCTGTCTGGGATGAGACGTTCAAGTTTCAAGTCCTAAAGAAAGATCAGTACCTTAACGTGTGCGTGTGGAGTAAATCACAGGAGAAAAATGAAAAAGACACTGTGCTGGGTTATGTAAGATGTGTTCTCTCACCCTATCATGAACTACTCTTTACTGCCAAAGAATGTAAGACCATGTGAAGTCAACCATACTTCCTCAATTAACCCAAGTCCATATTTACAATGTCGACCCTGAAAGTGACAGTGATGTGCGACTTTTACGTTCCCCATAACGTATTTTTGCCCACAAAATTTTTGCGCAAGTTTTGTCTTCAGTTTCCCAAGGGACGATTATTAGTCCCAAGAGAAATATAAAAACAGTACTTACTTAAAATTTTGTGGGGAAAACAAATAACCTTATGGAGAAAATGAAAGTCGCAAATTGACGTTTGATGACCAGTGCGGCTGTCATCAGGGTAAATCTGATTGGTCAATGAGCTGGTTAATTACACTACTCAGACTACTTATGTCATGATTCCTGGGTTCAGATCGGTTACAGTGGTGCTCTTTGCTCTTCGTGTTGGGTGAATTTCTTCGATACTAGCTTGTGCACCGACGAGCAAAAATTCGGTATCTCTCGTCGGGAACTCGTTAGCTTGATTCTCAGTCGGTCCAGGTGGTTTGCGGCGACCTAGGCCGCCTAGTAAGAAAGAGGCTTGGGAGTGACTCGGAATTGTTATCTTATTTTTGACAACTGTGGACGTACGTGAGCTGAACAGGGTTAAATATTTTTTCCAGGTTACCGTTCCATTGATGGATATTGCTCTTCGCTGCTTATCTTTTAACTCCAAGAGGCATGAAGAGTGTTTTGTGCTGGTTTCTCCACATTCTGACCGAATCATCTCAAAGTAATAACCCTTAACACATTTTCTTATCTTTTAGTTGTTCGTTAAGTTTCCTTTTTGAAACGTCAAACTGCCGTGACATAATGCTGGAACTCTTAAAAGAAACAAAGCGACGAACGGAACCAGCAGTATTGCACCAAGGTCTGCCCAAAAGAAGTCTTCTTTACAATTCAACTTGCCAATAAAAAAAAAAAAACAACCAATATCGAGAACCCGCCCGTTAACTCAATTGTATAAGCGGCGGTCTGTCGATTGAGAGGCTGCTACTTCAAACCCGACTGGACACTCAGGTCTTTAAATAACTGAGGGGAAAGTGCTGCCTTTGTAGTGACATCTGCAAACGGTTAGACTTTCTAGTCTTCTCGGATAAGGACGATAAACTGTACGCCCGTCTCACAACCCTTGCTCATTTAATGTATTCTGTGGGACGTTAAGCGAATCCTCTCACTGTACTTATAGAGAAGTCCCCGCTGTAGTGGTATGTTTTAAATTCACACTCAGGTATAAGACATTTACAATTTACAATTTATTTACCGTATTGCATGCTATTCCTTTTTAGCCAGCCATACCTACGCAGCGTTCCTGGTCTGAAGAAAAACCTTTGCTGTGGAGATATGACGTTGATTTTTCTTCATACTCCATCTCTCCGGGACTGTGATGAGACAGTTCTGGATAAACTTGACTCGCTAAATGATTCGGAACCCAAGGTAAGGCGTTTTCGAGCGAAACCATGTTGTAGTCTATCATCGTGTGAGGATTATCCACTTGACGAGCGTTTTTGATCCCCGTTTCTTTTAGTTATAATTGAGCTTAAGCAACAACGGCGGCGACGGGTACGAAAACGTCACTTAAAAAGTGAATTGGCGCTGCCTCAAACTTTATCGCTCTTATTTTTGGAGTTGAATTCTAAAGGACTGCATCAAAGTTCTGGAAAAGAAAATTGTTGCCTTGTATTCCCATCCTCGACAAAACGTAAAATAAGGAAGTTCCACGTGGTAGTCGTGCAACCACGGCTAAGAAAAATGTACAAAAAAGCGTGATGAACGTGCAAAGTTGTTTTTTTTTGGGGGGGGGGGGAATCTAAGCCTATTGCTTTTATGCCGTTCTCGTTGACGTCGCCGTCGTCGTTGCTTAAGCTCCCTATTGACCAAGGAGGCAGCGTGGCCGAGTGGTCAGCGCGTCGGACTCGCAATCCGGCGGTCCCGGGTTCGAGTCCCGCTCTGGCCACTTGCTGGATTTGTGCTCGGTCGTCCCGAGTTCAAATTCTCGGCCACGCTTGTAAATAGCCAACTGGTTGCCTTCTGCCAGTTGGGGTTTTTAATCCTGTTATGTTGTATTTGAATTATTTGTTTCTAAATATTTGAGTGGAGTGCCTGTAAATTAGCTGACTAGCTAAGTGCACCTTCCACTATAAACATGCTTTAACCTTTTTTTTTTTTTTTTTTAACCTATTGACGTTACCCAACCCCCGTGGCCCTGAACAGGAATTCGAGGTTGACATCCGGTTTGGCCTGAGAAAACAGCCGAGATTTCGCGACGCTACACTGGTTTACCCGCGAAATGACGTCTGAGAAACGAGCGCAGATATTCCATACTGATGACGCGTATCTACCCAGATCTGGATAGTGTCCCGTCATCAGTATGGAAATTCTGCCTTAGTTTCTCAGACGTCATTTCGAGGTGAAATTAGTGGTGACGTCGCGAAATGTTAGCTGTTTTCTCAGGCTTCATCAGGTTTAAATTTACATTCGACACGAGTTCAAGTTTGACTTTGTGCTAGAGTAAAAGTTTGACCTCAGTTGAAGTTCGAAATGTTGGGCCCTTGTGCCTCTGTTTCGGTTCTTGGTTATACGTTTTTCCTGTGGCTGCTTTAATCAAATTCTACGAGATACAATAACATTAGCTTGTTTTAACACGAGTGTAGAAGAGATGTGTACTTCAATTATATCTTTCCCGATGTAATGAGTAAACCAACTCCCCCTGGTCAAATTTCAGAATAAACACTTTTAGTTGAATTCCAGGTTTGCAACCACGTAACATGGCGGCCTTGTTGCTTTGCAAAACGTAACATTTTTTATTCGCAGAACTTACACGAAAAAAAGAGTTCAGTTCCCACCGAAGGGAAACAACTTTGTTAGCGTCAACCTTTGTGGCCGCCGTGTTGTAGCTGCAAACCAAGTCTGGTCCCCAGTCGTCTCTCAGTCTCCTATTAATATTAGTGAACTTACGGAACAGGACGGGAGAGGAAAGAAGACAGCAAACCTTGTGTGACAAGCGTGACAATAATTTTTTTTGAAATAAATTTTCGCCAAACGTCACTTTTCTTCAGACAGATCTTTTTGTGAAAGACCATAAAACATTAGTGTGAAGTGAAGATCACGACAATACACGCAAGTAATAGCCCTGTCACGTCTGTTTCGCACAAGCGTTTTGCCGTCCTCTTCTTCCAGCCGACCTGTTGCGTAAACTCACTAATAGCGGGAGAATCGTGGTTAAGGGGAGCGCAAGGGGTAATGGGAAGGAGGAAAGAGAGGAAACTAGTTTTCATCCTAATCACCCCTCGCACTTTCTTCGGTCACGCTTCTCGCGTTTTCTCCGCGTGCAACTCAAAGGGAACTAGTCAGCTGCAAACCGGCAATATGTTGGAGTGTCGATTTTTGCAGAAAGTGATACTTACTCCTGCATTATTTCTATTCAAGGATAAAAGCCAAGAGAAAGACACACTTGAAAGGTACACAGGGAGTGATTTATGCTTGTTTAAACGGTTGGTTTTGATGCCATAGAAACTACCCCATTAGAGGCCAAATTATACTTATTTTTGCAAATGTCATGCAATTGTGGTGGCATATTAGATTTATCTATCACCAAAGGGCGAGCATTGCGAACTCTGAAAGTCGTATCTCAAATTTAACTGGTCTATTATTGCAAAATGTGTGACGTTATTGAAATAATAGTTAAAAATTAAGAAAAGAAGCCCTGTGCATTTCGTACGAAAAAAATATCTAGCTACTCGCGCGCTTGTCATTGTTTTATTGTTATTCTTTAGACCAGACTACGTCCTCATAGCCTTTCACTAATTTATCATTAGTTATTTTTGTTATTTGCAGTCTAGAGCCTCCCAAACACCAGTTTAATTTTACCCAGTTCTATTTTCCCACAAGATGTAGCTACTGCAACAAAAAGGTTTGTGCCTTGAAGTTTTTTGACATTTTCAATCATTTCTGGCTAACTGATTAACTGACTGACTGAAAAAACGAACGAACGAATGAATGAGTTACTGACTGACTGACTTACCAACAGAGTTTGAAAAACTGGCAGACTGTCTGACTGCCTGGCAAATGGACCGAAGTGACTGTCTAACTGACTGACTTACCGACCGAGTCTCACAAACTGACTGAATGCATGACAGACGGACCGAACTGATTGACTGACTACCTGACAATGGACCAAACTGATTATCGGACTGACTGGCTTACTGTCTTACTTACTAACTGAATGACTTACTAACATTACGGTGTTACGGTTCTAATGAATCTCTGAAAAACTGGTGTTTCATTGGATTATCCTGTCGAAACCATTCTGTGGTTTGAAGTCAAGGCTTTGTTTTTCTCCACTAGGTTTGGACCAAAGTTGCGTTTCAGTGTAGGACTTGTGCCATGATTTGCCACAAGAAATGTTTGCAAAATTGTATGAAATATACTTACTGCATGAGGTAAGAACTATGCGTGGGTATTTATTGGGCTGCCTGTGGCAAAGCCCCTGAGTAGCGTGGGAGTTGCCTGTCCCGTCCCTTCTGCAATGGGACAATTACTTCACTTTAGGGGAAAGGAGGATAGTCATTTCAGATAAATTCAAAAAGGCTTAAAGCTATTGAAACTATTCAATAGGCCTCTGTATCGAGCAGCTGGCAGGCCTGTGTACCCCTATTATGGGGGTCTTGTTCAAGTCAGTCTTGCTAAATATTCCAGTCGTGAACCTCTGGATGTTGTAAGCCTTGTGGCAGTGGTACCGTTTGGGGGTAAATTGTCGGCCAAAAGGGATCTCTGTAGAAAGCAAACGACCAGAACTATTCGTAAATTTTCAAAAGATGAAGCATGCGTTACCTTTTGCTCACCTATTGAATGGAGGACTATTTAGGTGCTCAGATGTTTTTCCTCTGTGATGGAAGTCAGTGGAAGCTGGCCGAAATAAAACTAAGACAATTCAACCGAGCGGTTAAAGCGCTGGACTTGCAACCAAGTCTGGCCTTGATCACCAGATAGATTTGTTCTCGGTAGTGCTGAGGTCAAATCCTCGGCCATACTTGACTAAATAGCTAACTGGTTCGCTTCCTACCATGGCCAGTTGGGATTCTTAACAATTTTTTGTTCCGTTTGAATTAGGTTTCACTATCCCTTAAAAGCCCCATAAGTGGAGAGGATTATGAGTATTTATAGTTATAGTATTTGCATTTATGATTATTTCGTGTGGTGTATAGGGTTGGTGATTGTTATTTTTCATATATAGTTATTAGTTATTTAATATTTAATAGCCTGTATTCCAAACGACATAAATCGCCTTTCTTTTCGACTGCTGCGTTGCCAGTGTGGTAGTCCTGACGGTATAGTGGTTGTCACACCCGAGACAAGTTACTGGGGGGACGTGGTCTCAAACCCCACTTAAGGCGACATTTTCTTTCTTGGTCACAATGCTGTATTTGGTATTTATAATAAACGTCGCATTCTCTTGCCTCTAACAGTTCCAGAAAATCAACGTCTGGTTGGTTTTCAAAGACGACATCTCAGCCAGAAAACGCCGGTAAGCAAAAGAAAGAAGAAGACACTACCGAAGGCGACGAGACCGTCTCAGAAGCGGCTTCCAGTGAATCACAACGCGATCAGCTCGATGGCAAACGAGAAAAGACTTCAGACGAAGACGAGATGAAACAGACGGGTAAAGAAGAAACAAAGATGGATACAAACGGAAAGGTAAGGATCTGGTTGTTTACCGGCAAATCTGGTTGGAAAGTATAGTCGAATCCCGCTTTACGGACACCCGTGTAATAAGGACACCTCATTATTACGGACAGTTTTCTTTGTCCCTGGGGAAAGAAAGCCCTTATATTAGCCTGCGTGGCAGACGTAAAAAGGGGAAGGGGGAATTTGGGCGCGCGAGGGAGAAAGGAAAGGGAGGTTCCCCTCCTCCCTCCTCCCTCGCGCGTTGTCTCGCGCCCTAATTCCTTTCCCCTTCCCTTTAGAACGCTTGCCACGCAGGCTACCCTTACGTTTTCTCTAAATTCAGCCCGCCTTTAGTTTATACGGACACCCATAAATTGCCTTTAATGCGGACAACAGACACTTTTTTCTAACCCTACCAACAAATCCTCATAGAAAGTCAACCTCGCTAATGGGGACACTTTACTGTCAATTTTGTGCTGTAATTGAAGGTTACAGGAAGCGTTCAGTTGAAAGCATGTTGATGTTCTTAGTACAGTACACCGGATGGGATGATTTGTAGACGTCAATTTCAGACTATCTTGGCATCAAACAAATTGTCCATGAATTTTTCCGCGGAATGACGGCTTTGAGAAGGTTAGAGATGATTAATGTGACGACGCCAATGTCCTCTTTAATTTCTTTAGTATTTTGTTCTAATAAAAGGTGTTTTTGAATTTAATAACATGACCCGGCCTTCAGTGTCTGTATTAGCGGGGTTTGACTGTAAAGGTCATGTTACTCGACACGATTCACAACGAAGATTTTTAGCGCAGCAACATTGTTGCGACATTTCGAATAATTACAACATTGTTCCAACATTGCATCGCTGTGTTGCGCTAAAAATTGTTGTTATGAATCGTCCCGTTTAACATCACCTTGAGTGGAGCATGACTTTGTGGGTCGTTCCAGCGGAAAATTTCCGGGAGCATTAACCGAACATTTGAAAAGGTAGTCCTGTTTTTCAGGACGGAATGTTTCCGAAACGGAAATTCTTGCTCCATTTCCTCGGCACTATATTTGATACCAGTTCCAGGCCTTCGCGGCCTATAATAATAATGATTGAATTTGTAAATTATTTTGGCACATAATTCTTTTGAGTTTTTCTCTTCTATATACGTGTTTGTATTCATTTTGTTTAGAAACTTCTGATGGAATATTATTATAATCGTGCTAATTTTGTGTGAGTGAAATAAGAATTGAATTGAAATTGAATTGAATTGGTCAAATTTTTCTTGTGGTGGTCTCGCTTTATTTATAGTACAACTTAATTTTTTTTTTCTTGTTCTTTCTTTCTATTTTTTTTTCAGTCTGAAGCCAGTGACGAGGAGACAACCATGACAAATGACCAACTGCTGCAAAAGAAAGACAAACCTGTGGAACCCAGTGACATGGTTAGAGCCTCAGAGAGAGTGAGGGAGGTTAGTTACAAATGTTTACCTCCCCAAAGTAAAGGATTGTAGCTGGATAAACGCGTTCTTTGTGTCAAAATAATGTGATGTTTTCGTTTTAGGCTGGCCGAGAACTGTTTTCTAATCTTCCGGTGGAGACTCGAAAAAATAAAATACAAGATATGGTGAGTGGATGATTTTTTCGGGCAAGCCTTACTATTCTCTACAATAGCGGCAACCTCGTCCCCAGGGCTTTTCCCTTAAAAAATGAGTGGGGCCCAGCCATTTTTTAACGAGAAAGCCCTGGGGACGAGGATATCCCAGGGGTCATTTTTATTTTCTTCACTTTATTTATTTTCAAACTGTATTCTGCGTATCTTCTTCAAGCTCTGACGCGAGCACTTACTTTCAAATTGAAACTCCTTGTAGTGTCGATTTCTTTCATGACACATTCGCTTATAAAAAAAGGTTGTACCATGTCTAGGGATTTTTTTTCTCTTAGATGAAGAGACTTCAAGTGGAAATTGACGAAGAGAACGAAACGCGCACAGAGTTGTACGAAAGAAGAAGCCAAGCAAAGGAGGCGAGAAAAAAGGCCGTTATCGAATCCTTACTGGTGAGTTGTGAATTAACTTTGAGATAGACACTAAGGAACGATGGTGTTCCAGACAACTTTATTGTACTTGTAACTGACTCGATCATAGAAGTATGAAGTCACTGTTAGTACTTTTTACCCCAAACCCTCCCTTCTAGGTTGGAACGCCTGTCCATCGCAGTGCACTTCTTTACTGTGTTCCCAGTAATGTTCAAAGACCTTCATCAACTCACCCTCCTTCGATGGACGCTTAAGAAAGACGGTGCAAAAAAACACTGTATTTGAGTGTAAATGTATTTAGCACGAAAGTACTAATTTTGGACACTATTTTTATGTCTCCTACTGGAGACCTCCCGCTCTGCAGTCAAACACTCTACATATGCCGACTGAGCTAATCCTGCTGCGCCTGTCCTACTATCTTCCTAGATGGATTGCGAATCGTTATTTAAGTGTGGGACAAAGTTTGAAACCAAATATATATCTCAGCCTCAGACTCTCTGAGAACTAGGCTTATCTTATGGAAAAGAAGTCTCTCTCCTGGAGGGTTGGTGGAAATAGGTCTCTTAAAAGAAGCCTTACACTTTGTTTACAATCTGTTTGGCTAGGCTAAATCAGAGGAGAGAAGTCAATCGCTGGCGATGCTTATGCTACAGTTCTGTTCTGGTTATCAAAGCTGTGTTGAAGCAGAAGAGCAGGACATGTATCAGCTATGACCTTCAAAAGCGGCTTCCTAGAAAGCGACTGCGACCTTTTCTCTCCATAAAGAAGAGATCGTGTATCCGTTTTATCTGATGAAGAAGAGATTTTATCCCCTTTTACCCGATGGACAAGAGGTTGTAGCCTTTCCGCTTGAGGAAGAAGAGATTGGATTTTTGTTTTTTCGCTAGATGAAGAAGAGTCGGGAACCTTTTCACAGTCACACGCTGAGGAACAGATTGAAATCGTTTCACCCGTCTTATCATCCGGTGATCGTCTTAGCTTCAGCTGTGATCCTTGAGTCGTGTTTTACATTGGTTAGTGCTCTTCAAGTTAACCCTTTAAACCCTAAGATCAAACTTTGAATTCTCATTTGTTGCCCCTATTCATTTCCTACAGAAGTGTAGGTCAAGCAAATTTATCTTGTGTGATCATGTCCGTAATTCGCATGACCACTCTGTTTTACAAAGCATTGATATTAGTATAGGTAATAGCATGATTTGTAGTGATATTTGGCATAAATACCACGAGTGATATTTCAAAATTGTTACACGTAATTTCACGAGCCGTTAGGCGAGTGAAATTTGAGACAATTTTGAAATATCCCGAGTGGTATTTATGCCAAATATCACTACAAATCATGCTATTATTTGTTTATACCACTACCCGCAAAAGGTTTGTAATTTTCACATGTAGGTATTTCAAATTAAGCTGAAATACCACTGCTCTAAGCCAATCAAATTGCAGAAATTTCTCATGTAGTGGGATAACAATGAGAAATTTGAGGCTGATCACTCTTAGGGCTTAAAGGGTTAATTTGCAGTGAAAACACCACCAGCTTCGTTCAGTTCTGGCTGTTCTCCTGAGAGAGATGTTCTGACCCGTTAATGGGAAAAATGAAAATACAGACAAGCAAGTAAAATGGACAAGGATCAGGCAAGCGGTGTTGCCCAACTTAAGGTGTTCATTTTCAGTGAATTATTTAATTAACAACAAATTTAGTTTTAGTATTTCACAACATCCAATGACGCTTTTTAGCGTAAATTTCATGCCGTTGGCTGTGGAATGATGACAGAAACTGCAAGTCACATCCGTAGAGCGTCGTGTTGTGAGCAGTGACTTATAACCACACAAAAGAAAAAGAGAAGAACGTGATCAGGGTCTGTGGAAATGCTTATTTGATCGTTGAGGTTGCCTTCCTCGGGTTTCCCGTAACCTGCCTAGCGGGCGCCGGTTTATTTTAGGGAGCAGGGGAGAAAAGCAGAGGTGGAAATCGCGTGTTCCCCTCGAACGCTTTATAAAAAATTAACCGGATCCTGCTACGCAAGCAAGTTTCCCGATGATCTGCCTAGCGATGAAGGAGCTGATAATAATTGGTGCCCTCCGTATTAGTGACTTCGCGCTTTCGGCAAAAATCTGAAGAGATATCGAACTCTCTGGAAGAGCACACAAGAATTTGTTTTCTTGTTTTTGTTTGTTTGTTTGCAGCAAGGGAATGGTCGACATAGAATCATCGTCTTTTTTTAATTTCTTTTATTACTCTTATTTTAGTTGCTGGGCAAGACTAGGGCAGCATATACATACATTTCTCGAAAAATAATGTATAGTGTAATGCATTTAACCCACCCATTCACAACAAATTTATTGAAACTTGAGTCTGTATTGTTTTATCCTCCTTACAAGGGAGACTTCAATTATGGAGATATTTTGAGAAACTTATATATTGTCTAGTTACATTATGTTGATTACTTTTGATATATTAGACCATCAGTTGCAATCATTAGCGATATATTTGAGGTTTTTTTCAGATATTAAATATCAAGTTTTAAAATCATGGAGACATTGCACAAGTTGTTATTTTGTATTGGTATATTACCTTCACTTGATTACTTTTAATATGTTATACCAGTTCCAACCGTTAGAGATACATTTGAGGTTGATTTTTTATTTTATTTTATTTTATTTTTTAATTTTTTTTATTTTAGGTATCTCCCATTCGTTTTACTAATGTGTAGAGAGGAGAGGATAAAATTATCACGGTTGTCACACTGTATCATCATGAAGCGTAATAAGACGCATGACCACAATGTAACCTTTTTCCTTATCGCAAAGATGAGCAGGAGAATGAGGAAATTCAAATGAAATATAAAAAGTTCTAAAATTAGCGGCAGAGAGTAGGGGCGAGGTAAAGTCTAAGCAAGCGTTAATAGGGAGCTTAAGCAACGACAATGGCGACGGCAACGAGAACAGCAAAACAACAACTTTGCACGTGCATCACGCTTTTTTTGTACATTTCTTTCCCGTCACTATGACTACGACGTGAAAGTGCCTAATTTCACTTTTGTCGCGGGGAAAGAAAACACGAGACAACGACTTTCTTTTTCTTTCCTTAACTTCGATACAGTCTTTTAGAATTCATCTCCAGAAAAATTTGCCAGCATTTGATGAACTGAACGAGATGGAGTAAGCGCCATGAAGTTTGAAGCAGCGCCCTTTTTGAGTGACGTTTTCGTAGCCGTCTTTGTTGTTTAAGCTCCCTTCCGTTTCATTCTTTTCTTCAAACTACTTTTTCTTTCTTCCGCCCGTTTAGACGTTCCCTCTTCCCCGCTATTAAACTGCCTCTAGGTGTCTGAGGATGGAAAACTCCTAACTGGTTGGAGGCAAATGTGTTATAGTAATACGGTGTGCAATATGCACTTTACAAGTAAACTCGGGACTGCTAAGAAACAAATCCAGCCATCCTTGTACCCAGATCTAGTCCTCTGACCTCCCAGACGAACCTGAAGTTAGTAGTTGTGTTTACTCCTTCTACGTACGTGTGGTAATGAAGCGATATTATAGTGATATAATGGACAAGGTATACGTAACATATATTTTGTGGGTGTACTTCCTTTACACCACTGATTTTAAGTCAGTTTGTAATATAAAAAAACAATACAACAATGTACTTTTAAAGGAACTGTCTTGCTTGAGCTCTTTGTTTTAGAGCGCTTCGTATTTGTCAGACGGCCAGACCATTCCCGTCCCGTAAGAAGAATCTGACTTTTAACTATCCAGCCAGATCACTCAAAAACTAAATAATATGCAGGAAGGACATGGTTTTCCTCTTGGAAAAAGCCAATTTCATTTTGAAAATGTCTTGTTCGGCCAGCCAGTTCTGACTTTTGAAAAGCGCCTTTAGTTTATCGCCACTGTGTAGTTCTGTACCCACCATTGAATAAGCCTAAACCTCTGCTTTGGTTTTTATTTGATTTATGAGACGCCGTTTTCATTGATCATTTACAGACACTACCGGTAATTAATCTTAGACCGCGAACGGTCGTACTTCTTTCCTGGGAGCCAGGAGCGGCGGGCGAAAAAGAAAAATTATGATAATTAACCGTGAAAAGGAGGAGAGATAGGGCGCAGGTTTCAAGAATAGTAAAAACACGCGACTAAGAACCTGCATTTTCCTAAGTTAGCCTAAACAGTTTATTACATAAAGGGTAATTTGTACATTTTAGTTAAGAGTACTTAATGGTATCCAGCTTATTCCTTAAATGTTATCTGCGTACATTATATTGCAGTTGGAGGGATAAGACACGTGTCTCCAAAGCGGATCCCGAATTTTGACTTATTTGCCCAAGTGTACAGAATTTTTTATAGATTATAGAAATAAGAACCTGTTTCAAATTTAAGGCTAAAAAGGTTCCTTGTATAGAGGGGGCCTAACAGGAAAATTTTGGCCGAACAGGTTCTTAGAAGCGCGTTTTTACTTTGTTTATTACCTTGAGTCTACCGTGGAATAAGTTCCACAGGAACTTGCATTTTTTAAGATTTACGTCACTACGATCTACTACTTACGACTGATGCTTTTCTAAGCCAATATGGCTCCTCGAATACGTGTCCATCTGGTCCCAAGTAAAAACCTCAAATATTATCTCGATCCCTTAACAATCAATCACTTCACAAGGTGGCCACCTTGGTTAAAAAGGCAGAATTTGCATGCCTAGTGCCATTCCCTTCCAGAGCAGGGAAACGCCCTTGTCCATTGACATGGCCGTGACGCCAGCTGCAAACTATAGCAATAGCACATATTACAAATCGTCTATTTTAGGTAAAATATTTTCAAAATACCGAGCGAAATGAAAGGAACTTTCCTTCGAAACTTACGCAGGTTGTCAGTTTCGACATATTGGACGTATTAGGGGAGATACAAGTCTTGCCATGTAAAGTAGATTCCGGGTTATTCAAAGCCGTCAACTTTTTTTGTTAATCAAGGTTAATCAAGATACCATTACGTGTCGTTTTGTAAATAATCAAAGGAAATGTTTCATTAGATTCATGGACAGTATCAACAACTAGTTTCGTAACTAGTTGCTTTGATTTATGATAATTCCCTCAAGTAATCACGCAGTGCCTGTTTTTTCCAGAAGCAATGTTTTCCTTTTCATTTTTTTACACTATTTCTTTTCATTTCATTTCAACTGCTTTCCTACGTACTCCTTCGCTAAAACGAACGTTTGGGGTACAAATACTGCAGTATAGTTAACGTAAATAATGCTTCGTGTCCTAAATGTTTGAGGTAAAGCATCAGCAGACCTAACCAGTTTTACCTGGAACCTCAAAATGGCCATTACGTTATTTAAACCGCGGCCGTTTTAAAAAACGCCGCATGAAGCCGACTTGAAAACACTTGGTTTGAGGGAATTTTTTCTCTTAACCGCTTCCCTTTTCTTTTCATTTTTTTATATAAAGTTATGTCGATGATGGACAGCCTCGAATATTCGGCAGAAAGTCGTATTGACCAGTTGTTATCTTTTAATTGTTTGTGCGGTTGTTTGCATGTATTTATCTTAGATATATTGACTCGATTAGTGAAGCGTGGTGGCTCAGAGACTACAGATACTGTTTGACGTCATATGCTTAACTAAATGCAACGATTTAAATTCTCTGCATACGCTTCTAAAGACATAAAGTTCTCTCTCTGTTTTGATACGTCTGTTGGTAGAAAATGTCGCGAGGAAACATCAGGTTAGTAAGGCCGATTCACTGATAAACTGCTGCTAGAGAACATTAAGATTATGTGAGTTGAAAATATCTGTATCGAAACTGTAAAAATCATCCAGCAAATTTCCACAAATTTTACTATTTCTTCTACACATACCAAATGCACTCTTCGATCAATTGTTCATATGTTTTGACAATTTCTGACTAAGTTCGTTAACTGGCACCGAAAAACAAAGTACGGCTTTAACCAAGTTAAATGTAACACAGATAAGGTTTATTAGGATTTTTTATCGAGGACGGCATTTGTCGGAAAGAGAAATAATTTTGTTTTTCGTGGTAATTTTTTTTCCCGCAAACAGGAAGTTTTGCATTAACATTCAGGGAAGTATTCTTTATTCTTATAGTGCATTTGTGGTCAGTGGAATATAAAAAGAGATATCATATAAAAACTGCGTATCTTATGTGATATTTACAACAGAAGCGAAAACGTTAAATCATTTTATCGAATAAAGTGCCACCTTAAAAAAGAAAAATCGATAGGACGCAGTTACGCACTTTTCGTTTCGTGTCTTAGAGGGTAAGAAAAGTGAACAAAAAAAACGGATTGACTGGCCATGATATCGGAAAAACACGCAGGTTGCTATTGTCCTTTCACTTCTGTATGTTACGGCAGGAGTGGTTACGGTTGATACAACTCTTTTGCTTTAATTTGTTTTCATTAATTAGCTTGTTTCAATCTTAATCTTTCCCCGTTCCCCATGGTGGGACATTTGCACACGGAATTGAGCCGAGAGGTGTGTTTTTAGTAGCCTGCGAGCAAGCTCTCCTATTTGGGCGGGTGAAACGAGTCTCGCGAGAACGCGCGAGCCAGCGGCGAAGCCGCGAGGACCTTCGCTCGCGCGTTCTCGCGAGGCTCGTTTCGCTTGCCCAAATACTGGAGAGCTTGCTCGCAGGCTATGTTTTTAGAAGAAAACTGCTGACAACACCGGGGGGGGGGGGGGGGGGGGGGCATTTCCAGTCTCCGAAGGGGAAAAAGGTTCAATGTCCGGGAGGACACCCTTAGAATTGACTGAACCATTAGCCTGTTGCATGCTGTTATTTCGTCTAGAATAAAGTCAATTAAACTTTTTGACCCTTAATGATCTTCTTCTCGGCACTCGATCAAAAGACTGCCCAATTTAATTTTGCGCCCTCGAGCCGCTTGGTATATAACTGGATGCAACTAATTTTTTTTTTTTTTTTTTGCAATTAATGGTAGGGCACCTCGCCTTTAAAGAGAAAAAAAAATTACCGTTAGACTTACTTTTAGCTGAAGTTCTGCAGGATCAGGTCATCATGCATGACGATGCGATGACTTCGCAGACTGATAAATCGTTAGGCAGATAGAACTCCGAAAAGCGAGTCCATCAGTGTTATCTGTATACATTATATTGCAGTTGGAGGGATAAGACACGTGTCTCCAAAGAGGATGCTGAATTTTGACTTATTTGCCCAAGAGTACAGAATTTTTCTCTAGATTATAGACTAGGACCTGTTTCAAATTTAAGGCTAAAAGGGTTCTTGCATAGAGGGGGCCTAACTGGAAAATTTTAGCCGAACAGGTTCTTAGAAGCGCGTTTTTACTTTGTTTATTACCTTGAGTCTACCGTGGAATAAGTTCCACAGGAACTTGCATTTCTTAAGATGTGCGTCACTACGATCCACTACTTACGACTGATGCTTTTCTAAGCCAATATGGCTCCTCGAATACGTGTCCAGCTGGTCCCAAGTAAAAACCTCAAATATTACCTCGATCCCTTAATAATCAATCACTTCACAAGGTGGCCACCTTGGTTAAAAAGGCAGAATTTGCATGCCTAGTCCCATTCCCTTCCAGAGCAGGGAAACGCCCTTGTCCATTGACATGGCCGTGACGCCAGCTACAAACTATAGCAATAGCACATATTACAAATCGTCTATTTTAGGTAAAATATTTTCAAAACACCGAGCGAATCGAAAGGAACTTTCCTTCGAAACTTACGCAGGTTGGCAGTTTCGACATATTGGACACATTAGGGGTGATACAAGTCTTGCCATATAAAGTAGATTCCGGGTTATTCAAAGCCGTCAACTTTTTTTGTTAATCAAGGTTAATCAAGATACCATTACGTGTTGTTTTGTAGATAATCAAAGGAAATGTTCCAGTCTAGATTTGTGAACAGTATCAACAACTAGTTTCGTAACTAGTTACTTTGATTTATGATAATTCCCTCAAGTAATCAGTGCCTGTTTTTTTCCAGAAGCAATGTTTTCCTCTTCATTTTTTTTTACACTGTTTTCATTTCATTTCATTTCAACTGCTTTCTTACGTACTCCTTCGCTAAAACTAACGTTTGGGGTACAAATACTGCAGTATAGTTAACGTAAATAATGCTTCGTGTCATAAATTTTTGAAGTAAAGCATCAGCAGACCTAACCAGTTTTACATGGAACCTCAAAATGGCCATTACGCGTCAAACCGCGGCCGTTTTCAAAAACGCCGCTTAAAGCCGACTTGAAAACACTTGGCGTGAGGGAATTTTTTTCTCTTAACCGCTCCCTTTTTCTTTTCATTTTTTTTAAATAAAGTTATTTCGATGATGGACAGCCTCGAATAGTCGGCAGAAAGTCGTATTGACCAGTTGTTATCTTTTAATTGTTTGTGCGGTTGTTTGCATGTATTTATCTTAGATATTAACTCGATTAGTGAAGCGTGGTGGCTCAGAGACTACAGACACTATTTGACGTCATATGCTTAACTAAATGCAACGATTTAAATTCTCTGCATACGCTTCTAAAGACATAAAGTTCTCTCTCTGTTTTGATACGTCTGTTGATAGAAAATGTCGCGAGGAAACATCAGGTTAGTAAGGCCGATTCACTGATAAACTGCTGCTAGAGGACATTAAGATAATGTGAGTTGAAAATATCTGTATCGAAACTGTAAAAATCATCCAGCAAATTTCCACAAATTTTACTATTTCTTCTACACATACCAAATGCACTCTTCGATCAATTGTTCAAATGTTTTGACAATTTCTGACAAAGTCGTTGACTGGCACCAAAAAACAAAGTACCACTTTAACCAAGTTCTACGTAACACAGATAAGGCTTATTAGGATTTTTTATCGAGGACGGCATTTGCCGGAAAGAGAAATAATTTTTTTTCTTGGTATCTTTTCCGCAAACAAGAAGTTTGCATTAACATTCAGGGAAGTATTCTTTATTCTTATAGTGCATTTGTGGTCAGTGGAATATAAAAAGAGATATCATATTAAACTGCGTATCTTATGTGATATTTACAACAGAAACGAAAACGTTAAAGCACTCGAATAAAGTACCACCTTAAAAAAGAAAAATCGATAGGACGCAGTTACGCACTTTTCTTTTCGTGTCTTAGAGAGTAAGAAAAGTGAACAAAAAAAACGGATTGACTGGCCATGATATCGGAAAAACACGCAGGTTGCTATTGTCCTTTCACTTCTGTATGTTACGGCAGGAGTGGTTACGGTTGATACAACTCTTTTGCTTTAATTTGTTTTCATCAATAGGCTTGTTTCAAGAAGAGTTAATCTTTTTCTGTTCCCCATGGTGGGACATTTGCACACGGAATTGAGCCGAGTGGTGTGTTTTTAGTAGCGAGCAAGCTCTCTTATTTGGGCAAGTGAAACGAGTCTCGCGAGAGCGCGCGAGCGAGCGGCGAAGCCGCGAGGGCCTTCGCTCGCGCGTTCTCGCGAGGCTCGCGTCGCTTGCCCAAATAGGAGAGCTTGCTCGCAGGCTATGTTTTTAGAAGAAAACTGCTGCCAACACCGGGGGGACATTTCCAGTCTCCGAGGGCAAAAATGTTCAATGTCCGGGGGGAAACCCTTTGAATTGACTGAACCATTATTCTGTTGCATACTGTTATTTCGTCTAGAATAAAGTCAATTAAACTTTTTGACCCTTAATGGTCTTCTTCTCGGCACTCGATCAAAAGACTGCCCAATTTAATTTTGCGTCCTAGAGCCGATTGGTATATCACTGGATGCAACTAATTTTGTTTTTTTGCAGTTAATGGTAGGAAAAAACGAGGACGAGGAAAAGAAATTACCGTTAGACTTACTTTCAGATCAGGTCATCATGCTTGATGATCCAATTACTTCGCAGACTGCTAAATCGATCGGCAGATGTATATAGAACTCCGAAAAGCGAGTCGTTTTGTATTTTATACAAAATTCTGGGAAACTTCTCACCTACACCTCCCTAACCTTACGTTTTTCCTGAAGTGAAAAGTTAGTATTAACGTTGGTTTGGGTGGGGGTAGGGATAAGGGGGAAGGGGGCATTGGTTGTCAATTCCCAGAATCTTACATTGATTCCTACATATCGGATTTATCGCCGGTTTTTTTAAGGGAGGAACCTGTTCTGTTTGATTGTTTGTTTAAAAACACAGGCTTTTATGACTTGACAAATAATTTACTGAAACAATCTTGTATTTGTACTCTCTCTTTCCAACAAATAAATTACAACAATGAAAATATTGAAAATCAAACTAGAGTACTGGCTGCCTGGAATAACTATAGGGGATAGCGGAGCCAGGCAGCCAGTTGTCATCAGCATGGAAAAATTGCAAACTCATATTTTCTTTGTTCAATAATTTCTTAGTAAACAGGTTGTGACAAGCTTCGGATGTCTTATCATTGTATTACTCGCATTAACACCAGTCTCTATGGGCATGTCAAATAGCAGCGTACCAGGTTAGTGGTATAAACATTAGTTTGTTGTTGCTGTTTTGCTTTTTGTTTGTTTGTTTGTTTTTGTTGAGTTGATTTAACTCTCTCCATGATTTTCCGGAATTTCATGTTCTATTCTGCTTCCAACTAAGCCAAATTTTGTTGCAATTAACCTGCGTAAGTATCCCGACGAGAAAAATGATCAAGCAACAAGACTTGAAAGTCACAAATATATGATTATGTAATGAACGACGGACGATGACGCTTGCCCGTGAACAGGTATTTCAGTTGCAAGGTAGCGCGTAAGTCTTACTAAGTCTTGCGTTTTTGAAAAACAAGACAGTGGGATTCGTGAATGTTGCCATTTGTGATCGTTCAAAGCCGTGATGTTAAGCTATCGTCAATTTTAATGCGGTTTTTCGGTTTACAGCAGGCTGTAATGTCCTCTCGTAGTTTACTACGTAATAACAAACCTGAATTTTTCCTCTTCAGGTGCTGTACACTCGTTCGTCTCAATCACATTATCATTATCACCGAGCTTCTCCCAGAGGATAGCCTTGTCATCGTCATTAGGTACAATCCCTTCTCCCTCGACCAATACGACACCGTCATTAAGTACAAATAGCCCTTTCTCAACCAATACGACACCGTCAATCAGTACAAGCCCTTCTATATCGACCAGGGCGTTACCATCAGTGAGAACAAGTCCTTCTATCTCGACCAATGGGTCACCATCAGTGATTATAAGTCCTTCTATCTCGACCAACGCGTCAACATCAGTGATTATAAGTCCTTCTATCTCGACCAACGCGTCAACATCAGTGAGTACAAGCCTTTCTCTCTCGGGTAGCGTATCACTCTCAGTGAGTTCTATTCCTTCTATTTCGACCAGCGGGTCACCGTCAGTGAGCACAAGCCCTTCCATCTCGACCAGCGTGTCACCATTAGCCATTATGAGTCCTTCTATCTCGACCAGCGCGTCACCATCAGTGAGTACACGGCCTTTTATCCTAACCAGCGCGTCACCATCAGCCATTATAAGTCCTTCTACCTCGAACAGCACGTCACCATCAGTCAGTGCAAACCCTTCTTTGTCCATCAGCGCGTCACCATCAGTGAGTACAAGTCTTTCTTTCTCGACCAGTGCATCACCATCAGTGAGTACAAGCCGTTCTATCTCCACCAACGCGTCACCATTGGTGAGTGCAAGCCCTTCCTTGTCCACCAGTGTGTCAACGTCAGTGAATGGAAGCCTTTCAGTCCCCAACAGCGTGTCACCGTCATTTAGTATAAGCCCTTCCTTCTCCACCAGCGTGTCACCGTCAGTGAGTAAAAGCCCCTCTATCTCCACCAGCGTGTCACCATCAGTGAGTACAAGCCGTTCTATCTCGACCAACGTGTCACCGTCAGTGATCATGAGTGGAAGCCCCTCTATCTTCACCAGCGTGTCACAGATAGTGATTGCAAGCCCTTCAGCCTCAGCTGGTGTGCCACCATCGTCAGTTAGTAACATTAAGAGCGTGACGTCTTCAACTGCACTTGTGTCATTATCAAGTAGAATTGCAACACCTACGGCACCATTTATACGTAAGTACAAATAATAACTATTTTAATTTCTCGTTTGTTTCGGTTTTACAGATGATTTAACTCTCATCATTCTCCTCTGGAGGAACTTTACATCCTTTTTTTATGCCTTTTGTCTTTTCTCGTTTAGTTACGTACGACTCTACTATTTTCTAGGTGAACGTTATCAGTTGTAACACAGGGAGTCGGAAAACATTTACGTTGTTAAATGTGTTCCCCTGAAAATATTTTACGAATTACTTTTGCAAGTAATCAGACTTTCTGGTCACTTCAAATATGAATAAGGTTTTCACTTCTTGCGCTGCCGCTCACTTCGATTTTTTGGAGGAAAGCCCGATGATTCGAAGTGACGCCAGCCCGATAAGGCCCGAGAACGCGCTTCACATATGTCAATCACACGCTGCTCGTGTAGTGATTGACACATGTTGGGCGAAAGTTATTTATCCTTGTTTCATACATTCCTTTTTCTCACATCGTAGGCTTTGTTACCATGGTAACATTGTCGAGTTCGGTGTCGAAGAGGACGGTGTTTGTGCGAAACGAGGATAAAAGAAATAATTGTTCACTTGAGACATCTGTCGTCTCTAAAAGCGGTAATTACCTGTGTTAAACTGTTTTGATTTAAGTCTTTGGAAATCTTAGTCTTTAATTTAGTAACTTAAAGCTTCTAACTGTACTTTTTTCCGCAGGGAACTTTTTTTTTTAAACATTCCATGCACAGCAAATCAAAATTTTATCTTATTTTCACAGCATTGACAGCTTTTTCTCTTCTCTTTCATAAATCAAAATTTGACGACGTTTGTGTCGGTTTTACAGATGATTTATTCTCACCATTCTCTTCTGGAAGAACTTTACATTCTTTTTCAGTAGACTGCAGCTGTCAGTTGTCTTGTGGATAAAAGCTCCATATCCTCAGAGAAGTATAACGTGTCTGATGGTGCTTAAAGGATCGGCCCTTTATTTATTAGTTATACGTCCAAGTTATTTATTTATAAATTTACTTGTTTTTATTTCTTTATTTATAATTCAGTTTCATTTCAAACCGCAAACTGAACTAATTGTTTAGGCGTATCAGAAAGGTAACGATTGAAACTGCTGGTTACGTCGTCTAATTTGTCTTTTTTCCTGTCTACAGAATGTCATATGGAGAAATGTGCTGTTTTAATGCTTTGTGGATAAAAGCTCACGCATTCCGTGTCAGAGATCGAACTATATATCGTGTTTTAGGAAAGTAGGCCCTTTATTAATGTCCATAAGTACCAACTTATTTAATTATTTATTTATTAATCTATATCTATTTATAAAATATAAGTTCTTTTCCCTTAACAATATAATTCAGTTTCTTTAATAATCAAACGGTATACGTGAATAACGGTATATTTATTGAATTGAGATTCTATACTCTTTTAATTTAAGATATTTTTGAGATTTTTATATATTTTTATAAATTTGCCTTTATATAAATGTACATTTTTTATTTTTTATTGCTACATTTTTATATTTCCGTTTTTTAGGAGTTCCTTAATATAGAGTTAACATCTGGGTTTCCTTTTTCTCAATAACAGTGCTTATTATAATAGTGTTTGTCATTTTGAAATGAAGTATTATATGTAAAATTATATCTTGTGCTCATCAAACATGAAGTGGACAATATCAGATGTGACTATATAGCGATACCACAGAAAAATAAAAACTTTGATTAAAAGAAAGTCAGTCGTCCTATTTGATTTCAGTTTTCCTGGTGTATCTAAAGGTAAATTCAACTTGGCAAGGAATTAAGTACCACCCCTAACTTTTAAGTTTCTGTATACTTTCGACTGTTTAGTTTGACAATTGTAAGTATGCCTGAACGAGTCGCATACTTTCGGAAACTGAAATTCGACGCGACGGAAGGGAGGGCTGAAATTCAGGCTATCCAAAACAGTGGCGTATCCAGGGGAGGGGCCAGGAGGACCCGCCCCGCTCCCCCTTAGTTTTGGACTAAACTGAGGCCCGAAGTGCCGAAAAAATGTCTTTTAAGACCGCCCCCCGCCCCTCTATCTCAGCGTCTGGATGACCGCCGCCACCCCGTACCTGAAGTCTGGATCCGCCATTGCAAAAATACCCAAAATTTCTCTTAGTATATCCAAAATTAAAAGCAGAAAGTATACCGCGTATACTCAAAATCATTAGGCTGTGTTTATGAAATGTCTTGATCGTTTCCCATTCATTTCTTCCTCGGCCTGTTAAAATACTCTGTGAATGTACTTAGTGTGGAAAGAAATAGATGGCTCTTTTCGATCTTCTTTTCTTCATGGATCCCGTCTTAAACAACTAAACTTTTATTATTTGGGTTCAATGTTTATATAAGAATAAAAGGCACTATTGATGAAAACAAGACCTTTTTGTTTTCACTGAGAAGAAATGATGTTGTAGCCTTGTATTGGTAACAGAAAAGTTGATCGAAATGGATAACACTATTAGCATAAATAAAAATATTGAACGATTCAATGTGTGAACGAAAGGTCGGTTGAAATTTTTTAGCTGGTCAACGTAGCGTGTAGCGCCACGAAAAGCTATCCGCAAGAGATCCTATTATGATCTCTTGCTATATCCGGTACAGTATGGGCATGAAAAGTAACGGCCGGCCAGGGGCGGCTCTGGCGTCCCTCCCTAGTCTCACTCTCCCTTTTCGCCCTCTCTACAGATCGTTCATTTGATTGCTCGCGCGCGCGCTCTTAACCTTAGTAAAAATCCGGGCTCGGTTTAGCCGAACTCAAATTCAAAAGGAAAAAAATATTCATTTCAGTACAGTCAAACTGCTTACAAAATTCGTTATAATAACTTATGCATTTGGTTCGGTACATGAAAAGTTCGGCGTCTTGCGGAAAGAACGGCTAAGCCGTTCCAAATTGACTGTAGGCGTTCCTAATTGATTCAGACGCGAAAACCTTTCATGTACTTAATTCAATGCATTAGGTTCGGAACATGACACGGAATAGCCTGAGTAGCAAGCGTTTCCGTTTGGTTTCGGAGCAAAGAAAGACCGAGGAACGAGATTCTCGGTTTTGGCCGCGCGAGAAATGAAACGAGAGCCATAAAATGCGCCATTCTTCGCGCGCTCTTTGACTCTGGTTCCCCGTTCTTTGCTCCTAAACCGCACTGAAACGCTTGCTACGCAGGCTAGACACGGAATGCCCTTAATATTTCTTTTTCTTTTTCTTTTCTTTTTTGTTTTTGCGAGAGAAAAATATTCATGGCACAAGGAGGGATGGGTTGGGGAATTTATTTCTCCGCTAGATTGTGTAATTTTTCTTCAACTATTTACAAACGTTGTTGCACCATGGTTTTGTTTTGTTTTGTTCCACGTGTTTCGCGACATGGTAGACCATGCTAAATTTAGCCGCTGATTTGTTGCAGTATTTGGTTGAATTGTGATACTTCACTGTCAATTGAATAATACTGTGAGGTGTTAAAAGATCTGAGTTTTTTATTGCATGTTAATGTGAGAAAGGGAATTTATGAGTTTTACCTTTGAATCTCCTCAAACTAATGACGTCACAAACGCTATCCCCGCTGGCTTTAAGGGGTGAGTTAGGTCAAATGTAATAGTCTCGTGCGTATACTCCTATTTACGCATAATTTATGAAAAGACAAGGAGCGATTCACTGTAACATGCAAACCACAAAAAAGGCCTGCACTTAATAATTATGTAAATACTGGAGCTTAACGTCCATCTACACACATACCAGAGACATACCGCCGTGCGTAGATATACAGCTAAATTATGGGAAAACAATATATTTTTTGTTTCCTTAAAAAAGCATTTTTATCATTTAATCGGAATGGCTGATACATTTTTCGCACTAACGTGTGTTTGTGTTAGTATTTTCTTTATCATTTTGTTATTTCATTATTATGATGGCCCGACTGGCCTTTTTTCCCGAAACACTGTAACTAACCATGCATTTGAATTATGATTTACTGAAAATGTCCTGCGGAAAACGCTGGAAATAGCATTTCCAAGACCCGAAGTCTAAACATTTTCTGGGGGAACATACCGTAAAATTCCGAAAATAAGCCTCGGGGCTTATATTTTTCAAAGGCCCTTTTCGAGGGGCTTATATACTGAGCGAAATTTGCTTTTCAAAATCGATCGGGCTTGCTTACAGTTGGAAGGAAATTTACCGTTTTTGCTTTGTTGTACTTTGTATTTGAGGGCAATTTCTACTAGTACAAAGCCCCTGGGGGGCTTATAATCGGAGGGGCGATTTCACTCAAGTTTTTTTGTGTTACGAGTTTGCGGGGGCTTATACTGTTTGGAGAGGCTTATACGCGGAGGGGCTTGGTTTCGGAAATTTACGGTACCCCAGAGCCCCTCAGTTTGGGCTGTTTGGCGCTTTAGCTTTTCTCCCCTGCGTGCGTACACCTTCAAAGATACACCTTGAATGGAATCTATTATACGTGAAGTCAATCGTCGAGGGACAGGTCATTGCACGCGGTGAAAACCTCAGTCTTTCAAAAAAGTTGTTAAAACAGGTGAGAGGTTTTGGATGTCAGCTGAGGTTCTGGTTGAAAGTCGGCAGAAATATCATTCGCCGAGGATTTTGATGTCAACCACTTTGAAGCTTTTCGGTTCGGGGAAAGGCGACTGAGGAAATTGATTTGAACTCAGTGAATGGGCTCCGGGTTTTCCACAGTTTTTCTTTTTTATCATGATTCTTTATTGCGCCTTCGTAGAAAAGACTCCATCACTTCAAGTTCATTTTACGATAAACATCGGCGTTTGTGGCAAAAGAAGAGCCGCAGTTGGCTCAGCCAGCGGCAATTCGTGATGTAGCGAATGACAATGAGCAGTTCTGTGCTGTGATTGGCTGATAGTCGACAAGCGGGATTCTTGAAATGCAGAAAGAACTAAAAACGTTCGTCTTCGCGAGCCTTGCACATCACAGGCTCTACAACAGAGGAGCAGAAACGTTTAACTTTTATTCAAGAGGATAAATTTTATATCGGCGCTGGTAGCCACATTTCATCATCTTTATTTCATATCAGTTGTAGGATAGTAATTTAAGTTCTCTTTTGAATTTTTGAGTCGTTGGTTTTAACCGTACGCATTTTGCTTGTGGAATGTCGTTAGCTATTGGCGAAAATTTTCGTATCACCAACAACTTTCCAGAAAACGAAGAAAGAAACGTGTTAAAAAAAGCTAAAATGGAAGATGGAAGAGCCAGAACGACGCAGCAAGGACAGAACAGAACTGTGCTTGGAACGATAACCAACAACGCCGCAGTTAGAATTCAGCCGCCTCGTGCTGCTAAACAGGTCAGTGAAATGAACTACATTTAAACCCGCTCAAAGAGTTTTCTAAAAAAATGATATCCTATGCTATTTGCTTGTTCTTTCTTGACGAGTTTTGTCGCTAATTTCAGGCTGGCCTGGCAAATTCTTCGTACGGCTTTGGTGCTACAAAGAACGACGAAAATGCATTCAGTCGTGCACAACAAAAGACTGCCTTCTCTATACCAACAACAGCACAGCAAAGTTTCTCTATTCATGTTGACCCAGAACCTGTGCTTGCAAGCGCTCAAAGCACAGCGTTTTCCAGTTCTGCAGTTCCAGAACTCAACCCGGCATTGACTTCCCTTTCACGACCTGCTTTGACAAATGTGTTCGTCGCAAACAGAACGGCAGCGGAAGGTAAGTGTGGGAATCACAATGTGGAACAGTAAGCTTACATGTATTCTGAATGTTGGAGACTGAATGGACCTGCCCGTTCTTTAGTTTTATTTTCAACTGTAAAACAGTAGTGAACCTCTTTTAAGAGCCCCAATTTACCCAATTCTGGTCAAGTTCCTCATTTATTCGCTTGTTTTCACTTTTCTCTTTCGCAGTGGACTCTCCCATGGTTATAGATTCGAGCGATGACGAGGACTTTGAATGCACGAGTGAAACAACGCCAGAAATACGCGACATCGACACTGATAGTGGTATCTTCTACGTCTCAGAATATGCTTCAGAGATATTTCAATATCTAAAGCAGGCAGAGGTATTGCTGTTTTAAAATTTATAATTGGTTCGAATAAAGTTATAAGAAAGTCGAATGGAGCTTTCAAAACTAATTCAATTTTTTAGACATGCAAAATCTGCAATGAAGACTGTCTAGCTGAAAGCACTTTCAAAATCCTTCAGTGACTCCCTAATCCATTTAAGACTAGCAACAAAATATAAAGTTTTTGCATGGATTAGAACCTCCATGAAATTTTGTTTGCTGTTTATGTTCACTGGTACTGCAGCCAATTCCTGCAGCCAACAAGAACAAACTTGTCATTGAGGTTCTCTGGCACTGTCACAAAATTGATCACAACAGCCCTCTGCCATCATGCCTGCTAAACGCAAAGGACCCTCAAAGGAGTGTGAGTTTAACTATCAAATTTGAAGTCAGTCCCAAAATGTCTTTCTATTTTTACCATTTGCTTAACAGAAGATATAAGCATTCATATTCAGAAGTGTTAAATGGTCATCTTCAACAGATGACCTGTTTTAAAAGTTGTACCCTGCAAGACTTCCATACAACCCCATGCATTTGGGCCCGGTCCTCACAAATCGGGACAGTTTTGAAACCACATATCTTTTTGCCAGGATTGGTGCAAATGGAGCCTTGCAGTGGGGCTAAGGTAACAGGGGCCCCTTGGACAAAGTTGACCAATAAATTGGACCACAAGAAAATAACAATACATTTCAAGAAAGTTGGTTGTTGGCCAATCAACAACTCGTAAAAAAAACTGACTATTTTACTTGAAACATAAAATTTAAATATTGGTGGCAAACGTTTTTGAAAAAAACGTTTGCATTTGCGTCTTGTGAATGATTCAAATGCATTGACTGATAGCCATATTATTTTGTATTCTTTCTTTGCAGATTAAACACAGACCTAAGCCTCACTACATGAAGAAGCAAGTTGACATCAACCACAGCATGCGCAGTATCCTTGTTGACTGGCTGGTAGAAGTGGCAGAAGAATACAAACTCCTACCCCAGACCCTTTATCTAACAGTTAACTATATAGACCGATTTCTGTCGGTCATGTCAGTCAGGAGGGAAAAGCTTCAGCTTGTGGGCACGGCTTGCATGTTAATAGCGTCGAAGTTTGAGGAGATTTATCCACCAGAAGTATCAGAGTTTGTGTACATCACAGATGACACCTATCCTGCCAAGCAGGTATGTACCCATTAATTATTGCTAAGCACGCTCTTATGGTCTCGCATCAAGGGTTACAACTACCACTGTACCTAGAAGTTAAGTCTGATTTACTTGTAATGAGCAAAATCTCTCAGGTTAAGAGTTTGAAAAGTTGAGGGGGCGGGGAGCAAAGTTACATGAGAATACTGTCAGTTGCATCTAAGTGTGAACACGAGAAAAAGACAGGTTCTAATAAATGCCAGACATGATGTGTTTTGCCGCCGAATATTTGAAGTTTGACAGCTGTTAAAGCAAACTGTCGCGCCAAATGTAAGTTGTTTGTATGTTTGTATGTTTTTGATCAGCGCATTTCGCTCATATTTTATTTTTCTTAACTTTCAGGCATATATCTCGCTCAGAAACATGCACACTTGCCTCCAAAAATCATTCTTAACGTCCAAAAATTCTTGCAAAGAATATTTTGTTGAGCAAAAACAAGTCAAGTTGACAACAGCCACCAACTCCAAACTTTGAATGTTTGGCAGCAAAACATTGATATTTACACCCAATCACAACACGCTTAGGTGCAACTGACAGTAAAAGGCCCTGTAAGTTGGAGTAGACTACTGGCATCTGGATTTTTTGAAATGCTGGATTCCCCTTTCAATTTGCTTGGTAGAAATTGTGTCTGGGTCAAATGCTAATTATTCAGGCCTTATTTTACTCACACACCTTCAATTTATTGCGGACAAAGTAATGGAACCCATGTACTGAAAAATTATTTTACCGTTTATGGCGTAGAAGGGTTTTGGTTCATCATACACTGTATTTTAATATGTTCCAGTGATCAATTGATATTTTACTTTTTTCTTTCCAGGTTCTGAAAATGGAAAGCCTTGTTCTCAAGACATTAAATTTTGATGTTTCTGTACCAACCATTCTAAATTTCCTAGAAAGATTTTTAAAGGCAGTAGAATGCAACGATTCAGACAGACCAAAGGTTGAAGCATTAGCAAAGGTCAGTTACAGTACATCAATAATATTGTTATATGTTATTTAAACCAACGATGCAATGACAGGGGATAAATAAATGATTGTACAACAAGACTGTGTGACCTATAAACTATTTTAATGGGAGGTGGAGAAAAGATGCTTCCAAGGAAAGTTTGATTAGATGTTCATATTGCCATACTTTGGGCCTCTTTGAAATTAAAATGAGCAATGAGAATCTCCTTAGAGTGGCTTGGTCCTGCTGCAAGGTACAACAGTTGAACCTCTCTACAACGGTAGCCTTTAGGAGTGGACAGAAGAAAGTGGCCATTGAAAAAGGTGTCTGTTGGTAGAGGTTCCACTGTATAGCTGGTACATGAAAACTGTCAAGTGTCTTGATATGTTATGAGTACATGTACATGTAGGTCTAAAAAAGAACTTGCTATAAGCTGGTGAATATGCTCCCTGTTTAAAGGGAAGGAGGAGGGGACTAAAATGTGAACATTAATAGGCTAATGATTTTTTTAGAGTGATCAGTAACTTATTTTATTTCCATTTCGGTCAATGAAAGCTACAGCAGTTTGAAACAAAATAAATTGATGGAGAAGGACTAAAGAAACCTTGTTTACAAGCTTTCTATGACCTTAGTGACAAGTTGGTATCAGACATTAGCAAATTAATATGCATCACATCTATTAAAGTTTCAAAATCAGCACATAAAATGAATGGTAACCTTGAGATAATTTGTTATTATTACAATAAAAATTGTTGTTTGCTTACACTTTAAAGATTTAATTTTTGCCAGCTTTCACGTCTTAATTTGTCTTTTGAATCTTTTGTTGGATTTCATAGTGTGTAGGTAAGCAGAATTCAATTACTGAGTTTTTCTCATTTCAGTATCTCTGCGAGCTTACTCTGGTTGATGGTGAAGCTTTCTTAAAGTATTTTCCATCAACAATTGCTGCAACCTCTGTTGTCTTAGCTCTTCACACTCTTGGACTTCCATCATGGGTAGGGTGTAACTTACTTTATTATATAGATACTGATGAAATACCAGGATTTTTCCGTTTACTAAAAAATCATATCTTCATTGTGCGCAGTGAAGATACTATTTTTATCTTTCACGTGTGAGGATATTGGTGTCACCATGGTTACTAACATGATTTGCCAATTACAAGAGAGCTTCC
>OZ037784.1:26039819-26104819 GCA_964035525.1 Porites cylindrica
ATGAGTCCGTAAGAGAGGACAATGAGCTTACCGTACCCGACCGCGTTTTTTTTTTGTACGCTTGTTTTATACCATGAACCAATTGCTTGTTGCGTTGAGTCAATATATTAATCCTGTCACGAAGCAAATATCATTAAAGCGCCCGTATCAGGCGAAAAATCCTATTTTTTGCCTAGAAACTGTTTCTGATATTGTGTTTAAATACCTGGTAAAATGTACAAACAACTACATATACATATAAAACACTTTGAAAGTACTAAACAACTCACCACCCATGGCCAGAATTGGTTTAATCTATAAGTTTTGAGAATTAAGTCAGAGGAACAACATCATCATTGTTTTTTGCCCACTAACCATGGCGTGTAATGATTGTCATGCAATTAGTAAAATCAACAATGAAAAAACCAACACCTGTCTGGTTTGAAAAGAACAAAATTAAAAGAACTTGAGATTTTTTCCCAGATAATATTTTCCTTTTTCTAAATATATATGCAAATTTACTATTCGATAAAGAGCGAAAACTTCAGTTCAAGTCAGAAAACGAATTTATATTTATTTGACAAATTTTAAAAAGATAACGAACCCGAAGTTTTCCGTGATTCTATTTAATTTGCCAAGGTGACCATTATCATGTTTGTTCAGAGATAGACAATAAAACAAATAGAGGCCGTTTGTCGGGCCTTCTGTATTTGTATGTGTTTCGAAACGGGATGTTATTTTCTCTGGCTATATATTACTTTTTCAAGCTTAACTCGGTTTTCTTTTGAGCTTCAATTCCGAAGTTAAATGCAACGGATACCGAAAAACTAGAAGAAATTTCTGCTTGACACCTTAACATCTAAAAAGTCCGTCGAAATGAACTACTCAAATATTTCGCGAGACCATCACTACAACGAAATCTTGCTAGTGCCTTATTCGTTCAAAGTGGCGCTTTCATTTGTATCCTCTGTCGCCATGTTGGTATCTGCGATTGGCAATATCCTTGTGATTACTTCTTTCGTCAAAACGCTGAGCCTTCGCAACAGTACTAACAGTTATATCACTAGCATGGCAGTATCGGATCTCCTCTTTGTTGCCGTTGATCTAGCACTGTACGCAAGCAGCAGGCTATTTGTTCCTGGAGGTTCAGTGTCCTCCTTTCAGTGTAAATTTGGGAGGTACGTTGCAAATGTCTCTTATTCAGTTTCCATTGAAAGCCTTGTGTTAATTACCGTGGACAGATACATAGCTATCGTGTATCCTATGAAGGTGATTCTGATTACTGGAAAGATGCGAACGGCTTTCATTCTTGCGTCTTGGATAATACCAATGGTAATGCTCGCCCCGTTTTTACATTATTACAAGAGAACACAAGAACTGGATGGACCATTTATTTGCACAATGGGAAGTAAACTCTTAAACGCTGTTTATACATTTATGGGAATTGTTCTGCTTTTCATAATCCCCCTTATTGTCATCGTTATCCTTAATTCTCGCATCATGAAAGCGCTGAGAACAACAGCACAAGGCGTGCCGAACCCTAATCTCAACAATTCTGCAAGAAGGCATCAACAGAATCAAAAAATAATCAAAACTTTGATCGCGATCAGTGTCATTTTTTTCGCCTGTTGGACACTTTATTACCTCTCGATCATCTTTTTGGTGTTTTTAAAACACGTTTTGAGAAGAGATTCACAAGAAATGCTTGTAATCACATGTCTTTACCTCCCTGCACTTTTAAGCACTGTTGCCAATCCAGCCATCCTTTTTATTTTTAGCAAAAACTACCGTCAAGCGCTTAAGAATTGCTTTCGTCCGGTCGTCGTCAAGTGCCGTTCATGTCTGGCGCGTCAGGAAGTGACAGGTTTACAAAGCACAGAACTGAACTAAATTAAAGTGAACGATATGAAGGTCTGAAGGGTCATATGTATATTTACTTCATCAAAGATATAATGGAAACTGTTACACAATAGATGATTTTACAATTGGACATCGTTGTGTTGTACTAAAGCAAAAATTAGAAAGAACCCGTGGTTATATAGCCGTATGTAATTATTAGAGCACAGTCATGAACCAGATGATAAGCAGATTAGCTCAGTCGTAAGTTTCGGGGCTCAATTTGCCGTTCTGCTATTGGTCAAGAATCTTTTTCAGATCTGCGCGCGCCCTTATCACTGTCGTCACACCGGGGCGACTTTCGCCCCGGAGCGAGTTCACTCTGGTTCCCTCTCATGGCTCTATATTCATGATACCACCACAAAATGTCATGCCGGCGCGAGTTACCCGCGCGTGAGGTTACCCCAGTTCTTGTACCGGGGCGAGAATTTCACTCTGGTACAAAATCTCCCAACGGTATCATGTTAACGCTAAACGACCACCCGTTTCGGTGTGAAATCGGTCTGCCAGTAGACTGGAAAAGGTAGCGCATGTGTAGCGTTTGTGATTTTGAATCAAACGTGTATTTATCAACATGAAGGGTACCTTCAAATAACGAGAAATGAAGTGGCCCAGTCATCATGTAAACGCGATACGAAATGAAACTCTCGCCGGTGCGAGTTTTCTGATGTAAGCACCCCCATATTTAAGCAACAGACCACACTATCTATGGTGTTACCGGTGTAATAACCCACGCTCTACCTATAGAGTGTCTATTGCTTTTATAAATAATTTTAATTAAAACTATGAGTTTACCAGCACAATAAACCATAGGTTTTAAACCAATCAGAACGCGTGTACTATCTTAGCCATTTTATAAACTACCTTATACATTGGATTTTTTTCTGTAAAGTCGGCGTCGCTTCCAAGATATAAGTGCCACCCAAGGTCCAGTTGTTCAAAACTTGGATAGTGTTTTCCATTGAATAAATTACTATCCACTGAGTATATATTTATGTGTTTGTTAGGGGAAACCGCGAAAGAGCACTCGGTTATTCACTGTTATCTACGTTTTTAGGGCTAGACCACGCTCTAGAGGGAAGTCATTTACCGCAAGGTTTAATTTTTGCACCCTAAAGCGTCACAATCCCACGTCTCGGAGAGCAAATGTTACTTTTCAGAACTCTTTCGCTTGTTGCATTATCAAAGCCTTTTTCATCCAAGTGTAATTCTGAAGGCAATTTCTCAGCTAAAATAGAATTGAACGAATGAATGAAAACAAACATGGCAGCCGCGAGCAACCACCCTGGAATCTGAAGTCGACGTATAACGTGAAATGCACATTTGGTCATATTTTTTATGTTAATTTGTGCAATATAAATGGTAAGCATCTATGAAAATGCTTAACGCAAACTGCGATTTGCTGTTTGCGGTGAGATGGTCAAACCTTAATCTCAAAAGTCTTCAATGAGTACTTTGTAACCACAATTGCCGTGAAGCCGTAAAAGAAATAAAAAACCTATGCTTAATTTCTAGCTACTGGTATGGGAGGGTGCTTCTTGTACACATTGACAGGATTGTAAACAACATCTTGATATCCAAACACCGCAGGCCCAACTGTTGCTAATCCTTGTGGGGTTGCCCACTGTGGAAAGCAGGGGGAGGCAATGGCAGCCACTCGCAAACCATAACGAACTTCCTCTGTTATGATCGGTTGACCTGTGTTTTCATCAACTAAAGAGATGAGATCAGGAACAGTGGCCAAAACGTCTTTAGATCCATCAGATCTGAGGGTGAAAGCCACGTAGTTCTCGTTCTGAAAGTCGATGTTGAGTTTTATGCCACTGAATCTCGCTGATCCCTCGATTATTAAGCTTCCCTTGTTAAATCCTCCTTCTGTCGCACGATGGACATCAGCGATCTAAAAACAACCACCTGGCTTAACACAAAGCATTAAAGAATTTCTCCTGTTAGTGGCAACTTTTTAAGGAAAAATAGCATGAAATAGAGCTGGATACGCCATAGCTTTCTACATTAAATAATAAACGCTGCCTCATCCACACCAACTAAACATGTTTAATTAACCCAGGTTTCATAAATGAAAAACATAAATAGAAAACCGGAACACAGATGTTTACACAAGATTCAAATAAATGTTCAACATTGTCTGTAATTTGCACATTATTTGCAATAGCCAAAAGTTAGTAAGCAGCTTTCATGGAGAAAAAAAAAAAGACAATTTTAAACCTTGTTTTCTAAACAGCTTGTAAACGTGTTTCAGCTTTGGTGTGAATGCGAGTATGGTGTAACTGTTAGAACGCGAAGAAGCTCATTTATTCGCTGTCATGATGATGATTGTTACAGAGCTACAAACCTTTCCTATGATCAACACTCTTCCATTCTCATGCTGAAGGATGCTGCTCACAGGGGACACCTTTTTGTGTTTTGCGCGAAGTACAGAGTTTCCCAGGCGCCATACTCTACTTAGCGAATACGGGACACACTTTTCTTTCACATCTTTCCAGTCAAGAACAACAGCGAAGCCAGAAGTACAACTACGAGAAGAAACAGAACACATGTTATTGCCACTTTAAATAAGTCAAAGTACAGTATTGCATTAGTTATCAATATTAAATGAATTGAGTCAGTGCTGAAATTTGGATTATTTCGGCAAGTAAAAAAAAGTACACAAGGAGTCAAATTTGGCTATTTTAATTAGGATCATTATGTAAGTCCAGTTTTCAACGGATAATTTGAGCCCAAGCCAAAATGAGTCCCAGAGTTGGCCGGAATATGAATTTGATAGGACAGTTTTGGTTTAATTTGTGCTCAAAGAGGGGCTGAAGAAGACTTAAGCCTGTAGGGCAAACAAAATTTGTTAGTTTATAGCTTTGAGCCCCTATTAGCCCCCTAGGAACCTAGTCACTGATAGTTGTATCAAATCTTTTCTTGATTTCTTGTAAATGCAGTAAAACTTGAGGCTTTCTATTGATAACCAGAATCAAGAGAGCAATGATTGGACAGAGAAGGAATCTTAGGGCTTTGGCCGGGACATGTGAATTTCAGGAGGTTGTGATTTTGGAGGTTGTAATTGAGCGGAAGTCTAATTACTGCGACGGAAGCACATTTTAATTGATTGTTCCAAACGTCATTAAGTTCACGCGCGATCGCCTCAAAGCAATGCGACATACCAAGAGGGCATAATGTTCCATTACTCACTCTTGACAACACTGAATAAAAGTTTGCGGACCTCTAAGGAGTAGACTGGGCGTTTCTCTCGATCTCTGTCTCATTATTGTCTCATGGCAGAATGAAAGCATGAACGGCTATATACTTAACCCCATTTCAATCGTTTTCTCTCTGAAAAAGTCCTCCAAACTTTTAGGGGAGTTAGCAAAGGTCACAGCAATTACATTTCCTTTTTCGTCTCCAATTGCTGCAGGGTACGGCGGACTCCCATAAACAAACGGCAAAAACATTTGCAATTCTGGGAAAGCTCTTCCGACTCCATCAGCGTCTACAATGGGAAGTCCTCGTTCTGCTCCGATTGCCAGGGGTTCCATGGAATTTATTCCACCAACGTCACCACATACTACTGCTACTATCGTTTTGTGTGGTTGAGATGGCTTGGGATACAAAGTAATACAGAAAGTTAAATTTTGTAGATAGAGCGCTTTTCAATTGAGTGTCGAAAACCAAAACCAAAGTAATCACAACGGCCAATCAGAGTAAAGGAAATTATCAGAGGGAGCCAATGGCAACTTGAAGTAAACGCGTGTAACCGGCCTGTAGCGCAGGAAAACGCGAGTGACCAAGGAGCGATTGGTTTTAGTTTAAATCTGATTGGCTGAGAGGGTGGAGCGAGTTTTCTAGACCAATCAAACAGCACAGTAAAGCAAAACCAATTCAATCCTGGATTACTTTCAACACTCAATTGAAAATTGCTCTAATGAGTGGGAATTTCTCTCTCTATTGTATTGGGAAATTAGCGACGACACCGAAAGAAATTTCTAGCATCCTCACCTACATATGGATCTTTAAGCGGTCAACTCTGGTTTACTAGCTCATTGCATAATCTGCTCAAGCCTGGAGAGCCAGGCCACACGTCTAATCATTCACATTAATATAAGGTCTGGGTCCACACGAATCCGGATATAGTTCGAAACTGCACATAATAGTTTTTAAATACGAATCAGCCTTCTGTCCACACGGAATTAAAACTATTTGATCGCAGCTGGATTAGCTCAGTCGGTAGATCACTTGACTGCAGAGTGGGAGGTCACGGGTTCGATTCCCGGGGCCGGACTGAGAAATGAAGATACTTCCTTTGCACTGCAAGCAGCTAGACCTTCGCGTGGCTCGGATGACCGCGAAAAATGGCGGTCCCGTCTCCAGCTGGAAACGTAAAAATAGTGTCCCCGATTAGTACTTTCGTGCTATATGAATACCTTGACACTCAAATAAAGTGCTTTTTTTTACTTGTCCGAATACAAAGTAACGTTTACGGTAAATTAACTGAAACACAATAATTAGTAGCAATACCTGCGCTTTCTCTAAAAGCTGTACATCCTCGGTTATCCTAATTCCACCAGTAAGAGTTTTCTCTTTAACCTTATCGCCATTAAACAAAATCGTCTGAACTGCCTCCAGGGCTGAATTACTTTCCCGACCACTGAACAACTTCTCAAGATCGATCATTGGTGCACCCATTAAAGCTGTTAGTCCCACAGGACCAGTCAAACTAGGAGATGATCCTAATCTAAAGGAAAAAAATAGCAATAAAATTAAAACTGCTGGGACGAAGAAAGCTTAGTACAGTGGAACCTCGATTCAGGAGACAGGGACCGAGGCAGGTGTATCCTGAATGGAGGTTGGGCTGGGAATTGTTAATGATTACCAAACAAAGGCAATATATTTTTTATACATTCTGCCTCCGAATTAGCTGCAGTAATTAAAAGCAGCTTGATAATGTATAAAAAAAAAACCATGATGAACTTACCTCTGCGATTTCCACAAGTGCAGTACATTGATTTAATCCAAAAGCTCTAATGTTTAATTAAGTGAGATATGCCAGCTTGTGAAAACTGGCATCATTGTGATGTGTACACCTAACGTTGTCAACCCTTTTTATGGTTTTGAGTGCTAAGGTGTCCCCTGAATGGAGGGCAAACTTAGGTTTTGGGACCCAGAAAAAAGTATCCCTTTCCCCTGAATAGAGGTCTCCCTTCAATAGAGGTGTCAAGTCTCTCAGGAAAGTAGACAGGAAATCTTCATCCTTTCTTTGCAATATATTTAGCTTACTTGTTAGGGTGAATGATGCGGATTTCTTTTCCGGCCTTGAGCAGTTCCAAAGTCCTTAACCTGCCAAGGTATGGACTTCCCCCTCCACCACATCCCAATATGCCTGCTCCAATGGAAATGCATTCGATATCAAATTTGTTTAATACCCAGTCTCCAGTTGTTGGATCTATATAGGGTTCTTTAAAGACAATGGTGTCTCCCTGGTCACCGTACCGATCTGAAGAAACGGGGGCTTGCTCGAAAGAAGAGGGCTCATCGGTTAGTTCTACTTTACTTAATTCCTCGCCTGCAAGAGTTTAAGAGACACAATCATTATTTTTTAGCACCCCTGAGAAAGACCACAGCAAACTGTCCAAGTAAACTTGTCAGTCATATAGATGTGTACGAGAACTCAGAAGACATTAAAATTTATCTGTTAGTATTCACTCTCAAATAAAAAGTTTGCATTCATACTTCCTCGGCTGAGGAAGTTAATATTTGGTTATTAGACCTATCTGCTGTCGTCGTGGCAGTTTCATAAAGCAACATTCAAACAAAGCAGTTTGCTCCTGGGTAGCGAGCCTTAAAGGTTGCTAGCTAATTCCTTGTTCGTTCATTAAGAAATTTTATGGTACCTGAGAATGCTTCTTGACTGTTGCTGTTGTCAATCTCTTTCAGATCTCCAATCACCTTCAAATAATAACGCACTGCATTTCCAGGCAGGTAGGCGAGAGGGACGTCTACCACATCGACTACTTCTAAGGTTTTCTCGTCAGCTCCTGCCTCGACGGCTTTTCTTTTTGCTTCTTTCTCGGCATAAGTCCTTGCATCTTCACGAGTTGTGTTGTCCATGGAAATTACCTGATCAAAGGTTCCACTGACTTCGCTTAAGGCGGCACCAACAGCATTTGCAACCTGGATAAAATGAGCAAAAAGAGCAAATTGAAAAAAATTCACTTCGCTGTCACATGCCTTTTGGGCATTTCTTTCTTGGACTAGCCTGACTAGCCTGGCTAGCCTGAGAAACTGGAGCGGCCGACGTTTCGTGACACCGTCACGAAGTCTCAATCCTCCGATCTTCAGGGTTACACTTTTACGAATTGTGCTCAGAATCAGCTTACGCTCGCATTGAGAGTATCAGAACATAGATAATCCTGTTCAACGCTTTGCAATATTTCGATGCCAGCTAAATCAAGAAGATTTGGCACGCAAATTCGACACGATAAGTTTCACAAGTTATCACTCTAATAAAGAATAGAAAGTAATTATTAGCTCGGTAAGGCTGTGTGCGATCTAACGCGAAATCTAGTATACACAAAAATACCTGATAATACTCAGGACAAACAACTTTAGAAGCGCCTTTCAAAGTTTGTGACTTCTCTGGATTTGCAAGAATGCTACCTCCTCCAACAAGTATAACTAACTGATCGTCCTTGCTTATCTGTTAAAAAAAGAATACGAAAATAGATAATTTAATCTTTCCCTCTAACTGGCTAGATTACAGACGAAGTCATAAGACGAAAAGGGGCGGCGCCAGCTTGTGTTGCCAAATATCTGGTATGCAGGTTAACAACTTGATCTTATGATCAGCAACTTTCATAATTCTGTTTAAATGTTGACTGAAAAACAGCTTTTCAATGATCATAATTCCAAACCCTCCTCTGCCGTTTTATGAGCATTGTACATTGACTTGCGGATTACGAAAAACAAAGAAGCTAAATGAGACTTATCCCAAATATTTATGTTCCAATTATTGAACGTAAAAGAGTACCTTAACACGATCTATTGCTGCTTCAATTTTCTTTTTGATAAATTTCAGTGATCCAGTCCTGACTTCTTCAGGAATGTGCTTCACTCTTTCTTTGTCTCCAATGTTATCACAAAAACCAGAAGCGACAGCTATATCAGTGGAAGTCATAGTGTTTCCTCCCTCAAAAACAAGGGCTTCGGAAGTCAACTTGTACCCAACACTTCTGGGACCAACTGTTATTTCTCCCTAACGAAATATGGATAATACAGAAACTCAAGCACATTCCAATGGTCATCCAGGGGGGGGGGGGGGGGGGGAGGGGGGGGAAGGTACACCCCTATATAAGCCAAATAGGTATGTGCTGCCCCAGGGTTTTTGCGCCGTTTTGGTTTGAAAAGGGATATAGACTTTGCCCATTTTGGACTGGAATCGGGAATTGTTTCAAGAGAACTACGGGCGTGTAACAACGTATTTATTCTTTCAATTTCAAATGAGTAAGAAAGAGAAATATGCTAATTCGAAATGGATTTTAAGACATCTTTTTCGTTGCTGTTCTAATCTAAGTAACGATGACATAATTTCTTAGAGGCCAGGTGTGAAAAAATGACGTTTTTTGGTCTGAAATAGGGTCAGGATTTGGAGAATTGAGCGGCACACCCCCACCAAGAATTCCCAGGAGCAAACCCCAGGTGGTCTCCCAAGCACAAGTGAAATAAGTGCTTAAATTGAAATGGGGGTTTATTGCCATCCGAATGACATACAAAGTTCAACATCATGACTAAAGAATGATATACAAATATTCCCTAATAAATTCAATCAGGCTAAACTAATCACGTGCGCCGCCTGATACAAAAATCCAAAAACCCAATGGAAAATTTGGGAACGTATTCCCCAACCAATGCAGTAGCTCAACCTCTCTGTCACGGCCACTTCATTTACCTCCACCGAATGTAAATACATTTCCCGTTAAGATATCTTCCGTTTTCCAGAGTCCCGCATTGTATTTTGGTCAAATCTCGTATCCCGAAAATAACCTCCCAGACCCTGGTAAGGCAAAGGAAATTTTAGATACCCTGTAATTATATGAGTCAGCATTCCGCTATCTACGGCTCAAGATAGCAGAGACGAAAGAGTCGAACGGGAAATCTCTTCCAATAAATTGTTAGGGCCACGCACTCGCATTAGGTCTTATAGGTTGTATCCTTCCCACGATGCACTGCAGGTCCCACTATTGTTGAGAGTTGTTGCATCCGTTTGTACACCACTGCCAACACGGACGCAACAACTCCTAATATTGTTGGCCCAACAATCTCGGAAATTGCTTATGAGAATTTTCGCTAGAAAAATTATACTCACACTGAGGATACTCACATTTTTTTGCACTACTGATCCACCTCCAAGTTGTATGCTTAGTACATCGGGCATCCGGAAGTTTGTGCTCACTCCTCCTATCTGTGTTCATAAGGTCACAGTAAAAGTGATTTACCAAGGGACATAAGTTAGTTCATAGAAAAAAAGTAAGACCGGGTGCTATAAGAACTGAGACCGCTAAGACCGCCAATGCAAGCCCCAGGGGTACTCAGTAAAATTTTATACCAAGAGGCTCCCCCCAGGTCTAACGTCTTACCCTTTTATATACCAGTTTTGGCAGAAACAATACCCCTATCGTATAACTTCTGTTGGAAAATGGTACTCCTTTTACATACCTTGTTTAGAACATTTCATCCCGGCCTTTTAATTATAATCAGTAACTGCTGTAAATGTGCTCTCTTTAAGATATTAATAAACCTCTAACCAGAACGTTTTTTCGACTTTCCACAGCCATAAAATGCAACTCTTAGTCCTTTTGGGCCTACAATAATGACAAGTTATCCTGAATGTAAAGCATAGCCTAGATTTCTCTTCACCTTAACTCTGGTAGACGCTTGCTTTGGAAATCCGCCTTTGATCAATCCTACATCAGTGGTTGTTCCTCCGATGTCTATTACTATTGCGTCTTTGGTTCCTGACAGAAAGGCAGCTCCTCGCATACTGTTCGTTGGACCTGATGCAAACGTATAAACTGGGAGATGTCTAATGCGCTCCGCACTGCGAAACAAAGATTCAAGAAATAAACTTTAAGGAGAAGAATTTACAGACGTCTCTGAGTTATGTTCAGGGGACCTGCCGCTTAAAGGGCATTTGATAAATACGTACATTAGGTTTTCTCACTTGCTTGCCAGCAAAAAGCTGGTAAAACGAAAGTTCCATGCAAGGTCAAAAGAATTTCAGTGATCTCCAGAGATAAAATTTTCATAAAACGAATAACACTAACTTTGCCGATCAGTTCAAAAAGTTGTTCTTGAGGCAACTTTCTCAACAAGAGTGTACAGAAAACTGAATTCATTGAAACAGTTGTAAACCATGCGCGTAGGCGCACTCAGCAAAACGGTATAGAGATTAGGTATGGTTGAACATTAAATGTTTACAAATTTTTCTCGTGTTCTTATGCATGCTTCATTTCACGACCAGATAAACAGAAAACCCAATCAGGCCATTTCCGAGTTCCAAAAACTCTCACTTTCAAAACGAGGCTAAGTAAAAAACCTTTCTTGTGAAAATGAGTTTATTTGCATGAGAATAAAAGATATTTTTCATATCAATAGATTCACACTTAGCCTCACTTTGAAACGGAGGCTTGGGGCAACTCGCATGGCCTATTTCGTTTTATACCTTATTATAGTTCCGTCATTCTGGGTCAAATACAAAGGGCACTTTAAACAAGTTGATTCAAAGCGCCACAGAATGCTTTTACTGTTCGATGACAAAGTGGCTTCAGACTCTCATTGAGTACAGCTGCATTCTCTCGCTCTAGAAGTCCGATGAGGCCAACTTCGTGGGAGAGGGTTATACTCATGTCTGGACAAACTGATTTGATGATAGCGCCTACTTGGTCTTCTTGTTTCCCAGAAACAGGGGAAAAAACTCCAACGATGACCACATTCTTGATACCTAGATCAAATAGCAACCATTGGTATTAACAATGTTTATCAACAATTTCTCTCTCAAGTCAAGTGTTGAAAATGCGCGAACGAGTGAAATACTTTTCAACACTCGAAGAGAAATTTGGGATCTCCAAGCGACTTATATAGTGTAATATTTCCCATTTGTCATATAAACAGCAGTGACATTAAAACCTCGCTTCTAAAGCAGGTGCTTTAAGGGGGGTGGGGGGTGGGAGCTGGAAAGGCGTATCAACCTCGTCCCCAGGTACTTGTCGGAATGTAAAATGGCGAAGGCCCTTCCATGGGTTTGTATCTCCCCTCTCTGGAAATACGCTTCCTCTAAAAGCGCCTGCGTAGGGAGGCCATGAAATACGACACCATTTAACTTGAACACTTTTTTGCCGCGAGAGGCGCGATTTATAATTGTAGCCATAGCCACAGTCATTTTTCACGTGTAAAGATATCATGATTTCGCGAAGGACTTACCTGATATTTCATTGGTGTTTATAGAATGAAAAGATTCAAATTCAAATATGATTAGAAATTTTAAGTTAATCCCAGCATTGGAAATTGCAAATTATTCCTTGTCTCACGATGTAGCCGGCATTTTAGATAAAGGAAGATTGTGACGTTTTGACAGCTCGCTCGATCTATTGATAAAGTCAATTGGATCTTAGGCTAGTGGATTTGCATCTTCATTTGCACTTTACCAACGACAAGGAGACCGGGGCTCGTTTCTCGAACACTGAACCGAAAAGAAGGCAAGTTTTAAAATCAAAACCTCTTGAATAGTAGCACAGTTCATGGCCTACAAACCAGTCAATTTTGCTTCGTTAACGGATAGTTTCATTGTACTATTTTCAAAATTATTAAAACATTTATCTTGAATGCAAACACAAGAAACACAAAACAGCTTTTCGGGCTTGAAAAGTTATCGGGACTTTCAAGAAACAGGCCCTGGGGCCCGTTTCTCGAAAGTCCCGGTAACTTTTCGGGCCCGAAATCAAATATTCAAATCGAAATATAAAGAATAAGGGCGCGGGTCCTGGCTAGCAAACTACTCCATTGTGTTTCACTAACTGATGGCTTTATCATGTTAGGTGCAAAACTTTTTAAACCTCTATCTTGCATGTAAAAAACAACAGCTTAACGGGCCCGTTAGTTATCGGGGCTTTCGAAAAACGTGTCCCCGGGCAGAGACGTTAACTTTCGCAAGGACCCCAGAGACTGTTACTAGGGACAGGGAACAGCTTATACCTGCGCGTCCTTAGTAACGATGCCAGAAGTCTTTGTGAAAATCAACTGGCCCTAGTTTCCTTCTCGTATTGTTCTTGATGGTAGAAATGCATTTTATTGATCAATACTCCTACCTGCTTTTTTCACTTCCTCGGTCGTTGTCCTCACTTCTTCCTCGTCAACATCAGCTATGCAGGTGCCATTATATTGATACCCTCCACTGAGGAAAAAGTGCATTCCACCAATCACATTCTTCAGATCATCAGGAAAATCGCACAGAGGGGGTATTGCTGTTGTCGCCTGTGCACACAATCTTAACACAGCAACTTTTGCTAGGTTCTTTCTCTGGACGATGGCGTTCACGAAATGGGTTGTTCCAATGTTGACCCTCGCGATATGCTTCGAAGGATTTTTTTGAAGTGCTCTTGGAAGCTGCTTCGTTGCCGAGCTGATAGCTTTAACGATACCTGATGTGACTTCCCATGTTGTTAAAACTTTTGTTGAACACAGAATTTCCTTATTTAGTAAGATTACTGCATCAGTATTTGTTTCCCCAACGTCTACTCCGACACACAACCTGTTATTTAAAAGAGTATGCATCGATAAAACATTTACATTTCTATGTTACAGGTTTAATTGTATCAGTAACAAAGTGCTCTAATCTGATTGGGTAACAACGTGCCTTATTTTTTGCTCAATTTGGCTGATGTAGCACCAGTCAGCTTTCCAATTTGACCTGTCCCAATAGCCTGCTTGAAACAACACTCCACCCCATTCAGAGTTCAACAATGTCACGATATTTATGCTTCTTTTATATTAAAATGCGCAACATAATTTTTAACAAAAAAATAACCATTACATAAGCATGAACATGACTAACAAACGTAGCAAATATGACTTTACCTTATCTGGTCAATTTCTTGGTACCACTCACGGGAATTTACCAGGGTCACTTCAATTTCTCCTTCTAATCCAAGTTTCTTAAACTGTTCTTCCAGTTGTTGTTTTACTATGCCTGTTTCAAACCTCTCTATGAATAACAAAAAACTTTTTGCTTTATTACATTTGAGGGAAACCAAAATTGAACCAGGCATAATGCTCTGAACTGCTAGCCCTGGTGCTTGCAAGACGCTTCGCACCGCATCTGCCACGCGTTCCGGCTGTTGGGAAACGAGCACTGCCAGAGTGACACCTCCAACAATTGCCCCTGCTGCCAACAACTTATCAGCAATTTTGACGGAAAATGAAAATGAAAACACAGGCGTGGTAAGCGACATGTGAACATCCATGGCTACTTCTGTCCCCTCTTCTGCTTCAGGTGCCCCTGCCATCGCGGTTTCCCAAATATGTGGAAGTTGTTCCAAACGTATGTGTTCTCTTGGAGGTTGCACATAAACAGCACAAATAAAAGGAAACAACAACAACAACAAAAAACGCATAACTTTTAGAAGACAAACGAAATAACATTTGCCGTGATCACGTCATCGTCTTAAGTACACAAAGGAAGAACCGGCAGGAAGGGCGGTCCTCTATCCAGTAGGGCACATAAAACCGGTGTCTTCAATTTTAGCCTTCGTGCTAAATAGATCGCCAGTAGTTCAGTAATTATCTCGCCTCCACACTCACGCATGGTGGTTACTGAGCATATATCGCCTTACGACGTCTAGCATTTCTAAATATTTACATTCGTAAACTTACCTTTACGATAAAATGACACCCAAGACAGTTTTTGGATTCTGGATTCCACGCCACTTACTCCGGATTCAAGGTAACGGATTCCGAGTTCTTTGCCAGCAGAACTTGGAATCTCGATTCCAATCGTTAGTGGCATCGGGATTCCTTGAGCTGTATTTCGGATTCTAGAGCCCAGGATTCCGGATTTCGCGAGAAAAATGTTCCGGATTCTAGATTCCACAAGCAAAAATTTCCCGGATTCCCTAACTTGGGGCTAATAAAATGTCTTTGTTTCGCTTGTTCTGGACGTTCTGTATCATTTCCTAGCACTAGTATCTTCTCAAATCTTTCCTACTGTTTGTTATAATTTTTTTAAAAAATTTTTTTACATCGTAATATATAGCCGGCAAAAGTCCACGATAAAGCTTGGCTTAAAGCCGTACGTATTTTTCATCTTAACTTGAAATCAGACAGTATAGATTGGCGCCATCTTGACGAGTAGGCAAACGCGTGAGAAATTGCAGTGTTTCAATGAGCATCTAATGTCATATAATTTAGGCCTTTCATTCGCTTGAAGACCTAGAGTCACTGTTTTAAGTTTTCTATACATTTGTCTGTAAGAAAAATTAAAGACAAATACATGGAAAATCTAAAGCAAGCTTCTGGAGAAATTTAAGCACAGATACGCCCCCAAAATTTTCCAGTAAAAGCCTTTGCTTTGTAGCTTTAGTTTACAATTCATATTATTTTTTCAGAAAAGCCGTTATGCGATTATTCGACATTAGATTCTCATACAAAAACTGTAATTTCTCACGAGTTTGCCTACTCGTCAAGATGGCGTCGAAAACCGCACCATGACAAGGTCTATTCTGCAAGCATGGCCACGTGAGAGAGAATACATGAGATCTACTAAAATTCGGGCATTTGGCAAGTTACTTACGAATGCTCAGTAACTGATGTCGGTGGCCATGGAGGCACGAGACAGGAAAAAGCACAAAAGCGTAACATGCAATTCTCGAAGACCAAATATCAATATTGACCGATTGTTTTGGTAATAAAACCAAGTACGTTTCAAAAGATAAATTCAGAACCTTCAGAAAACATAGGAACGGAGCGGACGATGTTCAGAATAAGCTGTATTCCAAAGTATTGTTAATTATTAGCGGATTACCTGTGTTTTCGGGCGTGTCCGCGGTCGATCCAGAGTGACAATTCACATTCAAAGTAAAGACAAGGTTCAAACCACGTGGTGCATAATTAAATGAGTGCTTCTACTACATCCAATACCCTCTAAAAGAAATACTCTCACGACATGCTCCTTGATTCAAAGCTCTCATGGTTTTCAGACAGACTGGACCAACTTCTAAACGTTAAGCTGAACCGACTTGTTTGTAAGAGTTCCGCTTTGCGTGACACTTTCCATCATAAAATGTAATTGGCTAATATTATATTCTCAGTTTTAAAGGGGTGTAATCAGCATAGTCATAATTTGACTGTTTTGATTGACGGCATTATAAAATGTTTTACGGCGGTTTAAGCCCGGGGGGCACATTCAAATTTCCTGCCAGACTGAGTTCCATATTGAATAAGCAGTGCGGTACTCTTTGCCTAAATCGGGCGTATTGATATAGTTGAAACTGTTCATTAGCTGTTCTCTGCAACTACTAGCAGTGGATACAAAGTTATTTGCAAAGTACACAGTACACATCCCATCTGACGTCCGAGCATAAGCGATGCAAAATGTACTTCGGTCTCAATCTCCGACTGAAGAGGACCAACAGCAAGCAGTCGATACGTCGCGGTTCACTTAAGAGGCATTTGTGAGACAATGAGGTCCCCTTTGAACTGCCTCCTCCACAGGCGTTTCCAAGTCTAAGTGGGGATTAGGGAACTCTTGAGTACGCGAGACAAGCGAGAAGCGCGAGATAGGGATGATGGAACGAGCGTAGAGCGCGAGCGGGAAGTGATGGGAAGGAAAAGGAGAGAAAGGGGAAAGCCTGCTAAATCCTGTGTCGAAAATCTGCGAAAATGCTCGAAAATGTGAAAGTCGTCCAGATAGCGAGAATGGAGGAGTATTTAGGCGATGAAGCGCCCCTGTGATCATCGGAAGAATCTTTAGAAGATTCTGTGGAGGATTTAGAAGTTTCCATCGGAGAATTAACGCTTTTTTAACGCTTCCCACCACCCCCTTCGTCCCCGCTTTCCCTAATAATTAACTCAAATTTCCCCCAGTTATCACAAGCGACTGGGGACGAGGCAGCCCTTTGAATTTACCTGGTTGAACAAACACAACCTTTTCCCGGCATACTGAATAATGCTTTTGGTCCTTCCCCTCTTGTCGTTTGCGGTTGAACGAGAGGAAGTGGAATACATGGGAATACGTTGTCCTCCGACTTCGAGGCTAAGATAAGCACACGGCCAGGTTCCACAAATGAAACCTTCAGCTTCATCACCATGATTTCCAATCTCAGGGCATGCAAATGACGTTTAAAATGGTTCCGTTGCGGGCTTTTTAGTTTCCGTACGTATTACCGCCTTTTAAGGACGTTAATAATTACAATCCGAATTGACGTATCTTGGTGCGAAGCTGAAGTTTAGCCGGCTTTGAATGTCTTCAAGAATTCTCTATTTTATTCACATGCTAACTTAAGTAAATACAGACACTGAGGGGACCGTAGAAAGGGTCTGTATTCTTTAACGGGGTGTCCGTATCAAGGGGGTTGAAGTTATAAAAATGTAAGGGCTTTCTTTCCTACTTGAGACAAAGCAAACTGTCCGTAATAATGAGACATGTCATGAGGTCGTATTAAAACTATCACCGGGTGTCTGTAAAGCGGGCTTTGACTGTATCCGCAACTTACTGAATAAATCATTATCAGGCTGAAATTTATCAAAAATTAATACATAAATTCTTTAGACATGGCCAAATTTTTCCTTGACAACTTATGTTTTGCTGTCGGCCCGCCATCTTTCTCAAAACTGGTAACATCGTCCACAGTCGCTAGTCGGAAAATGTTGGCTGACAGCTATTGAAACGGGCAAATTCTCATTCCCAGTCCCTTAGCGAGACAAATGGTGATGAGCAGGGAAAAGCCTACCAAGAGCCTTACAGCGGTAAAGTGACAAAATAAAACTTGTCCCTATACTAAAAGTCATGAACTGAATTACCTTTAAGAAATTTCAGGTTGGGAACCTTCCAAGACTAAGTAAGCACGCCAATCAAAGCAACATCAACAACACCTAAAATTTGGCGTAAAAAGCGTGAACAAAAACGAAGGTCTTCCAACATGATCGACAGCTGTATTGATTTTTTCGGACGCTTGACAAAAATTTGTCGAGCCCCGGTACAAGACAATGGCTTATTTCTGCACTTGTACATTTATTGACCCCCCAGTTCGCAAAGGAAATAAAACATTGCCTGACGCAAACACTCATTCTATTGTGAAACAAAATTATGTAAAAAAATTGAAAAGAAAAAGAAAAAATATACAATATAAAAAGAGAGAGAGAAAAAAAGGAAAAGAAAACTATCTTCCCCGCCAATACAGTAAATCCGAGTTTCTACACAACTGTCAGTTTAATCAGTTACAACAAGTGGCTTCTTCAAAAAAGTCATTTTCTTGCAGGTCTAAAAAAATCGTACTAATAAAATGCTCATTAAGTTTTAATTGGCTGAACTAAATTAAGACCACCTATAAAATTATTACACTATTCCATAATAAAAACACGAATTAACTACAATTAAAAAGTTAGTATGAAATAAACGGTGAAACGTTAATGCTAACTATACAACCCTATAATAAAATAGCTACAACATAATAATTGGCATAGTTCAATAACACATCAGAACAATTGACCAAACACAATATCAATAATAATTGAAGTAATTTTCAAACTACAACTTTCTATGTTTGCTGAATGCACAATGAAACTCAGAGGAAGAACTGTTTAATGGTGACACTCAGATATCCAAGATCTGGTAGATGTTCCCTGTGACCTGACTTGTCCAATGGATCCCGACCATTTAGGTGTTTTTTACAGGGCTTCAACTCCTTGAAGATTTAAGAAAAATTCTGATTTGACTTTCCTTGAATCTTCATCTGGGGTACTTTTCATAATATATGGGTTAACCCTTTAAGCCCTCAGAGTGATCAGCATCAAATTTCTTCTTGTAATATTAATGCTTTGTAACATCAGTGCTTCGTAAAACAGACTGGTCATGTAGAATATCCTGTTCGTGTGATTTCTGTGGCTGTTGTTTAAAGATGCATGTTTAGACTACATTTTAATTTCAGTAAACTGTAATAAGAGTTTTGGCGTCTGTCTCCAGATTGTCCGTCTGGTTACATAAAGGCCCAAGTATGACTCCTTGTTTTGTTTTAACTGGGGCTGGGACTCATGATTCTTCACAAGATCAGTCCCAGGATTCACCATAACTAATTGTAACAGAATCACTGAATAAGCGGATAGGGGGACTTAAAGGGTTCATGAACACATTTTCCCAGACCACTAGAGTTCGTGGGGGCGGGGGGGGGCCTTTCTGTTTTCTGGAACAACACAATTGGCAGCGTTTTTATATTATTATATTTTTTAAAACCCTTAAAAAATATTGTTTTGAGCCTTACTGGTGAGTCAGGTCACCTGTGGCTTGTCAACAGTTCCACTCAAAAGATGTCAAAGATCAAATTATTTTAAAAATATGTGGCACCAAATTTTGTTTTTTGTTTTTTTCTGGGACAAAAATATTAGTTACTTAAAGAAATGATTGCAACACTACTATGATCAAGGTTGACAAAGTTAGTCTCAAGATAACAGTAAAGGCATCTTTCAAAAAAAGATAAGTGTAGTGATGTTTAGAGGTTTTGTTCTCCATATTAAACCTATAATTGCTTTTTTGTTTTTTTTGTTTCTGTCTTAATTGTCTCGGTGCTCAAGCTTCCCATTTGTGCTAGACAGGTAAGTGATGATTTCTTTGAAAACTTCTGATTTGATGGAATATGTGGGACAAAAGCAACATCCACAGGTACCAAAAGGAGAGCTTACATCTAAGTGGTCCAGCTACTGCAATACCCAATAAATAATCCTGAGAAAACAGCCAACACTTTGTGACACTACCACTGCTTTCCCTATGAACCGATGCCTTAGAAACGAGTGCTGAAAATCCATACTGATGACGCATCACTACCCAGATCCAGGTAGTGCTTCTGATTGGTTGAAGGAAATTTCCCATGCGACACAACCAATCAGGAGCACTAACCAGAATTTTTTCGCATAGAAACTAGTGGTGGTGTCGTGAAATGAAAGCTGTTTTCTCAGGCTACCAATACAATGTAAATGAAACCCAGCATCCTCCTTTGTGCTATATGGCAATAGGAAGACTTCAAAGAAGCTACTGTCATGCCAACCTAAATTCAGGCAAAATGCATTTTTCCTACAGTAAGTTGTTCTACATGTACAAAGCTAATTCAAGACAACTTAGCAGTGTACTACAGCCTCAAATTCTGAATCAGACCGGAAGGAGTTCACTTTCTGAATCAGAATCTAAACCAAGAAAGCTGTAAGTAAACCTACATGTACAGTAACTTTTCAAAATTCTAAGAGCAGAGATTTTGTGAAATTTAGCCGCAGTAAAATTGGGACCCCCTGTACAGGGTTCCCACTTGTTTTCATCAACATTATACACCTGCAATTTCATTTCCTTCCTTCCCTGGCGGGGAAAAGCCCCAAACACAAATATTTTCCCTTTGAAACTCACAGCACTGGCAAGGCATCTTGGTGCAACAGGGCTTGGCAATCCACTCCATGTGTTGGTTGTAAGATTGTATATTTCGCAGGGGTCTCCGACTGTCGCTTCTGTGGCAAGACCTCCAAATATGTACAGTTTTTCTTTCATGGCTACTCCAGAAGCAGAGGCTCTTTTTGCAAGGGTTGAAGCAAGGACTTCCCAAGTATTTGTTGAAGGATCAAACCTTTCAACTGTGTCCAAAAGCTGACCATTATCTCTCTTACCACCAATCGCATATAAATATTGTCGGTCAGCAACTGCGCACACTTTTGCTCTGGGCACACTCATTGGAGGAGCTGACTGCCACAGTTTGGTATCAGGATTGTACTTCCAAACATCACGGTACATAAACATCCTGCTTGAGTCTGCTCCACCAATAACATACAAGAAACCATGGAAAGTGACAACAGCAGAGTGTCTGGGTATTGGTCCCAAAGGATTGGTATTTACTGAGGACCACTGGTTAAGGGATGGATCATATTGCACCAAGAAGCCATCTGCATTATTTGCTGGTGCAGTACTCACAAACAATTTTCCATGAGAAGCGCTTGTAAAGTAACGCCAGGCACCAGCTGGCACTTTGGATGGCATTCCTGCCAGTTCATACCACTTGTTTTTAGAAGGGATGTAGCAACATGTTTTCTTGTGACCACAGGCAACAATGGCATCTTCATGGGTTTTCAGGCAATCTCTTGGTCCCTGGGCGAGAAAGCACTCCTCAGTACCATCAGATGTGCAATTCAGTGCTTCCAAGACCAAATCCACACATGTCCTTCTGTCTTTTACTAAACGGTGTGGAAGAATTACTGTACACAAGTAGTTGCGAGGAACATAGATAAACCGAACATGTTGGAAGAGATCATAAAACGTTTGGTAATTTCTGGAACCGTTCTTTTCGATCCATCTCAAGACTACTTCAAATACTTCTTCCTCTCCTTTGATAACAATATCATCTCTTGAAATCCATTCCTCGACTTGTTTACTGCTCAAATTAAGGAAATCATTAGTTTCAACCACAGCGGAAAATCTTCGCAGAATATAACTTCTTGCTCCACTCTGTAGTTCTTCCCATTGATATTTCAGTGCAAAATAGTACGCCGTAATGCAGTTAGAAATGGACAATGATTGGAGAATGAACTTGCTAGATCGAGCTTTCAGGCTTGAAATAAGGAAATAATCAGCTTGGGCAAACAAATCAAATGCATTCTTTTCATTGATGTCAACATTGCCCGTGTACAAGTACTCCAACACTTGTTCCATCACCGATTTACTAGCGTCTTCCAGTCGGATCACTCCTTCTTTCTTCTCTTTCATTTCGCTGTTTAGAGCATTAAAAAAGAACGGACTTGCTGCACACAACACGTTTCTGTGGGCTTTCAAGCGAGCTTGATCATCACCGGAGCCGACTTCCAGAATCACATCACAGAAATGTTCGTTCCTTCTCTGAATATCGAGGCGTTGCATCATTTCAACACAAAACTGTTCCTTCCTCCCTTTAGTGAGTGGTTCAAGAAGGGAATCCATGAGTATAAACGATCAAATATCCAAATCAAAGGAAATTACAAAAGAGAAATACTGTTGCCTCTGGTAAGCATGGAGTAAACGAGGGCAGCAAACCTTATTGGTCAGTGGGTGTTTGCTATCGAGCTAGCGATGTCATGTAACTTAATACAGGGAGTCCAACTGGAGAGGGGACACCCGTTCGAAGATAGTTTAGGACTTTCTGAGCCTACAGTTACTCAAATGTCCGATCGTAACAAATTTCCAGCGTAGTCAGTTAGTGGAAAAAGGACTCTGTTTTCCTTTCTTTTCATTTGCTTTATTTTGGCGCCGGCATAGGGAGAAAAAAGTATGAAGACAATTAATAACATGATTTTTCACGCCGTGAGACTGCTTGTGAATATCGAAACCCGCTAATTTTTCATCTTTTTATTGTCACTTTGTTCCCAACCTTCTCATACCATGTAGCATCCCCTGCGTTAAATAACAAATGGTGTTACCTAAGCGTTCCACCTGACTTTATCCTGACGCCACACTGCTTAGCCGCCGCTTTCAAGTTGCACGCGAATTTTCCGTGCGTATACCTACATAAACTAAGGCCATCCCTTTTTTTCGTCGTTTAGCGTCGAATGCCTTTCCTAAAATTGGGTCAATCGGTCGGATTTAGAAAAAAAAACTAAAAAAAAAAAATCATAAGAAGTATCGGAATAGGAGGCCCTGGCATGGTACCCCAGGATGACGTTAAAAGTTAACATTAACATTATTTGGATTAAAAAAAATCACAATATAATGTAAAAAATGTTCCTGTTTTTGTTCCTGTTTTTCTCTATGCTGATAATATGCTCATTTTTCAGATTAACAGAATTATTTCAAGTGAAAAATGGTTTAACTACGAAGCTACGTTTTTTTTTGTTGAAAATGCCAGAAGTTTGGGTCGGTCGAACGACGCCAAACGGAGAAAAAAAAAGAGGATGGCCCAGTTCTCGGACACTTTCTGTATACATATCACATTTGAGAAATATCGTAGAAGTTGAGAGGCGATCTATTCTCGGACGATCGTTCTTAGGTGATTAATCCGACCTGACTTCATCATAGTGAACGTATCGCTGAAGAGAAACGAAGTAATATTAAAAGTAAACAATGCTTTTTACTGAATAGAGTGTTTTCACATGACGTCACGGCGGCCATATTGGTGTCCCAAAACAATGAAACGGCGGCCATGTTGGTGTCCCAAACCAGTCCTGTGGGAGTTGAACTCTTTTCTTATGCAAACGCTTTCTTTTGTTCCAATAAATTTGCATAGATGATGGTCACGTGAGTGAAAACACTCTATTAAAAAGCATTTTAAAGTCAGTTTTAGAGTGTAGTTCCTCGAGTAGCTAGTACTCGTCGCAGATTTTGCGCGCTTGTTTTAAAAGCAAACAAGTGATGTTAGTGTGTCATAGTTCGTCATCTCAAGCTCTCTAGACGATGCTATAGATTTTTGTAATATGTACTTTGTATATTTATCTTGAATTTATCGTTACTTTCTAACGAAACCGGCAGCAGAGGTTACTCGCCTTTGTTTTCTCTGTTGAGGAGAAAGAAATAGTATCCCTGAATATTCGCACTGTATATCTATTGAGGTCAACCGCCACCAGGGGAAGTGGGAGGGGCGAAACTTTGAGGTTACTTCTACTGAACTCCGTTGAACTTGACGAGAGGCGGGCAAAAACCGAGCAATTCTAACCAAGGACCGCAATGCATCATGCCACCTGCGAAGGCCCAACACGACGGAGATTGATTTCCACTGTCGTGTAATTTTTACGTGCGTACGAAGGTAAAATTTACGTTCGCAATTTATGAAAGGTCGCACGTAAGCGCAAAAGTAGAACCTCGCTCAAGTTCACGTTTAATCTCAACACTTTATACCTTGCCTCTATTTTACTTACGTGATTAAAATTTACCGTTAACGTGCGTAGTCAAAAACGCGAAATCAACCTTTACTTATTTCCCTCGTCACGGGCCAGTTATTTTTACAGTGAGAACAGCAAACGCCCTGGCGCGTAAAAGAACCTACGGCACCTATTTGAGGTCTGGTAAAATAGGTTCTTGCAATAGTTTGGTGCTTGTCTTGTTGGCAGTTTAAGTTATATGTAGTTCCTTAGTTAGGTTCTTAATTTCTATGAAGAAGATCAATGATATTCGTGACTACCGGGAAAATAAAGAAACTCAGGTTTGCGGTCCTTAAATATACAATATTTAAAATATATTCAAACTCTACATAGCAAACCTCCTTTATGGAAGGCCAAGTAGAGAACTATACAATTTGTAGTACAGTACTTATACAAACTTTTTTCGTTGTAGGAATTACAGAGGTAATACCTTTATCAGTAATTACAGTTTGCTACAGTATTTTCTTGCAATATAAATTTGCAATCTCAATGTTTATCGCAATATAACTGTAACCCACAGATAAGAACCTGCTTGAACAGGCTCTTGTGTTGTTTGGTATTAAAGTGGCAAATTTCTGCCAGGAGGTTCTTAATCCACTAGGTTCTTATATGCGGCTGTCTCCTGTAGTTTATCAGTGTAAAACAGTCAATAGTTTGCGAGTTAGATGTAAGCATCCAGGTCTGGTGCGTTGGCTCCCCACCTGTCCCTTAACTGGTCTTGCAACTGCATTTTTAAATTTTCCTCTTTAACTGCCATTCTTAAAACTTTTAGAGCCCTTGCTATGAATGTCGTGAGTCCAAAAGTGACAGCACCACAGATATCGGCCAATTCTTGTAAAAGATCCAGTGTTAGAAGGTCACTGTTCAATTCTGCTTGTTCCCTAATAGTTTGCAAGGTGTCTTTAATCTGATCCATTCGCCAAACGTCAACTCTGAGAGATTAAAACGTGAATAAAACAAAGTTTTTTACTCCCATATATTCAATTTCTTGCAAAAATTAAAGGCCAATTTATCGGTTCTATGTAAAGATATAGTACCGGTAATATTCCGTTAACTCGAACCTTAAGATTAATTTCCTAGCATGCAAAAGAGATCATGCAATGTAGCTCAACAGTCTGATCCGGGAAACTGAATATGTTTTACGCCAATTGCAATAAGACTGGAGAACTCCATTTAAGGGTTATCTAAACCTTACACTTGTTCAAGAAACGAGTGGAATTTTGTTTTATTATTTTTTTAACTGAAATTAAAACTATTTTGTTTCTTTAAAGGACTAAAGGGACACTTCAACATTTATAATTTAACTTTTTTTGTCCCAAGAAAAAGTCGGACTGTCGGTATAATGAACAAGCAATCTCACTTATCGCCGTCAACCTATCTCCCTCAAAGGCTTAAATCGATTTATTTGCCTCCTATATCATTAAAATTAAGTCTATAGTAAAGGGCAATGTACTTAAAAAATGCAGTGAACACGACAATGCTTTTTTCGCTCTCTTGAGCGAAGTCAAAATGCTAGTGACTTAATTTCTGATTTAACGGTACCCGTTCAAGTTTTTTGCTTATAATGTCAGAAAATTTCTTAGACTATGATCCGATTGCACTTTATAGCTGGTTAAAATCTATTGATAGATCTATAGCTACCTTAATTCAAGTTAGTGTAACTTCCACCAGTTAAGCAACAGGACCTTTCTGCTGTTTCAAGCCAAGGCGATGAGCATGTATACCTCTTCCAACAATTGACGAACGTTCTAAGTAAATGAGAACTGGTTATGTAATAATGTATTTTGTTTGCGTGTGGTTACTGGCAAATGCATTGTTATTACGAATGACTAAGGAGATTAACGACACAAAGAACAACACCACCGACTTAAGTTTCTTACGCATGGTGCTCACGAAAGTAGATTTAATGGAAGTTAGTCTTTGTCTTGGTTTTATTTCTTTCACAAAAGAAGTTTCGTTTCTATTTATAGCAAGTAGCAATGTAGATTTGCCTTGCCGTATAAACTAAAAGTAACTATATCGATCGTTCAATAATGCTGAGAATATCTTTCAACAACAACGAAGTGTTTTTAATGTTCAACTTTGTGCTCCGTTAGAAATGCTGTAAGCTGATTTACTGATTAGCAGTTATAATGAACTCGGCTGAATAATTATACGCATCAATTAAGGAGCATGTATTCCCACTGACTGACGAACGTTCTAAGTAAATGAGGACTGGTTATAATATTGTATCAGGGGCACCCAACGACTGTTTTCTGTAAAATATCTTTTCGGAGACGAAAATATTGCGTAGAATTTTCTATAGCTTGAGGACGGCTAAAATTTCTAAATGACGGTTCCATAAATCATGTGCAATTTTCGAACAGTTTATCTAATAAATTCCCTACGATTTTCTGAAGTCTAATTTTCACATTCCCCCCCCCCCCCCCCCCCCCCATGATGGCCTATTTTCCGTACAAAAAATATGATGGAGAGAGAAATCTGAAAAATTTTCACTCTCGTAATAACTTAATTTGCCTCTAAAATTTTAGGAGAAAAAGTACTAAAGCCCTTGTAGTTTCGAAACGACTTCAGTTCCCCTAGGCTAGCCTAGGATGACCGAACAGGTACAAATCTTATAGCGCCGCTTACAACACATTTTTAGAGGTCTAAAGGTACTCTGGATAGTCTAAAAAGTGTTTTCATTGTATTTAGGAGAAAACCGTCGTTGGGAGCCCCTGTTGTATTTTGTTTGCGTGTGGTTACTGGCGAACGCTTTGGTTATTACGAATGCCTAAGGAGATTATCGACACAAAGAACAACGTCACCGACTTAAGTTTCTTACGTATATTTGCTCACGACAGCAGATTTAATGATAGTTAGTTTTTGTCTTAGTTTGTTTCTTTCACGAAAGAAGTTTCATTTCAACTTATAGTAGCAACGTGGATTTTAGATTTGCATTTCTCTCTCTAAAAGTGAGTATATCGATCGTTCAATAGTGAGAATATCTTTCAACAACGACTACGTGTTTTTAATATTTAAACTTTGCACTCTATGAGAAATGCTGGAAGCTGATTGGCTAATTAGTGTGTTAATTAACAATAAATGAATGAGGCTGAGTATCTTATGAAAAATGATGGAGATTGAGGAGGGTGTTATCCGTCGAGGCGTAGGCGAGGCAGATAACACCCTCCGAGATCTCCAAAAATTCTTCATATGATACGAAAGCCGAATTCAATAATTGTTTTATTATTCATTCAAAATAATCCCTAGTTTAAAAACATAGCTAAAACATGCTTACCTCCATCAATGTTGAGGTCATCTGCACGTTTAGGGTTGTTCAGCTCCGCAAATATTCACCAAATAGCAGATGTCGCCCTTGGAGTTGTCTTCTTGCTTTTCTTTCCATGTTTTTTGTTATTATTTCGCCTAGTTCTTCCCCTTGAAAGACGAGTGAAATGTCCGCCAGTTTGTTTTCACAACCAAAACAACTCAACCTGCTTGTCCCCAGGTCTTCTCGGTTACCGGGGCATTAACCTGCAAGGAAGTTGCACTTTTGACGTCATTGGTTGATTAGTGGCAAAATTCTTCAAAATTTGGTCATCAGTAGCTGGTTATGGTGAATTGTGCGTGTGCTTTTAGCCAGTCAGAATCGGGGAAATATTTTTTAATGAATAATAATTAGCGGTTATTGAACTCGGCTGAAGAATTATGCAGATCAATTAAGGAGGCCGTCGTCCACCAAGGCCTAAAGACCAAGGGCGATAACAGTCTGATAACAGAATAATTCTTCACATCATACAAAAGCCGTATTCTATAGTCTCTTTATTGTACTCAAAATATTTTCTTAACAAGCATACCTCCTGTTAAGCTTTCTTCGAAACTTTGGTCTATTTCTCTGCACGCTCTCAGGAAATAATAAACAGATGTTGTCTTTTTTTTGCAGACTCTCCTCAAAAAGTGGATTACATTCATCGAGAAGCATGTTTTGCGTGTTTCGTCCTTTCAGTTTTAGTCAAAAATTCAGCTATTTTGTCTTTGGATAGCCGAGAACGCCACTATTGCTCAATCAACCTCGTTACCAAAGAATTTAAGACGGAATCCACTAGGAAAATGAGTAATTTTAATTTTCAATGAAAAAACCTTGTACCAGAATAATTTAAAGAATATTGCATTTTTTTTACATTTTTCAAGGGCTAAAGAAGTAATTAGTCATCTGTAATAACACCAAAGAAAATTTCTTATGGAAACCCGAGAAAATGAATGTCAAATTTTACCTGAAAATTACATCTTACACATGAAATTTTCAGAATTTTACAAGTGTTTTGGACATTCATTTTCTCCGACTCCCATCAGAAATTTTCTTTGGTGCCGTTACAGGTGACTAATTACATCTTTAGCCCTTAAAAAATGTAAAATAAGAATGCAATATTCTTTAAATTATTCTGGTACAAGGTTTTTGTCTACTGAAAATTAAAATTACTCAATTTCCTGGTGGATTCCGTCTTAATACACTATCGAACTATGGTATATTGCTCGCATTCTCCAAATTTGGTCACCACCAGCTGGTTATGAAGAATTAGCCGAGGGAGTTCAGACAATCAGAAACTGTGAAATATTTGGATGAAGTGATGTGTTTTGTTTGCGTGTAGTCACTGACTGGTGAATGCCTCGGTTAATACGAATCAAATGCCTTAGGGATTAGCATCTAACAATACAACGTCATTGATTTAAAGAGGCTGTATCACGGGTGTCTAGTTAACTTTGTTATATTGTCAGTTAGGGTTCCTTGTGGCTTATGGTGTAACTTAACTTAAATGAAGAAATTATTTCAATGCAAACGACAAAATCACAGCTTATTCTTGTCCAATAAATTAAATATTCTTCCCAAACATTTTACCGAACGTTACAAACAACAAAAATAAGCTTTGAAAACTGTTAGGCTTACGAGTTTTGAAAAACCCACAATTTCAATCCGTTTTATTCTTCTTTAAGTTTTTCCATCCCTGCCTACTTTTGTCTTTGCTGTGTTATTATTAAATCCCTTCTTTTAATTTTTTGAGTGATTATTTTCATGTCTCACTCAATTTAGTGACAGTTCCTGCTTTTGGAAATAAACTTTGATAAAATTAATCATGACACAGCTCCTTTACGTTCTCGTACGTGTTGGTGAGCGGATTCGCTGGTTTCGTGTGGACGGAAGGTGATTCGTGTTTTATGCGATATCGAAAATTTCCGAATTAACGTGGACGTGGCCCAAGTTTCGATTATATTCTCTCGTAAATAAGTAAATGAAACTCTTGCGAGAGAGGCCAGGCGAAGCGAACATTGATCTAGATACAACTAATGCCTCCCACTTCATAGCGCGACAACGTGATCTGATACAGAATGCGTTAAGAGCTGCTAAATTTCAGATAAGATTTGGTTCCTTCTCTGAATATCGAAGCGTTGCATCATTTCAACACAAAACTGTTCCTTCCTCCATTTAGTGAATGGCTCAAGAAGGGCTGAATCCATGAGTATAATATCCAATTCAAAGGGAATTACAAAAGAGAAATACTGTCGCCTCTGGTACGCTTGGAGTTAAAGAGGGCAGGAAATCTTATTGGTCAGTGGGTGTTTGCTACCGAAGTAGAAATGTCATGTATCTTAATACAGGGAGTCCAACTGGAGAGGGGACACCCGTTCGAAGATAGTTCAGGGCTTTCTGAGCTTACAGTTACTCAAATGTCCAATCGTAACAAATTTCCAGCAGGTAGCCCAAGCTCAAAATACGAGCATCGGCGAACATCGGCATTGTTGCGTAACATTCGAAATATAAAGATTTGTATGGGAAAAAAACCTATCGTTTCTGTAACCTACAAAAATGAAAGGATTTCAATAAAAAACAGCTTACCTTGCTTAAAATTTGCGTTACGTCTCTCCTGTGTGGTCCACGGGCCGATTTATGGCCGTTTTTATGGGTTTTTATGTAAACGGTTTTCTCACTAACCTTGCCCAACCTTGGTAACCCTTTATATAGAGAGAAAACCGTTTACATAAAAACCCATACAAATTAGCCTGCGTAGTAGGCGCTTGGCAATTTCATTTACGTGATTAAAATTTATCGTTAACGGACGTAGTCAAAAACGCGTCACTGGAAATCAACCTTTACTTATTTCCCGCTTCACGGGCCAGTTATGTATGCAGTGAGAATAGTTTTGATATGCTTTGGAGACCTTTTTTTTTGACATGAGGTTTTGCCGATTATCGACCTGGGACTTGACCATTAACAGCTGTGCATCCATGCCGCCAGCGTCTGGCCATGTACGTCAGTTGTGCGGTATAGCAAAGGCCCTGGCGCATGTAAGAACCTACCGTACCTATTTGAGGTCTGGTAAAATAGGTTCTTGCAATAGTTTGGGGCCACTCTTGTTAGCAATTTAGGATTTCCGTAGTTCCTTAATATAGGTTCTTAATTTCTATGATGGAGATCAATGATATTCGTGACTACCGGGAAAATAAAGAAACTCAGGTTTGGTCCTTAAATATACAATATTTAAAATATATTCAAAACTCTACATAGCAGACCTCCTTTATGGAAGGCCAAGTAGAGAACTATACAATTTGTAGTACAGTACTTATACAAACTTTTTTTGTTGTAGGAATACAGAGGTAATACCTTTATCAGTAATTACAGTTTGCTACAGCATTTTCTTGCAATATAAATTTGCAATCTCAATGTTTATCACAATATAACTGTAACCCACAGATAAGAACCTGCTTGAACAGGCTCTTGTATTGTTTGGTATTAAAGTAGCAAATTTCTGCCAGGAAGTTCTTAATCCACTAGGTTCTTATATGCGGGTGTCTCCTGTAGTTTATCCGTGTAAAACAGTCAATAGTTTGCGAGTTAGATGTAAGCATCCAGGTCTGGTGCGTTGGCTCCCCACCTGTCCCTTAACTGGTCTTGCAACTGCATTTTTAAATTTTCCTCTTTAACAGCCATTCTTAAAACTTTTAGAGCTCTTGCTATAAATGTCGTGAGCCCAAAAGTGACAGCACCACAGATATCGGCCGATTCTTGTAAAAGATCCAGTGTTAGAAGGTCACTGTTCAATTCTGCTTGTTCCCTAATAGTTTGCAAGGTGTCTTTAATCTGATCCATTCGCCAAACGTCAACTCTGAGTGACTAAAACGTGAATAAAAGAAAGTTTTTTACTCCCATATATTCAATTTCTTGCAAAAATTATATAAAGGCTAATTTATCGGCTCTATGTGAAGATATAGTACCGGTAATATTCCATTAACTCGAACCTTAAGATTTATTTCCTAGCATGCAAAAGAGATCATGCGTTGTAGCTCAACAGTCTGATCCGGGAAACTGAATATGAATTACGCCAATTGCAATAAGAACTCCATTTAAGGGTTATCTAAACCTTGTACTTGTTCACGAAACGCGTGCAATTTTGTTTTGTTTGTTTGTTTGTTTTTTTACTGAAATTAAAACATTTTTGTTTCTTTAAAGGACTAAAGGGACACTTTGACATTTATAACATTTGTCCCTAGAAAAAGCCGGACTGTCGGTATAATGAACAAGCAATCTCACTTATTGCCGTCAACCTATCTCCCTCAAAGGCTTAAATCGATTTATTTTCCTCCTATATCATTGAAATTAAGTCTATAGGAAAGGGCAATGTACTTAAAAAATGCAGTGAACATAATCATTGTAAACGACAATACATTTTTCGCTCTCTTGGGCGAAGTCAAAATGTTAGTGACTTAATTTCTGATTTAACGGTACCCGTTCAAGTTTTTTGCTTATAATGTCAGAAAATTTCTTAGTACTATGATCCGATTGCACTTTATAGCTGGTAAAAAATCTATTGATAGATCTATAGCTACCTCAATTCAAGTTAGTGTAACTTCCACCAGTTAAGCAACAGGACCTTTCTGCTGTTTCAAGCCAAGGCGATGAGCATGTATACCTCTCCCAACAACTGACGAACGTTCTAAGTAAATGAGAACTGGTTATGTAATAATGTATTTTGTTTGCGTGTGGTTACTGGCAAATGCATTGTTATTACGAATGCCTAAGGAGATTAACGACACAAAGAACAACGCCACCGACTTAAGTTTCTTACGCATGGTGCTCACGAAAGTAGATTTAATGGAAGTTAGTCTTTGTCTTGGTTTTGTTTCTTTCACGAAAAAAGTTTCAGTTCAACTTATAATAAGTAGCAATGTGGATTTGCCTTGCTGTATAAACTAAAAGTAATTATATCGATCGTTCAATAATGCTGAGAATATCTTTCAACAACAACGAAGTGTTTTTAATGTTCAACTTTGTGCTCTGTTAGAAATGCTGTAAGCTGATTTACTGATTAGCAGTTATATTGAACTCGGCTGAAGAATTATACGCATCAATTAAGGAGCATGTATTCCCACTGACTGACGAACGTTCTAAGTAAATGAGGACTGGTTATAACATTGTATCAGGGGCACCCAACGACTGTTTTCTGTAAAATATCTATTCGGAGAAGAAAATATTGCCTAGAATTTTCTGTAGCTTGAGGACGGTTAAAATGTTTAGATGACCGTTCCATTCATGTGCAGTTTTCGAACAGTTTATCTAATAAATTCCCTACGATTTTCTGAAGTCTAATTTTTCAAATCTCACCCCCCCCCCCCCCCCTCCCCATGATCGCCTATTTTCCATACAAAAAATACAATGTTGAGAGAAATCTGAAAAATTCTCACTTTCGTAATAACTTAAATTGCCTCTAAAATTTTCGGACAAAAAGTACTGAAGCCCTTTTAATTTCGAAACGACTTCAGTTCCATTCCCTAGGATGACCGAACAGGTAGAAATCTTATAGCGCCGCTTACAACACATTTTAAAGGTACTCTGGATAGTCTAAAAAGTGTTTTCATTGTATTTAGGAGAAAACCGTCGTTGGGTGCCCCTGTCGTATTTTGTTTGCGTGTGGTTACTGGCGAACGCTTTGGTTATTACGAATGCCTAAGGAGATTAACGACACAAAGAACAACGTCACCGACTTAAGCTTCTTACGTATATTTGCTCACGACAGCAGATTTAATGATAGTTAGTTTTTGTCTTAGTTTGTTTCTTTCACGAAAGAAGTTTCATTTCAACTTATAGTAAGTAGCAAATTAGATTTTAGATTTGCATTTCTGTCTCTAAAAGTGAGTATATCGATCGTTCAATAATGCTGAGAATATCTTTCAACAACAACTAGGTGTTTTTAATATTCAGACTTTGCACTCTATGAGAAATGCTGGAAGCTGATTGGCTGATTAGTGTGTTAATTAACAATAAATGAATGAGGCTGAGTATCTTATGAAAAATTATGGAGATCGAGGAGGGTGTTATCCGTCGAGGCGTAGGCGAGGCAGATAACACCCTCCAAGATCTCCAAAAATTCTTCCTATGATACGAAAACCGAATTCAATAATTGTTTTATTATTCATTCAAAATAATCCCTAGTTTAAAAACATAGCTAAAACATGCTTACCTCCATCAATGTTGAGGTCATCTTCGATAGTGCACGTTTAGGGTTGTTCAGCTCCGCAAATATTCACCAAATAGCAGATGTCGCCCTTGGAGTTGTCTTCTTGCTTTTCCTGCCATGTTTTTTGTTATTATTTCGCCTAGTTCTTCCCCTTGAAAGACGAGTGAAATGTCCGCCAGTTTGTTTTCACAACCAAAACAACTCAACCTGCTTGTCCCCAGGTCTTCTCGGTTACCGGGGCATTAACCTGCAAGGAAGCTGCACTTTTGACGTCATTGGTTGATTAGTGGCAAAATTCTTCAAAATTTGGTCATCAGTAGCTGGTTATGGTGAATTATGCGTGCGCTTTTAGCCAGTCAGAATCGGGGAAATATTTTTTAATGAATAATAATTAGCGGTTATTGAACTCGGCTGAAGAATTATGCAGATCAATTAAGGAGGCCGTCGTCCACCAAGGGCTAAAGACCAAGGGCGATAACAGTCTGATAACAGAATAATTCTTCACATCATACAAAAGCCGTATTCTCAGGGGCACCCAATGGATCTGTTCCTCAAAATATCTGTTCTTCATGCAAATTTTTGCTGGCTGGGAGATGTGGAAGAAATTATAGTCCTTGGAAGGAAAGAGTTGCTGGGAAAAAGATAATTCAGGGTGTCAGAGGGGATTTGAAGTCTAGTATAGCTGCTACGGGTTACTTGTATGGGTTGCTTACCACTCAAGATCTGAATTGTGCCCTATGAAACTTCCCAGTAAGTCAGGTTGCAGGTTGTAAGGTTGCTGGCTGGGAACTCTTCCATCAGTCTTGCTGGGAGTGATGAACAGATAATTTTTTTCCAGCAATCTCCCAAAATGCTTAAAATAGTCTCAGAAAACTTTATTCACGCTTTGTTGTTGTATTTAGGTCTTTTTCTCAAAATTTCCCGTTGGGTGCCCCTGTATTCTATAGTCGCTTTATTGTACTCAAAATATTTTCTTAACAAGCATACCTCCTGTTAAGCTTTCTTCGAAACTTTGGTCTATTTCTCTGCACGCTCTCAGGAAATAATAAACAGATGTTGTCTTTTTTTTGCAGACTCTCCTCAAAAAGTGGATTACATTCATCGAGAAACATGTTTTGCGTATTTCGTCCTTTCAGTTTTAGTCAAAAATTCAGCTATTTTGTCTTTGGATAGCCGAGAACGCCACTATTGCTCAATCAACCTCGTTACCAAGGAAATTAAGACGGAATCCACTAGGAAAATGAGTAATTTTAATTTTCAATGAAAAAACCTCGTACCAGAATAATTTAAAGAATGTTGCATTTTTTTTTACATTTTTCAAGGGCTAAAGAAGTAATTAGTCATCTGTAATAACACCAAAGAAAATTTCTCATGGGAACCCGAGAAAATGAATGTCAAATTTTACCTGAAAATTACATCTTACACATGAAATTTTCAGAATTTTACAAGTGTTTTGGACATTCATTTTTTCCGACTCCCATCAGAAATTTTCTTTGGTGCCGTTACTGTTGACTTATTACATCTTTAGCCCTTAAAAAATGTAAAATAAGAATGCAATATTCTTTAAATTATTCTGGTACAAGGTTTTTGTCTACTGAAAATTAAAATTACTCAATTTTCTGGTGGATTCCGTCTTAATACACTATCGAATCTATGGTATATTGCTCGCATTCTCCAAATTTGGTCACCACCAGCTGGTTATGAAGAATTAGCCGAGGGAGCTCAGACAATCAGAAACTGTGAAATATTTGGATGAAGTGATGTGTTTTGTTTGCGTGTAGTCACTGACTGGTGAATGCCTCGGTTAATACGAATCAAATGCCTTAGGGATTAGCATCTAACAATACAACGTCATTGATTTAAAGAGGCTGTATCACGGGTGTCTAGTTCACTTTGTTATATTGTCAGTTAGGGTCCTTGTGGCTTATGGTGTAACTTAACTTAAATGAAGAAATTATTTCAATGCAAACGACAAAATCACAGCTTATTCTTGTCCAATAAATTAAATATTCTTCCCAAACATTTTACCGAACGTTACAAACAACAAAAATAAGCTTTGAAAAACTGTTAGGCTTACGAGTTTTGAAAAACCCACAATTTCAATCCGTTTTATTCTTCTTTAAGTTTTTCCATCCCTGCCTACTTTTGTCTTTGCTGTGTTATTATTAAATCCCTTCTTTTAATTTTTTGAGTGATTATTTTCATGTCTCACTCAATTTAGTGGCAGTTCCTGCTGTTAGAAATAACTTTGATAAAATTCATGACACAGCTCCTTTACGGTTCTCGTACATGTTGGTGAGCGGATTCGCTGGTTTCGTGTTGACGGAAGGTGATTCGTGTTTTGAATATGCGATATCGAAAATTTCCGAATTAACGTGGACGTGGCCCAAGTTTCCATTATATTCTCTCGGTAAACAAGTAAATGAAATTCGGCGAGAGAGGCCACGGGAAGCGAACATTGATCTAGATACAACTGCATCAAGAGCTGCTAAATTTCAGATAAGATTTGGCACCAACGGTTTTTTATCCTCAGTGAATTCACAGGGTTGTTCAGCTTCTCCCCGAGCGGTTTGTCAGGCATTTTGTACATTGTAAGCCCCGTGCAATCGGACGCAACATTGTTAGCCAACAACTCCCAACGTTGTTGGATGTCCCGTTGCGTCCGTTTGCACACCCTGTTGCATATTTTTGCGTGTTGTTGGAGGTGTTGCGTAAAGTTTGAAACCCACCTGTGCTTCCTCAGAAGGAGTTTCAGCATCATCTCGCAAGTCCGTGTGCCAAACTAGGATGTCCTAGTAAAGGCGGGAGACTGTTGTAGCATGTTCGCTGGCTTGGCCATGTCAGCCTCATGGAGGACGGGAAACTAGACCTATAGGAAGGCCTATCCTTTGTTTCAAAGATGTTTGTAAACGAGATCGAAGGCAGGCAATATAAACCAGCTTGCGGGTTGGGAAGCTGTAGTTGCAGACCAAAGTCACTGGAGGCTTGCTGTCAAGGCCATAGGAAATATCAAGATCTAGGTACTCCATAGATGCATGTGAAGGGAATAGACTCGAGACTCGATCTTACGCGTAAGATCAAGTCTATTCCCTTCACGTATATGGAGTACTTAGATCTTGATATTTCCTATGGTAACTGCACTTTAGGACTTATCACTTTTTATAGACCACCGCGTTACTGCGCCACACCAGCTACCTTTTTCAGAGAGTATTCTACACTACTGAAAACTCTTACCGCCGCCTCTGGCTACCTGCTGTTGAACGGCGATTTCGATATCCGCATAGATGTTGACACTGATACTGATGCAAATAATTTCAAAACTCTACTCGAGTCGACAGGCCTTGCACAAGCAACATGTGAAAGGCCCCACTCATCGCAGCGGACACACCCTTGATCTCATTATTGGCCGCCAGAACGATATTGCGCTTTCTTTCTTTACGACTCTGATGTGTCTTCTATCCGCTCACCACGCTGTACTCTGTCCTATGGCGTTTGCAAAGTCCCCCGCCTCCAAGTCACAATTTAAACAGCGTCGCATTGAAGACGTCGACTTGGACGCTCTCAAGGCTGACATTCTGATATCTTCACTCGGAGGAAAACTCCAGGATGGCGACCCGGATAGCCTGGTTCAACTCTATAATACGAAACTTTGTAAAATAATAGACCGTCATGCTCCGGAAGAATCTCGATCCATCACACTCCGCCCTCACGTGCCTTGGTTCCACTCAGAGATTCGTAAGTTAAAGCTAGGAAAACGCTGTTACAAGAGAGCCTACAGGACATCAGGACCCACTGACCAGTCTAAACTATTTAGAGTCATCGATGGCATGTTCAAAGTTAAGCCGGTACCTGTTCTTCTTGGTCACACCAGGGTTCAAGAACTTATTGTTATCTGATCCACAGAATCTAAACCCCAGCTGTTGACTTCCGGCGTCCAGCAGGGGTCTGTTCTGGGACCCTCTGTTATTTCATACTATGTTTCGCTCCACTAGAGACTGTTATAAAATCCTACGGCCTCAACTGCATTTGCACGCCTTTGACCCCCAAGTTTATATGACAGTAAATCCAGAAAATAGGCAGACCACTATTAATAATCTCGAACAATGCTTGCGTCATGTTCAAGTTTTTTTCGCACTAATATATGCTTCAGGCGGAATCCTAAGAAAACTGAAATAGTTCATTTTCATTAATTTTTTACGCTTCTCCCATCCAGTTCCTTATTCTAGTATTAAATTAAGTCAGCACCATATACCTATCAGGAAGAAAGCTCGTATTCTAGGAGTCATTTTCTGATAAGTACCTCACTATGTCAAGCCACGTCAGCAGTATTTGTAGCTTAGCATCTCTTGCACTGCGAAATATAGGCAGGGTTAGGAAATACTTAGATTAAACGAGCACTGAGCGCCTTGTACACGCATTTATCTCATCCAGACTAGACTATTGTAATAGCTTATTATACGGTTCACCAGCAAAGGAGATAAGCAAACTACAGGGACTACAGAACTCTGCAGCTATGCTAGTCACAAGAACAAAGACAAGAGAACATATGCACTCCAGTCTGTCCTACAATCTTTACATTGGCTACCAGTGGAACAGGGGATAATTCTCAAACTTCTTCTTTTCACTAATAAATTAAAGTTGTTAACAGTATTCTCACACCACATTATCTATCTAGTCTGTTAACACCTTACACCACGACAAGGTCACTTAGATCGACCTGTGAGAGCTTCAGTATTCCTAAATCTAACCCTAGTACAAATGGAGATAGAGCCTTTTCAATTGACTCACCGCGGTTGTGGAATCAACTACCAAGCCGTATTCGTATCTGAAACTCAAGTTCTCTTGCGTCGTTTAAGTCTAATTTAAAAACTTTCCTGTCCAAACATTATTATTATTATTATTAAGTTCATATAAATATGGATAATTTCATGTCCATTAAATATTGTATTAGTACCATTTAAATTGGTAATATTTTAGATATTTTTGTAAACGCATTGAGGCGTACGCGAAATACGTAATAAGAACCGTTATTATTATTATTATCATTATCATTATTATTATTATTATTATTAGGCACTCAGGCGTGTGAAGGGAGGAGAGAGCAGTGAGATGAGTGATAGGAGAGAGCTAAGACGGCTGAGAGCAGCATCGGTATCCATAGAGCCAAGCATGGAATTCATCTGCAACAAATACTGACAACAAAGCCTGCAGATCCAGAATCGGACTGTACAACCACAGCAGGCGCTAGACAGACGAATGCCAACAACAGAACGGTTTTAATTAACACCCCACAGACCAGAACAGTTAGAGAATATTCAAAATGATTCTAGAACTCTGGGACTTTGAAGTTTATTTATAGCCATGGCATGGGTTTATAGTTTCCTTTGCACAAATGCTTGATATGTTAACTACACCCGGGGTAAATAATTATCCCGGGAGGATACTCCCTATAATGGCCTACAGTGGCGGATCCAGACCTTAAGATAAATAAGGGGGGAAGGGGGGGGGGGGGGGAGCGTTTATCCAGACCCTGAGATAAAGGGGGAGCCCGGTCTCCCCAAACATTTTTTCGGCCCTTCGGGCCTCAGTTTGGTCTAAAAGTAAAGGGAAGGCCCGACCCCCAACCCCCTAGATCCGCCACTGGCGTATAGGCAGAGGCTTTGCAGAAACGAATATGAAAGCGCAGGGATTTCACCAGTGGAGGTATATGAACGGGTAGGGGTATCTGTCATTTCAGTCTGTAAAAAGGCCCAAAAGGGTCAGCAGGTGCATTTTGTGGCTGTGAAAAAGTCGAAAAAGCGTTCTGGTGTTGTGGTTAATTCATATTTTAAAGAGAGTGCATCTGCAAAGTCTGTAACTAGGTATGTGAAAGGGGTAAAACATGCACTTGTCAATAGGAGGTATACATTGTGCAAAATGAGAAATAGAATGGTAAGGGTTGGACCTCGGGACTGGGCCTCCCCGTATAAAGCTTTGTTGAGTACCCCTTGGGATAATTATCTTGTTTGTGCGAGGATATACAGATTAAAGTTAACATTGATTCTGTAGTTTAAAAAACGCAGCTGAGCATCTTCGTAAAACAAATTATAGCTTTGTTCTTAATGCTGATGCTATTATCTGCCTACTATTATACAGCGTTACAGAAAAACGTTTTGCTTCCTTGACTTTTTAATTTGTTTTACAAAATAATTAAGTCTTATCTCCTACTTTTTAGGCTTGCTAGAGAAAGAAATATTTATCAGTTATTGGACGAGGTTGGGCAAAATATCGCGTTTTGTCAGTGGCGAGCTGATCAATTATTTGTCGAAGCCGAACAGTTGGACAACATTGCACATGAGCCGACCTTTATTTGTAGGCAATTTTTTGCAGGTCACGTGGTTGGCTCTCGGCTAATGAAAAGAAAGAAAAATTTGCATCGAATGCTAATTATCTTCAACCAGCACAGTTGCAATTAGTCGTCTTTTTGGTATCCTTAAAATCAATTTACCAAAATTACTAAATTATGTGGTTTGATTTGCAGTTATCCTGCCTCGTCCTGTTTGTGCAGAGTAACCCGGCTTGATAGTTTTCTTTGAAATTTCTGTACCATTTGCCACTGTCTCCAAATTTTCGAACGTTTTGGTTGAATGCATGGAAAGCGCCCAATAGCTTTTGCAAGATTGTATTTTCATAGTTATGCAAATAAAACTTGTTCTGCTGTTACGGTTGTGAGTTGCAATCATCCATTTCCGATTCTACCGATTCGCATCCTGAAGCGCTTTTAAACTGTGCCACTTTCTTCCTCAGTGACTGTGGTCTACGAAGCCACTAAATGTAACTATCCTTGTCAGATTCTCACTTACCACCTGAGTAGCTGCAATACGTAAGTACTCAGAATTAAGCAGTTCTTGTTCAAAAAAACTAGTCTTTAGCAATTAATAGATGCCAGACAGAAAAGTCCACTGTTTAAGAGCAGTTGTCTGTAAGATTGGAACTAAATTGAAAAGTCGCTGCCACACTACCTCACCGAACTGGCTAAAAATTGGCATGTAGACTTGATTTGGGGTCTTTGATAAGGATTAGGTAAGTTTAGCTTCTAATTACTCCTGTTTCGAAAATTATCGACATGGCCGGTTTTGGGGTGCCTCGGACCGGCGCCATATTGGTTAATAGAAGCTGTTTTTGAGCCTTCGACTACAGTCCTGTCTTCAAAGCTGATCTTCCTTTGCCGATACACATTTAAAGAACTATCCCTCTTTATTGTATTTTTAGAAACTACTTCAAAATTGATAACGTTTTCGCAGCGATCGATTATACTTTGGTGGGTATAATTTTTGAATTTTTTACACCCGCAAAATTAACAGAAATTCAAAGGCGTATATCAGTCTCTTGTCGCCACAAGGCATTGAAGCTCTGCCTGAATACTCTGCCTGAATACTCATTCAGAGTTTGTAGTTAAATCGAATTCGTTAAGAACACAACTGTGCAAACTTAACGGAGCAGAAACAAAAGTAATGAATGGAAGAGTGTTCTAGCGACTTTGTCAATAAGCTTCACAATCACAAATTTTCTGGCCGTGAATCTGAATTATAATCGACTTCTTGCATTATACAGGCTTCATGATCATATACAGACTTGTTTGATCTTCAAAATTTAAAGCCGAAAGAAATACTCAAATTCCTAAACAGGCATTGCACAGCTAAGCGATTACCGAAACTCTTTAATTCAGTTAAACCCATTTGTTTTATTCCACTACTATAGCTTGTTTGACTTAATCTGAATTGACATTTACTTGAGGCGGATACTATATGCTTCCTCAAAGCCTGTTTCTGGTTTCTGCTGGTTACGGTGGTCGCTTTTCTCGCGACTTCGTAGCTCGCTTTCGCTCGCTCAGTCAAGCGTCTCTCGAGCCTGATCGGCGTTCTCTCCGTCGACTTGAGGCAAGGTGAAGTCTACGAATACTACTTAATATAGTTTTGATCTTGCTTTAACAGTTCTTCTGCTTCGATCGTGTTGTTTTCTAGACTTCCTGGATCTTCGACGAGTAATTTTCCACAAAAATAATTACATTTTGTGGTCAGTCAGTTACCTCTTCGTTTCACGTACCACGATTGACATGTCGCTCACAGTTTACAGTATTTGTATTTATTTATTTAAAATGTATTTACAATCATAAGTCACGGCAATTATAAAAAAGTCGATCACGTTTAATGGGAAACCCGTTACGGTCCCTCGTTTCTCACGATAGTACATTTAGGGCGTATTTGCATGGAGATGGGTGACCCTAGGTAAGTAATCGAGGTAACCCCTCTTTGGTGGGGTTCCCCGCCTGTCCATATAATCTCTCATTTTGATTTTATCACGTTTACATCATAGGTGGGGTGACCATATGAGAAGGACAGGCGGGTTAATTCACCTACCTGGGGTACCCCACCTCCATATGCATGTAAACAGGCCCTTAAAGGCAGCCACTCAAAGAAAAGCCTTCACTTCCTGCTATCTTCCGTCGCTTAAAGGAGCAGTGTCACGAAATTCAGCCAAATTAGGTAATTACAAAATGCCCGTTAAATTGTTAAATTAAGAGAAACATAAAAATAACCACTTAAAACATTAAAGGAAGGTTAAAATAACACAACTGATACAACAGATGCCACGGATGGGCAAAACGGGTTTTTGAAAACTGTTCAGCCCAACAGTTTTTCAAAGTTAATCTCTGCTGTTTGCAACTTCAAAAATAATGCTCAGGAGACATAATTGTTTGTCTCGAGTCCCTGCTTGTGTCATTTACAAGCAATTTCTTTGTTTACTTTAAATTCCATAGCGATTGAGGGCGAGAAACTGGCAAAATTAAACAAAATGAACTGGACTTCCAGGTCACAGCCCCTTTAAAACCGCCTGTGCTTAAGTTCCCAAGTGGCTTTTCAATCTCTGCAAACTCCTCACAAAACAGCGCTCCACAGTTAAAGAACAAAATAAGCAAAATGCGAAACCCAGAAAATAAAGCGCCCTAGCCTTAGCCCTCACGTCACCTATCAGGTTCTATTTTCGGCAATATACGCGTGTGTGTTAAATCTTATCCTTCAACGAGGGCCAAATCCAAGCAAATACATAGTGGGAAATTTTAGTGACTTGCGCATGGCTGAGCACTGGGTGACGAAATCACTTGATCAAAACGTAATTAGAAGAAATGGTAATAACAAAATGCGAAACTTTGAGGAAATTTCACGTAGACAATTAATCTAGAGGTTGTAAGCCAGTGAATATATAATGATGAATACTACTCTCGTGTACTTAATTTTTTTTGGAGGGGGAGGGGGGGGGGGGGGTGGGGGTGGGGGGGCGGTGGGATGGGGAAAAGGGTGGGCGCATATTAACTTTTTCTGCCTTTAGGATGGGCGCTTATTCGAATAAATACGGTAGGCTGTTTCCCATTTACGTGGCAAAATTCTTGACAGGTAAAGTTAGTCCCGGAATCGCGTTTACCATTTGTACCAAGAAAACGACCGCGGAGGCCTGAAACTGGTATCAAAGAGTGCTTTGAAAAACTGGAACCCTAATTTCCGTTTGGAATATTCCTTCCGGCAAAATAGGATTACCTTTTCAGATGTTCCGTTGCTCCCAGAAATTTTCTGCTGGAACGACCCAAAAAGTCGTGTTCCATTTAATTTCCAAGTGGATTTTCGGAAAACTTTTTGTAACTGGCAAACAACTTATGGCCCATAAAGTCATTCCTCGAAATAAACCGCATGCATATCATGTGACTATTATATTGAGCCCCGTGCAAACGCGACATTGTTGGCCAGCACACAACTCCCATATGGTTGGATGGTACATGTTGCGTCTGCTGTTGCATGTTGTTGAGTGTTGTTGGGAGTCGTTGTGCAAAGTTTGAAACAGGTCAAGCCACAGGCAGCCCAGACATTACGGTGTGTGTCAAAACGGCAACACATTATAGATCTATCGGAGCTGTAGTCCATGATATTCGATTGAAGAGGATTTTAAAAAAATGAATAATTTCAAATAAATTTATCTTTACAATTATGTTTTTGTCTACTTATTTGTCCTGGGTTAATCCACTTTATATGTGCTATCCACTAAATATAGCACCTCAGAGTGAAAAACTCGCTAAAATGCCGATTAAACCGGCCAGGACTAACAAGGAGACGTTTAGTTAAAGGTATGTAAGGTTTGCTTTGTAATATTTTGACTTCTCCGCTATTTTAGCTCGATATATCACTATTTTTGTATGTAGCGGCTCGTAAAAGAGTGCCGGGAGGCAGCGCGTCAGACTCACAATCCGACGTTCCGGGTTCAAGTCCCGCTCTGGCCATTTGCTGGATTTGTTCTCTGTCGTCCCGAGTTCAAATCCTCGGCCACCCCAAGCCAGTTGGGGTTTTAAATCCTGTTATGTTGTATTTGAATTAGTTGTTTTCTAAGTATTTACTGATTGTAAAGCGCTTTGGATCACTAAGAGAAACTAAGAGAAAGGCGCTATATTATTATTATTACTATTACTATTACTATTACTAGTAGTAGTAGTAGTAGTAGTAGTAGTAGTAGTAGTATAGTTGTAGTAGTAGTAGTAGTAGTAGTAGTAGTAGTAGTAGTAGTAGTAGTAGTAGTAGTAGTAGTAGTAGTAGTAGTAGTAGTAGTATAGTAGTAGTAGTAGTAGTAGTAGTAGTAGTAGTAGTAGTAGTAGTAGTAGTAGTAGTAGTAGTAGTAGTAGTAGTAGTAGTAGTAGTAGTAGTAGTAGTAGTAGTAGTAGTAGTAGTAGTAGTAGTAGTAGTAGTAGTATTGGTAGTAGTAGTAGTAGTATTGGTAGTAGTAGTAGTAGTAGTAGTAGTAGTAGTAGTAGTAGTAGTAGTAGTAGTAGTAGTAGTAGTAGTAGTAGTAGTAGTAGTAGTAGTAGTAGTAGTAGTAGTAGTAGTAGTAGTAGTAGTAGTAGTAGTAGTAGTAGCAGTATGCGATGAGAAACAGAGGAAATTCCAGAATTAAGTTAACCAGGACAAATAAGTAGAGAAAGACTTAGTTGTAACGTTAAGGATACATTTATTTCATTCAGTTTTTAAACTCCTCTTCAATCGAAAATTGTCAACTACAGCTCCTATCAATCGTCTATCGGTGATCAATAGCGTTTAATTACGGGCAAACGGCCGTAACAACAACAACAACAACAACAAAAAGATCCGAGGGAGATGGATCTAAAAGGAGGCAATTGCCGAGGGGGTGGGGGTGGCTTCTTGACGTCTTCTTTCTGGGGGCTCAGAGTAACATTAGTGAGTTGTTAAAAACTAACACCTGCTCAGTTGAGCACCCTTCTTGTCGATTTCACTGCTAACGGTCTTTTAAAATAAGGCTTTTATTTACTAAAGAAGTCCTTCACCAGGCGTATTAGACACTGTATTAGCATAAATAAAGGGATTGTTTCTCTCTTTATCGCAGAAACAATTATCTCTCGCCTTATATTACCGTGCAACGGCATTTTTGACGGAAATTTTCTTTCTAGGGGGTGCCTAACCAAGTTGGGAAATTAACTAAAGGAAATTCCAGGGGGTGAAAAAGGTCTGACAAGTACCCCCTGGAATTGAAATTCCAGCGGAGTGGGGTCTAAAGCAAAAGTACCCTCCGTGGGAGTGGGCGAAGTACAGATGTTTTCTGGAACTACACAATTTCCTGATTTGCAAAGAAACCTACTTGTCGTATAAATATTTTTATGGACTGGTCGGTTTCGAAATCTTATAAAACACTCGAGGAGATCTAGAATTAATAACCAAGCCCTTACCTCTTGTTTTGTTTGTTCTTAGGACAGGCATTTAACAATCTCAGGGACCTGTTAAAAGAAGAAACGTGAAACGAAGATGAAAGGTGGTCACAAGCTGCGTGCTCTCATTTGTGGCTTTCTTTGTGTGTTAGCGATTAGTACTTATCATCTTTTGGAAGAATTCCAACGCATCTTGATCGAAATGCCCAGTCTTATTAATATATACACAAAACGGACTGCGATAGTGAATCATGACGTGCTGACCCTTGAAAACAAATCAAAGGTGGTGGTTTTGGTCTACACCAAGTTTGGTAAAAATGAAAAGTGGATACAGAGACCAGGTTCGTGTTATAACAAGAACAACGCCAACTCTAAAGAATGCCCCTTGCTACAAAAATTTGAGATCACTTACAACAAAACGAGGTTTACGGAGAGCAACTTTGTAATGTTCGAAGCCAGAGACATGCCGAGTTTACCCCACCTCAAAATGTTGTTAAAAGGAAGACCCATCTCACAACGTTGGGTGTTTGCGTTATGGGAAAGTCCTAATCATTTCAATTACACGAAGCCATTTCACGGTTTATTTAACCTAACATGGACTTATAGAAGGGATTCAGATATTTGGGGACCATATGGTAGCTACATACAACTCAACACCGAAGATCCGATCTACAAAAACAAAAAGAGACCACTCAAAGATTTTACGCAAGGAAAATCAATGCTTGTGGCTTGGATGGTTTCCAACTGCAGGGCTAAGTTAAGGCTCAAATTTGTCCGCGAGCTAAAAAAGTTCATCCAAGTTGATGTGTTCGGAGGATGTTCTGATAGAATCTTTGGTGAGTGGCGATTATGTCCAAAAACAAAACAAAGCAAATCCTATTGCCTGAAGAAGTATAAGTTCTACCTTTCTTTTGAGAATGCCTTATGCGAGGATTACATCACCGAAAAGTACTGGGATAATCTTGGTGAGGCGAATGTGATTCCTGTTGTAATGGGTGGTGCTGACTATACCAAGCTAGCCATACCTGGTTCATATATCAATGTTTTGGACTTCAAATCTGTGAAGCAACTGGCAGAATACCTTCATTATCTGAACGGAAACGATACGGCTTATAATGAATATTTTATATGGAGGCACAAATACCAAGTACTTCCCCGCAGTGCAAGGTCATTATGCAACATCTGTGAGTGGTTTGTTTCGAAACATTCGCACGAAATGAAAGTTTATAATGATCTTACAGAATACTGGGTGGAAAAAGGGAGATGTGGAGCAAAAAATTATCTTATTTTGAGAATGATAAACACGTCAAGTTAAACTCACTAGCGATTCCATCTAGTCTGGATACATTAGTATATTGTGACTGTAATTAAAGTTGGACAACAGAGATAGCGTTATTTGGCATAATTTATTCAAATTATTTCGCTGTTTCTGATTGGCTCTGATCCCAAGGCTAATTCTTTAATTACCACCTGGCGTTACTTTTGTAGAGTATCTGCAAGAAAAAAAAAAAAAGAAAAAGAAAAAGAAAAAAAACCGTTTGTTTATATCCTGTAAACCAAGGTGCCGAGAAGTAGCTTTAAGTTTTGAAGAAATTCTACTCGGAGATAGGCTTTTTAAGACCTTAGAAAAATTTTGCCTTAATTCCTGTGCGGCGTTTTCACAGTCCCTCTCGGTCAATTCACTTCGGTGACGCACGCATCCTTCGCTTGGACCACCTAACCTGAAACGCTTTGGCCGCGTGGAATAATGAGGCCGCTAGGGACTAGGCAAAGTAATATTTTGAATGAATCGATAAAACAATGGAATTTGTCTTTTGTTATATGATGTGAATAATAATGCTGATCTCGGAGGCTGTTATCCACCACAGCCGATTAAACACCCTCCTCGATCTGCATAATTCTTCACATCATACTCAGCCTCATTTTATAACTTTTTCATTAAATACTAAAACGGAGATAGTACTCGCGTTCTGATTGGTTAAAAATCTACTGGTATGTATTTTTATAACGGTTAACTCATAGAAAATGGCATTCAATCCGCATAAACTGGCTCTTGAGTTTCCGTGGGTAGAAAGGCTGCGTGCAAACAGATGCAACAACTCCCAACATTGTTGCGCCAACAAGGTGGGGAGTTGTTGGGTGCGTGTTGGCAGTGGTGCGCAAACGGACGCAACAACTCCCAACATTGTTGGGACCAGCAGTACGTCTTGGGAAGGATACAACCCAGAAGTCTTTGTAAACCATGCGTAATGAGCGTACGTGGCCCCAACAATGTTGGAAGAGCTGTGCAAACGGAACCAACATTGTTGCGCTATGCTTCGGCGATCACGGAGCAAAAGAAATGTTGGGAGTTGTTGACTGAAAAGTTTGACCGGATCCAAACTTTGCGCAACAACATGCAACAACATCCAACAACATGCAACAGGGTGTGCAAACTGACACAACATGTAACATCCAACAATGTTGGGAGTTGTTGGCCAACAATGTTGCGTTTGTTTTCGCGGGGCTTAAAGAACTATTTTTGAAAAGCTCAAAAATGGAATAATTAATTAATTAATTAATTAATTTACTTACTCAACCCCTGTCTCTTAGTTTAAAAGCGTTAGTTTCCTCATTAGACTGCAAGTGGTCGTCCCGTTTTGGGGTACCACGGGAAATACACAGATATCAAGGGACTAACTTGGAGTCCAAACTTATGTCAGAAGTGTGTAAGCTCTTGGACGTTGAGAAAACGAGAACGACTCCGCTACATCCACAGTCGGACAGCCAGGTAGAACGTTACAATCGAACATTGATAGAAATGCTTCGAGACAAGTTGAAAGAGAGTCAAGGCGATTGGGACAAGCAACTTCCTACGTTCATGATGGCGTACAGTCTTTCCTCAGAGCCACCCTACGCGAGCGAAAATGTAAAATGATGCGATGTGATTCAAAAGAAAAAAAAAGAGACTGCTCGAAGTCTATTTCCTCATCATCTACTATTCGCTGTTGGGTAACATTTGACCACTCAAGAAAATACCATAACATACCATAATACTCTTTGTTGGTCACTCCAAAATTTTGCATAAGCATTGTTTGTGGTTTCTCTTGGGGCCATTTTCTCCCAAGAGAAACTAAAGACAATATGCTCACGCAAAATTTTGGAGTGACTAATAAAGAGTATTATGGTATGTTATGGTATTGTCTGGAGTGATCAATTGTTAAAAAGTTAAGTACAAAGCTTGAAAGTAGTCTTCACAGCGGTTACTTATAGCACGCGCCCTCCAAAGGCTTTTTTCTTTCCTTTGAAACCAGAGGTTTTCGGGGAGTGGGCCATCAATGAACTGTTTCCATAGTTTTTACACGAGCTGTGAAAGAGATGGTTCTCTGATCTCAGCTTAGGCGGACCTACAATGTAACAAGAATGATTTCGAATGACGAATGCCTAGGTGATTCTAATATCATTGAGATCGAGGAAGACAATATTACAGTGCGACTAGTGTAACCGGGGCCACTTAGTTAATTAAGACTCTAGTGTTCTATTCAATTAACGTATTGCACATCCACTTTTGTTGGGAAATGTATAAAAGGAAGTAATGACGATATAGCAGATTTTTGGAGAACTGGTCTTTATTCAACAAAAGGCGAGGTCAGATTTAAGCTTATGCAACTTTATATTCTATACTCTTTATTTCAAGGTTTACTTTGAGTGCCGATAATATCTGGTTCTGACTTAATAGCTGCAACTTCATTTAAAATGTGCGTAGAGAAATACAAAGACTTGGTCAAGGTAACTCGATTATGATCGATTGACCCGCTATAGAACGTCTGCGTGGGAGTCTACGCTATGTGTGCTTTTGGGAGAATTTTGTAATTGTGCGCTGGGTTGGAATTTAGTTAAGAGAAATTTCAGGACGGTCCACATTTCAGTGACATTTTTACATTACTGTATTCTTTAAATACCCTTAAAATACGTACAGTTTAAAAGACAAGGTAGGTTAGAACTATTTTGAATCATACAAAGAATTCTCGAGGATTTTGTCAGTTTTAAACTACTTTTTGAAACTGATATTAAAATTATTCTCGAGAATTCTTGGGATGATACCCAAGAAGGTGAAAACAATTCATACTGACCGGGTTTCGCTCTTGAAAATTCTCGGGAAAGAATATCCGAGAATTTTTATGTCTGCTTAGTCAAGATTCACAAGAAATCCTGAGAATTCCTTAGATTAATCCTGTTCCCTAGAATTCTTGTAAATCATTTCGCACGAGAGCAGTTTTAAGTTTTGCTCTCTGGTAATTATGTTTCTCTAAAAATTTAATAAAAGAACGGATTTTGTCCGTGATATTTATACAATAACCGGTAGCCTTACAGGTGTTTCTAACAAGTGTTGGATACTGGCACATGAAGAACTACCATCCAAATTATTGTTGAGCTGTTACAACGCTTCAGTAGTTGAAAGACCTTGAAGGATTTATCAGCACCCAAATGAAAAAAGGAGTTTTCTAGACAACTTTACCTCCAATAAGCGCGCAGTCCATGATACAGTGTCGTGTTCCCGACCCTCATCCCCCTCCCCCCCCCTCCTACTCCTCTCCTTGATAATTCCACCACCATAAACCTCTCACGAGCTGGTATACGTAGTGCATACCTAGAGTTTGAAGGGGGAATTTTATGGTATTAAATTGATTTGACAGTAAGGTAGTACAGACACTGTTTTAAGCCAATTGCATACAATTGTCGCAATTTGTTACTGACGATATCACATGATTACCTTGTTATAGGAACTGTTAACGTTTCGTGAAATTAACGCGAGATTCAAATATTCTTGTTAATTAAGTCGCTTTCAGTTTTGTTAGCGTTTATTGATTTCCACACAAGTAATTAAGGGAGGCTTTAATTTCCACCACAAAAATATCCATATTACCGATAACCTCAAGACATTCATTCTTGACAGCGGAAAAGAGCAGTTTTCTTCTATGCGCGTAAATTTAAGCGGCATTAGTCTCAAACACCATTATTAACCCACAAGGACGTTAATATCCTAGAATACGTTATAACCTATTTAGGAAAAAAAAACAGCGATATGATTTTCTGTGGAGTTTGTCTTTGCTCTGAAAAGATCTAGAACTTCGCGCGGGTAACATTTGTCTTTTATGGGGCATGACATGACATTACATGGCTCTATAATATGCCAGCGAAAATCTCAAATCAGCCTTTTTTGTAATTTTAACCCCTCCCCCCCCCCCCCCAAAAAAAAAAAAAAAATTGTCAATTTACTGATTTGCCAAAGAAACGGACTTGTCATATTGTTTTTACTTTAGACTGGTTGATAATGAAATTGCAAAAAAATTGGGGGAAAATTAATAACCAATTCCTCACCCCTTGTTTACTTTGTTCTAGCTCATGTGTATTTAACGAGTTCAGTCACCTGCTAAATGAGAAACGTAAAACGCTATGAAGATCAAACGTGCTCACTCGCTAAGGTATCTCCTTTGGGGTTTTCTTTGTGTATTCACCATTAGCCTTTATCTTCACTTGGATGAAGCGAAGTGGCTTGAAAAACAACAGATCAAGATAAAAATGTCCAGTCTAATTGATAATCACACAAACCGGACCGCGATAGAGAAGAACGTGCCAACGCTACGAAATAAATCAAAGGTGGTGGTTTTGGTCTACACCAGGTTTGGTAAAAAAGAAAAGTGGATAAAGGATTCAGGTTCTTGTTATAACATGAACCACACAGAGTCTAAAAACTGCCTCTTCTTGCACACATTTGACATCACCTATGACAAACAGCGTTTTGCGGAGAGCGACCTTGTTGTGTTTCATGCGAGAGACATGCCGACTTTACGTCACCTCAAAGCGTTGTCGAAAGAACGACCCATGCCACAACGTTGGGTGTTTTCGTTATGGGAAAGTCCTAATCATTTCTCCTATACAAAGCCATTTCACGGTTTATTCAACCTAACATGGACTTACAGAAGAGATTCAGATATTTGGGGACCATATGGTAGCTACATTCAACTCAGAAGCAAAGATCCGATAGCTGGACGCCAGAAGAGACCACCGTCAGATTTTACGCGAGGAAAGTCAAAGATTGTGGCCTGGATAGTTTCTAACTGCAAAGCTAAGTTAAGGCTTAAGTTTGTCCGCGAACTAAAAAAGTTCATCAAGGTTGATGTGTTCGGTAAATGCTCCGGGAGAGTCTTCGGTGAGTCGCGAGCATGTCCAAAAACAAAACAAAGCAAATTCGATTGCCTGAAGAAGTATAAATTCTACCTTTCCTTTGAGAATTCCTTATGCGAGGATTACATCACCGAAAAGTACTGGGATAATCTTGGTGAGGCGAATGTGATCCCTGTTGTAATGGGAGGTGCTGACTATACCAAGCTAGCCATACCTGGTTCATATATTAATGTTTTGGACTTCAAATCTGTGGAGCAACTCGCGGAATACCTCCATTATTTGAACAGAAACGATACAGCTTATAACGAATACTTCAAATGGAGGCAAAAATACCAAGTACTAACCGCGGGCATTGGAATGACATTATGCAACATCTGTCAGTGGTTTGCTTCAAAATTTTCTCGTGAAACGAAAGTTTATCATGACCTCACCGAATACTGGGTACAAAAGGGAAGATGCGGAACAAAAAATCACCTTGTTTTGAGTATGATTAACAAATAAAGTAAAAATTCTGTAGCGATTTCATCTAGTCTGGGGAATAATTTCTTCTTATTGGACAGTTTCAAGTGTGTAAAATCGTAGGATGCAGGTTATATTTAGTAAAGGAGACGAGTAAAAATATCCCACGACACTCCACAGTAGACAATCCATTTAGGGACCTTTTATTCAACTCGAGGGTATAAAATAGAACTAACTAAAAGTGCATACTTTTACACGTAACGAGAATGCGTAAAAGGCTAACGCGACTCCTTTTGCTGTAATTCCAATTTTTGCGCGCTTATGCAACGCTGTTGATGATTGGTTATAAATTTATATTTGCAATTATTCCTGAGAATTTTGGGGATGATCTGCAAGAAGGTGAGTGAAATTCTTGTAGAGGCTTTCTTAAAAATTCTCAGTAGTTACAGCGAGGAATTTCCTATAGTCCCAAGCTTTGTCAAGAATTCTGAAAGATTTACCCTGTTCCCAAGGACTCAAGTACTCCTGGGAATCATTTCGCACGAGAGTAGTTTTAGTACCTAGTATGTTTCTTTATAAAGTTAATTAGAGAACGGTTTTCTTGTTTCATATTTATGTAATGACCGGTAGTCTTACAGGTGTTTCTATAAGGTTTTGGATACTGGTAAGTGTAGAACTACTGTGGACGTTGAGTTGTGATGACCGGTGGTTGGACTCAGTGATGACTGAAACGGATGCATCAGCACCCATTCGGAAAAATATAATTCACCACTTTATTTTTGTTTTCTTTCTTTATTTTTTTCTATCACTCCTCCTGCCCTAAGGATCAGTTCACTGTTTTAATTTTCAAATTTGGTACTCAAGATTTTACTGATAAAGGTCTTCTAAATATCCGGCTGATCCTCACTGGTTTGTCCTTGTGGTTTTGCCTTCAAAATTGTTTCTGAGTCGACAGTTAAGTTAGCCTTTCTCGTAGCTTGCGATTAAAACAGCCGTCACTACCCGCTCCTTGAGCTCGCGCCGCTCCTCCTAGGAACTTTTCTAGAGGTGAGGGCCCAGGAGAGAAAGCTGTTTTCGCAGGCTTTCTTTCTCGCGGTGCCCATTGCCAGCTGCACTGAGTTATACATTCGCATCCTGTTATTCATTTAAGAACCTGTTTTTTGGGCTGAAATTTGATAGTTAGGCCTCCTCTGTACAAGAAACTGCTCTTTAGCCTAAAATTTGAAACAGGTTCATCTTTTCTAAATTCTATTTAAAAAGTTCTGTAAACTTAAGAAGATAATGTTGACTTAAGATAAGTCAGCATTCAGGATCCTCTTTGTAGACATGCGTGCCGTATTCACTCCAACTCCAGCTGTAATTGTATGAAGATTTTACTTTCAGAAATGAACTGAATAACCCCAAATACTCTTTAAAAACAGCTAGAAAGTATTTTTTTTTCCTTCTTCAGAAAGTAACAACCTTTTTAAGAACCTAAATTTGTACTCATTATCATTTATGTAAGAACCTGCTTAGGCAAATGGGAAAATGCAGATTGTTAGTCGCCGGTTTTTACTGTACTTCAAGAATAGCAATAATAAAACGAATCTCATTTTGAACTGCGACTTGAGACCTGGCAATTGTCTTTTAAATGCCTGCGGATATCTTAATTTTGTCGTTAAAGTAATTTCAGCCAATGCAAAGAAAAATTGTCATATTCTAGTTTGCCAAAGAAAACAACTTGTCATATCTGATATTTCTATAGGGTTTGGTTGATCAGAAAGGCTTGTCAGGAAAATATTTAATTAAGGAAAGTAATTAAACAGACGTTCATTTCTTCTTCACTTTATTATTAATCGAACATGTATTTAACACGCTCAGTTAACTGTAAAGCCTTGGGAATCGTTAGTCCGCAAACTTAGCCAAAAATTGTGGAGTGAATATTTGCTCGTATACCTGCTTGCTGATAGCTTTGTCCGATGCTAAAAATGCAGTCAACGCAAGACGATTCAAGCAATGTTACTTTAATCTTGAAACACGGCAAGGAGATCAGAGCAAGCCGTAACCGGCTGTTAGGGGCGAGTGATTTCTTTTTTACAATCCTAAACTGCGACATGCAAGAGAAGCACCAGGGGATAATTCGGTTGGAGCACATATCAGAGAATGCCATGAGAAATGTCTTAGAATTTGGGCGCTCTGGTAGTGTTGATATAGAGAGTGCAAAGAATGCTAAAGACCTCATCAAGGCAGCGGATTATTTGCTCCTTCCAAGATTAAAAGCCATTGCTGGGAGTTTCTTTATACCGAAAGTACTGCTATCAAACTGCATTTCAACATATTATTTCGCAGAGAAATACAAATGCGATCACCTGATGATTGTTTGTAAAAAATTCATCTTCACAAACTTCGCTTCAGTGGCTCAGGGTCAAGAATTTCTTAGCTTGGAAAGTCACCAAGTGGAGGAGTGGATTTGCAGTGATGAGATTTCTGTTTGTAGAGAAGATGTTGTTTTTAGGATAATACTTAAATGGATTAAACAGAACAAGAGCAACCGCCAAGGGAAGTTTGCAAAGTTGTTTCACCACGTGCGTTTGGCTTTTGTTTCGCGTGACTTTTTGAGCAAGGGTGTGGCAGCCAACGATCTTGTGAAAGAAAATTCAAACTGTTTGAAGCTTGTGACAGATTCGTTGAAAGGGATTTATCGTGCAAATGACGTCCATTTACAGAGAGCCAGAAAATGGAAAGAAACGCATCTGGTCGTTTTCACCGGCAGACATACTTTGTGTTACCAACCTGATGATGACGAGTGGTACAAATTATCAGACGCACCAGTAAAATACTATCTCTGGGGACACCCAGAAGCATTTAATCGTGACCCGTATCAAATGTGCGTATTTCAAGGAAACCTGTACGTTTTTCCAAGTGCGATATGCAGTGCACCAAGCGCAATGTACGATCCATCGTTAAACCGCTGGACTGTGTTGAGTCAACATGGGACAGCACTAGCCGCTCGGAAGAAAGGTTCCGCCACCCAAATGATTGGCTCGAGGACAATCATGACGGACGTGAAGGTGATTGGCTCAAAGATTTACGCTTTAGTTGAGTCTGCAAGTGAATCATTCCGAGAGCAACTCCGCCGACCTTTTAGAACATTCCCCCATTCGCGATTTTGTTCCATCTTGAAGTACGACATTGGTAAAAGCACATGGAATGTTGTCGTACCTAAAGTTGAACAAATAAAAGGTGGACCTTGCGCTGTAGCCATGAACAATTACTTTTACGTCATCGGTGGTTATCACGGTGACAAGACATTTGCTTGTTATGCGGGAAGACTGGACACTAACGACAACGTGCACGTGTGGGAGCGGGTGGCGGATATGAAAAATCCAAGGTCGTATGCTTCTGGTATGGCGATGCACGGGAAAATTTTTGTTGCCGGTGGCTTCGTAAATAACAAAACTACTGAAATGTACAACCCGTTAACAAACGAATGGCAATTGATAGGGAGTCTAAATACACCTCGCAGAGGGGGCAGTATGCTGTGTTTAGATGAGATGCTGTACGTGGTGGGTGGAGAACGAACCAGTGAATATTCTTCACTTCATTGGACAGCAGCAGTAACAGTTGAATGCTATGACTTTAACAGCAATAAATGGAAGCAGAAGATGAAACTGCCGAAGTTTCGCGAGGTTTTCGAGAGAAGGAACATTGTCATCAAGGCTTGTTCGGTCGCTTTTTCCAAAGAGGTATTCAATAAAGGCAACTCCAGCCGGCGCCAACTTGTGTCTTTTAAAATCATCAGTTACTCACTTGTGGTGTTTTTCTTTAGTCTAATATTTCTCTTGTGCTTATGGATTACAGTTTGATTAGCGAGACATGCAAATATGCTCTTTAGATGCCTTTTACACGAAAATATAAGTTGATTATAGAATTTCACTTCGTTTACGCGAGGAAGAAAAGCCTGAACGCAAAATGGTAAATTTACGCAACTGACCTTATTCGTGTGTTAGTAGCTAGAGTTCATTAATATGAAATTTAAGCTATTTAACAAATAGATAAGAATTTTCAATCGTCCATACTGTTGTTAGTCTGCTACACAGCAGATTTTAGTGTCGTCACGCAACGCTCCTCCTAGTCTGCTACACAGCCGTTTTTAGTGTCGTCACGCAACGCTCTCCCTCTCCCTCTGTGGGGAGGAGCGTTGCGTGACGACACTAAAAACGGCTGTGTAGCAGACTATACTGTTGTTGACTATGGAAATAACGTTAAAAAGTTCAAAACTCAAGTGGAGCCACTCGCCTGCTGCTGACCGTGGTTTCATTGCAAAACTTTTAGCATATTGCTTAACTTATAAAGCAGTACACTCTTCTTTATATAAGAATGTTGGTTTTTCCGGCCTCCGGCTGAATATTTTTATTTTTCTGCCGATTTTAGGCTGAAAATATTCTTGTATTACTCTTAATCATAAATTATATATAGTTTGTGGTATTTCTACTTAAGAATGTTTTGGGGTTTCAACTACCTGTGGTCTTGTCGTTCAGTGAAAGGTATAATTTTCTACGGCTAAGTTAAAAGCATAAATTGTATTGTATTTACATATTTTCAAACACAAAATTGAGGTCTTTACAATGGTAATGTGATGTCTGTCTCTATGTTTCTTTTCCTTCTTTTTCTGTTGAGATTTTTATTTCTTTTTTACATGGAGACGCCATATTGGTGTACCGTTTTGGTGCACCAATATGGCCGCCGAAAATCAACAAAAACACCTGGAATTCACTTTTTCTACAAAAGCTCTTTCTTTTCACTCGAGAACTAGCATACGTGCGCATAAAAATATCTTCTAATACTTGAAATGGTTATACTTCTGAAAATCAAGAGGAGAGACTTCCACGAAACAGCATTCCTATTTTGGTGTCGAGCACTGTGAAAACTCGGAAGTTCAAATTGCTGTATTTTCGAAATGAGACATGCTACGAGAATGGAAACTTTTGCAAAGATTCACTTTTTTTATCTTCAACCTGGTGTAAATAAGAATTCGTAAAACCTCGCTATTTTGACTTAACAATTTGATGACGTCATTGTGAAAACCATCTATAGAAAAATGGAAGTTTAAAAGCTGAGAAGTGCGTATAGAAGAACATCAAGTGTGTTGCGGCCATCAAGCTTCCATTGCTGCTTGCCTAGTCCCTGTAGGGCACTTTCCCAGGCCTTCTCGGTCAGTTCACTTCGGTGACGTATCCGAGACGAACGGGCGAAAAACGCCTCAAATCTTCGCTTGGACCACGTGACCTAAAACGCTTTGGCCGCGGTATAATAAGGCCTAGGGACTAGGTAACATTGCTACATTTTCTGCTTAGTGTGAACCAAAATTCTCCCTGCCGCAGTTGCTAAGAGGCGTCCAGCCTAAACTAAAATAAACAGAAAAAATGGCTGCCCTCGGATGTTATTATTACTTTTTCTCCTCAAAATTTACTTGTAAGTTCATGAATGCAGAAGTCTCTTAATGCACTATATACTCTTCCATTGTTAATTTCCTCTTTGATGTACAATATGGTTTAGTCTTTCAAGACTTTTAATTTATACAACTTGTGACGTTCGATCCGCTCTAAAGATTCTTGTCTATATGAGATGTTGCTAAGGTAATTCAATCAATTGTATTGATAGCCCGGTATATAATTGGTCGTGATATATTGCGGCTGTAAAAAGTATCGTAAGATGCGGTTCATCTCTTTCGCCTTTCCCTTATCCCTTAAATGTGATGCAACTCGGTATTATATTTCCTTTACTGATTTATACTCTCTGTAAATTAGGTCATTACTTGGAGCATAGGTAAGAATTAGCATGTTGCGTAACACCAAGTTGCAACCATAACTACATCGGTTTACCATACTGAAAGTGAATTAAAATATCAAAAGACAAAGAAAAAGAAAAAACGTACACACACAAACTTTTATTGCGAAACTTCATAAGATTTTGGTTACTCTGATGACTCGGTCACCTCACAACAGTAGCCTTTTCGGAAGATTAATGGTCGATCATGTCGTCGGTCACGTACAACTGGTTTCGCCGGCAACTTGGTCACGACTGGATGGTTGTATTCATTTGACTTCTATATTGGACTAAAATGCGCAAGCTAAGATGTCTAAGACGAAAGATCGTCGCTCGTTGAGTTCTCTCTGCTGCCTTGCTTTTGGTTTTCTTTGTGTATTAACGATAAGCTTTTATCTTCGCATTGATGATGAAGGACGTTCACTTAAGCCACACTGGATGATAAAATTGCTCAGTTCGGTTAATATTCTCACAAACCGGACGATACCGAAGAACTTGCTGCCACTACCAAGAAACAAATCTAAGGCGGTGGTTTTGGTCTACACCAAGTTTTCTAACGTTCAAAAGTGGATAAATGAGCGAGGTTCTTGTTATGACATGAACCACCCAAAACCCAAGGAATGCCCCTTACTAGACAAGTTTGAACTCACTTACGACAAGGAGCGATTTACGGAGAGCGACTTTGTTGTGTTTGAAGCAAGAGAAATGCCGGCTTTAGAACATGTGAAAATGTTGTTAAGTGAAAGGCCCAAGTCACAGCGTTGGGTTTTTGCGTTATGGGAAAGTCCTAATCATTTTTCAAACACAAAGCCACTTCACGGCCTATTTAACCTAACATGGACTTATAGAAGTGATTCGGATATTTGGTCACCATATGGAAGCTACATACGACTCAGCACTGAGGTTCCGATGAGCGGAAACAAAAAGGGAACAACATCAGATTTTACGCGAGGAAAATCAAAGCTTGTGGCCTGGATGGTTTCTAACTGCGGAGCTAAGTTAAGGCGCAAATTTGTTCGCGAGCTAAAAAAGTTCATCAAAGTTGATGTTTTCGGAAAATGCTCCGGGAAATTCTTCGGTGAGTCGCGACCATGTCCAAAAACAAAACAGAGCAATATTGAATGCCTAAAAAAGTATAAGTTCTACCTTTCCTTTGAGAATGCCTTATGCGAGGATTACATCACCGAAAAGTATTGGGCGAATCTTGGTGACGCGGATGTGATTCCTGTTGTAATGGGAGGTGCTGACTATACCAAGCTAGCCATACCTGGTTCATATATCAATGTCATGGACTTTAAAACGGTGAAGCAACTCGCAGAATATCTTCAGTATCTAGATAAAAACGATACGGCCTACAACGAATATTTTAAATGGAGAAAAAAATACAAAGTGATTTCCGGTATTGGGAGATCATTGTGTAACATCTGCCAGTGGTTTGTTTCGAATGTTTCGCATGGCACGAAAGTATATAATGATCTTACCGAATATTGGGTGAAAAGGGGGAAATGTGCTACAAAAAATCATCTTGTTTTGAGTATGATAAACAAGTAAAGAGGGAATTTTTAGCGTTTTATATATCGGGTTATAAATATAGATAGCTGGATATTGTAAAAGGTTTCTGCCGAGTGATAGCAGCCAAAAATAATTATGATAAAACTAAGAGCTCAGTAACCAAAACCTTTTTCTCGCCCCTGACTTTCGCTTTCCTCACTCCATTTTTCCTCTTCTTTTCCTATCGTAGTGTGATTTTCTGCTTATGGGAAGCATCTTGTCTTTTTTGGCCCCTTTCAATCATTTTTCTTTTTCTCATTTTTTTTTAGGGGAGGGGGGAAGGGGGGCAGGGGGTGGTGGGGGCTACAGCTGTACTCTTAATTTTGAGAGGCATGAATAAATTATATGAAAATGTTATTGTCATATCCGAGGAAAATAAGACATTTCGGTCACTTAACGCGACCGAAGTTTGAACTTTTAACGACGCTGGAACATTTTAACGACGATGACCGACCAGACAAGCGAGGAAAGTGACAAAATGAATGGTACAAACTCGTTACTTATAGCTGGGAAGGGCTCAAGCCAAAGCTTCTTTTAACACTATTCTTAGGTAAAACTGCAGTGATTTAGTCATTTGTGAATTTTCGGATGATTTTTCGGATGTTTTTAATGTATAAAATTTAGAAAGGGATATGTTTACAATTTTGGGAAAATGCAAAAAATATTGGATTTGGGGGTTAGATATGAAGTGAATAATTAGTTGACAATTACCAGATAGTCCACCACCACAACAAGGTGCCTCTGATCCCATCAGCGGACTAACTGGTTTATATGTATGCCTTTTCTAACCTAATTTATTTCCTTCCCAAATCAACATCATTTCCCCCCAAAAAACAATCGTAATGCCCCCTTAATGCTGACCAGAGGGGGCCTTGATCGGCGACAAAACGTCACAAAATCGTCACAGAAAGTGGCAATGGGATAAACCCGAGTCCTAGCTGAATACACAGGACACAGCTGCCAAAACAAGCCTTAAAATATGGTTCAATACATAAATGCCCATATGCGTAAGGAAATTCTCCCAGTCTAACAAATGCGGCCAGGGGGGACGGGGTATACAGTGCTGTTTAATGAACAACGTCGATATATGAAAATTCATAATTAGCTCCATGCCTTAGGGGAATGAAAGAAGAGAAATCCGCTTGAGGTCCAGCAAAGAATACCATAATAAATTTTCTTTTGTTTCAATCCCCCAAGCCTCGTCACCAAGTATGAATTTTAATATAACGAAATTAGTCAGTATCAATCAGATGTCGTTCAGAATGACCAATTCCGATATATTAGAATTCATACTTGGCTGTGAGGCTTGGGGGAATAAAACAAAAGAAATGATCTTGAGGCTCAGTAATAAGTAATACATTTCTTTTGTTTTATTTCCAAGCATTGTGGCTGAGCCTGGTTTAGTGGATAATACGGGACCGGGGTGCGGGGTGCGGGGTGCGGGGTGCGGGGTGCGGGGTGCGAGGTGCGGGGTGCGGGGTGCGGGGTGCCGGGGCGAGGGAGCGACGGGGTCTGTGGAAAACAGGGGGTCCCGGGGTCTGTTGGGTTTTGCCGCGAAAAATAAGTAAGCAACAACACTAATCGGTTTCCTTTATGAAGACTATACAAACTGCCCACCGAGCAAAAAATACAGCCTGCAGACTGAGGTGAGGCAAGGATAAAACGCATGCAAGGTGTAGAATGAAGACTAGAAGGTAAAATGCACACCTGGCAAACGTAAACTGTACTCGCGAAGGGGTTAAGACCAAAACCCTGAAATTAATAACACTTTCTGGTAATCTGCTTGTCATCTTTTCACTCTAATGACTTCTCTGGAGCGTTTTTATTTCAATGTTTACGATATGGAAGAATAACGGTCATCTTGACGTTTTGGAGAGACATCCTAAGCTGGCGCCTCTCATCTCTCAGGGCCGCCTTGTAAACTAACTTCGCGCGCTCGAAGAGAAGAAGCGACAAGTCGATCTTTGTTGCATCAAAGACAATTTCTCTAGACTTTTCAATCCGTCAGTAACAATAAGGCAGTCCGGAACTGCTAGATCGTGAACGTAAATAGAGTAAAGTTTATGGAAAACGAATCTGTAACATATAAGTAGCCTAATTTTACTCAAAACACACAGTGTTTGCTTGGTCCGATACAATGGTAAGCCTTCCGCTTCGCGAGCTGAATGTCCGAATTCGAAACCTCGTCAGCATAACGTTTCTTTTTTCGTTTGTTTTTCTCAAGTTTTCTTTTTAATTTCTTTTCATAAATATCAGTTTCTCCGAATTCGGCCGGTAATCACAGTTTTACTTTTCATTCGGATATTGACGGTCTTGTTCATGTATTGTTTGTTACTCAGGTCACCAAGACGTTTCCAACTTGCGTCTTTGAGTCTAACTAGCCGGCCATTTTGACTAGAAGCTGCTTCTTACCATTGTAAACCGTTTCCGAAAATGACGTAGCTTCATTTCATCATATTTTACTCCAAAGCCGTGCTCGTGAGATTGTTTGCGCAAGGGCGATCCAAAACCCGGAGACGGAAACGGAGGCGGAAGTGAAAAATGAAATGATGAAAGAGGTCGTTAAACTGTTGCCTTTCATAAAGGAAGAATAAACAAAAAAAGTAAATAAAAGCATCGGAAAATGTCTCCAGCAGAGGACAATGATTCATTCATCCGGGACATATAAAAGACAATAACAGGGGAGCTGTGATTGATCACCTCTTCTTTTATCTTGTCACACCGCCCTTCCCTGCCAAAAAAGGCAATCGTACGCTATCGCTTTCAGGTACAGTTAGGTACTATAGCGGTGCTGTTCTATGGAACAGTCTGCCCTCTTCTATTAGGAAAGCAAACTCTCTGGCTAACTTTCGACAGATGTTTTAAAGCGTTTCAGTTAACTGACACGGCTTTCATGGAAAACGGGCATTAATTTTTCTTTCCTCTTTTAGATTTTACATTATAGATATATGTTTATTTCTTCTACTAAGTTATATTTGTATTTACATAATTGTACACCGTTTTATAAAATCACTCTAATATGTGATTATATTTTAAGTCATAGATAGTCAATACCATAGTTATCCAATGTTAGTAGTATTATTTCTTACCTGATGTATTTACCGTGTACAAATAATAAAGATGATGATGATGATGATGATGATGATGATGATGATGATGATGATGACGGACTTGGCATATCATTGTCGTGTCAAAAGATTCCGAAAATCGGTTGTCTTTTGTACGCTGGTGGCTCCAATATATATAATCAATTGTTAATTACAAGGAGCCTGGCCTGGCACTTACTCACTTTAGGAAAACTCATTAGATGACAATGGTGACTTCTTTGGCCATGCGCAGTAGTCACAAAAACGACAGACCCCGTGTTTTCCACAGACCCCGTGACCCCGTGTTTTCCACAGTCTCCGGGACCCCGTGTTTTTCCATAGACCCCGGGACCCCACACCCAGGTCCCGTATTATCCACTAAACCGCTAAATAGCGCTGCGCGCAGTTACAAAATACACAGCCCGAAACTCAGGCAAACAAACTGACTTAACATTAGCAAATTCCTCACCTTTGTCTGACCTTTGTCATTTAAAAAATGTCATGTTTGTCTGTCTTTTGTCATTAAAATGAGAAAAATCACAAAACTAAGACAAAAACTTGCAAATTTGTTACTCTGACTTCATTCTCGCGCTACGCTATTTTGCATTGATTCTGTTTCCGATTTTCCTGGGTATTTCAAGAGAAATCGAGGCAACGCTTATACAAAAGTTTTGGGGAACAATGTGCATTATGGTCAATATTATTTGAAAATGGTGAGTTCTGTAATGTTGTAAAAAATGGGAGCTCGTCGCTCGGTGAGTTGTTTGGTTTATGGTCTGCTTGGTGTAGTAGCAATCAGCCTTTACGTTCGCTTTGGAGAGGAAAACCGCCGGCTTACTCCCGATAGTGTGACGACGAAACCCGTAATGGCTAATAATGACTTTCATCTGGAAACAGAAAGGAAGTTTGTAATCCTACAAAACAAGTCACTTATGCTGGTTTTGGTGTATACTAAGTTTTCTAGAGTGGAAAAGTGGATAAATGAGCGAGGTCCTTGCTATAACTTAAACCACAAAATATCTAAGGAATGCCCCTTAAATAAATTTAAGCTGACTTACGACAAGAAACGGTTTACCGAGAGCGACTTTGTTGTGTTTGAAGCCAGGGACATGCCCACTTTGCCCCAACTTAAAGCATTGTTAAAAGAAAGACCCATTTCACAGCGTTGGGTGTTTGCGTTATGGGAAAGTCCAAAATATTTCTCTTACACGAAGCCATTTCACGGCTTATTTAACCTAACATGGACTTACAGACGAGATTCAGATATTTGGGGACCATATGGTAGCTACATACAATTCAGCAGCGAAGATCCGATATACGACAACAAAAAGGGACAACCGCCAGATTTTACTCGAGGAAAGTCAGAGCTTGTGGCCTGGATGGTTTCCAATTGCAAGGCTAAGTTAAGGGTCAGGTTTGTTCGCGAGCTAAAAAAGTTCATCAAAGTTGATGTTTTCGGAAAATGCTCTGGGAGAATCTTCGGTGAGAAGCGATCATGTCCAAAAACAAAACAAAGCAATTTCAATTTCCCTTATTGCCTGAAAAGGTATAAGTTCTACCTCTCTTTTGAGAATGCCTTATGCGAGGATTACATCACCGAAAAGTATTGGGCGAATCTTGGTGACGCGAATGTGATTCCTGTTGTAATGGGAGGTGCTGACTATACCAAGCTAGCGATACCTGGTTCATATATCAACGTCATGGACTTTAAAACGGTGAAGCAACTCGCAGAATATCTTCAGTATCTAGATAAAAACAATACGGCCTACAACGAATATTTTAAATGGAGAAACAAATACAAAGTGATTTCCGGTATTGGAAGATCATTGTGTAACATCTGCCAGTGGTTTGTTTCGAACCTTTCGCATGGCACGAAAGTATACAATGATCTTACCGAATATTGGGTGAAAAGGGGGAAATGTGCTACAAAAAATCATCTTGTTGCGAAAATGATCCCTTATTAGCGCATCAAAAATCCTACGTGATGCCTGAGAGCGTCAAAACGTACAACAAAAGGACGAGAGCATAAGTCTCGTATATTTATTCAAACGTCGGGAAATCACAGATGTACAGAGCATTTGTAAAATATATTTGTATGGGCAATGAAATGCGGAATAAATATAGTAGGCTGAAACGGGTATAAAGTGCAAATAATGTTGCCTACTTTTTTGTGTGTCTTTCTTTGAAGTATCAGCTTCATTCGCGCAGTTTTACAGCTTATAGTACATACCATAAATGCTCGAATTAGCGCCCAGCTTCAAATAAGCGCCCCGCTTCGAATTAGCGCCCCCTTCAAATAAGCCCCCCCCCCCCCTCCCCTCCCCCGACTACGATATATGAGACGTATACGGTACGTTTAATAAATGTGACATTCGTAATAGTACGTAGTTAATGTCGTTCAAAGTCGCACGGGTTTGCTTCTCATTTCCTCGATAGAAATATCCATATGAGCACGTAGGTGCTTCACTTTCATAGGTGCTTCGTCTTGAGAACGTTTTAAGTTTCACAAAAAGTAATTTTCTAAAACGTTTTTTGAATTTTTGTATGTTACAGTTTGGGTTAACTGGAAATAAAAATAGTGTCATTTTTAGGCCAAAAATTGATAAACGAAATAGGCGCCCCCCTTCGAATTAGCACCCCCGTCTCGCCTTAAAAAATTAAATAAGCGCCCCGGGCGGTAATTCGAGCATTTACGGTATG